>JAODJU010000130.1:7342405-7358970 GCA_026776725.1 Gnathonemus echidnorhynchus
ACTCACTAGCTATTTATTTAGTTTTTGAAATATTTCGGGGGGGTGGGGGGGAGCTCAGAAACGATAAACCCGGCCCTGCATGTGACATGGATTTTGTTTTATGTCTGTGTGATTTTCTTGATTTCGCGACAGAAACGGAGCCACTCTGCAGCCCCCCGTGTCACGCTAACGCCATCTGCCGAGACGGCAACACATGCGAGTGCGATCTGTCACACGAGGGCGACGGCTGGAACTGCAGGGGTGACCAGCCGCTCCATCTCCGGGCCTCCAAGTCTGTCGGTCCCCATTAGCGCGGTAGCAGCGGCCCTAACCCTAAACCCTAACTGTCCCCCCAGCTCCCGATCTCTGCGGCGACGATAACGGAGGCTGCCACGAGCACGCGAGCTGCTCCCAGACCGGCCTAAACGTCACCTGCCTTTGCGAGGCCGGTTACACAGGGGACGGCTATGCCTGCTCGCCCATCAACAGGTGCATGGCGGAACCAAACGGGGGATGCAGCGATTTTGCCACCTGTTTGTATGTGGGGCCCGTAAGTAGCTAGCTCCTGCGCATTTTTAATTATTCACCTAGTCAAAGTTAAGGTATCTTTCAGTCAGTTTCAGACACACGATGTAATTCAATCGTACGCTGAAAGGAAATATCATTCTCTCCCTGTCCCAAACGAATGCCTTCGTTACAAAAAAAAACAGCTACATGCCGATTTTAATGCCAGAAACTTTGATGACTCTTGTCAGAACAAGAGGGCGTGCCAGTGCCACCCGGGCTATGTGGGAGATGGGATCCAGTGTCTTCAGAAGGTGCCCCCCCCTGTTAGCCGGTGCTTAGAGGACAATGGTGGCTGCGACCCAAAGGCTGATTGCAAGGACTTGCATTTTCACAGTGAGATTTCTGTACCTTTTTTAGCATAAGATAAGATTCTTCATTGTCACTGAAGGGAAATGTCATTCATCAGCCGCCCGGCCAGCAGTACAGCATATACGATGTTCATAGACCAGGTTAATAAATAAAGAAACACACATGGACAGACACAGTACACAAAGATGTATGGGGCCAGAAATCAACAGATCAGTAACTGTTAATATGCTTGAAGCTACTGCCACCGTGATTTGGTAATTCCTGCTTGAAACGCTTCCCTAATAAATGCCAGGTGTTAAGCTTGGCTCTGATTGTCTCTCAGGAAAGACAGCTGGAGTGTTTCACCTGAGATCACCACTGGGGGCGTACAAGCTGAACTACACGGAGGCCCAAGCTGCCTGCTGGGCTGAACAGGCCTCCCTGGCCACCTTCTCCCAGCTCTCAGACGCCCAGCAGGTCCATCCGGCACCCAGCTCATCCACCGCTCATCATTAACATTAAACACTTATTGGTTATTGATGAATCAATCAAGACAGTAGAGAAGTGATGCAAAGTTCCTCATCATTTCCTGCTGCTTTTGGTTGCTCCTCTGAGATACATCACCACCAATCTGCTCCCTTTTTTAAACAGTGAATCAGTTGACATTCTATAAGACACTTTAAAGGCTAATTCCAACCATGGCAACAACCCTAGAAACAAACAGTTGCCCCAGTGAACAGCACTGCTCATTAGTGCAGTAGCTACCTAAAGTGCCAAGTACCTTATTTATATTCTCCCAGTCTCGGCAGATGAGTGCAAGTGCAGCTAGGCTGAGCTTCCAGTGAATGCCCAGGTATAACTGTAAGCAGTATCAAAGCATGAGCTACACTGCATCTTCCAAACAAAGCAAGACTGCTATTCAAATCAGCAGAAATTGCAGCATTAAGAACATTTGGGGAACGTGAAACAGTATCAGGCTACTCCTGGAGCAGAAGGATCTTGGAGGTAATGAGGGGATTAACTGGCAGCTGGAATGCTAACCATGATCTGACTTATAACGACCAGCCTGCACACTGACTGATTGAGTAACAAGAAAAGGCCTGGGTCCACATTTGCTGTATAAAAGAAAAGTGTGTCTTACTTATAAAGATGACACTCTAACCATATCTTGTCTGCAGCTTGGAATGCACCTCTGCGTGGCAGGATGGATCGAAGGGCAACAAGTCGGCTACCCCACCAGATTTCCGTCACCCAAATGCGGAAACAATCACGTCGGAGTCGTGATGTACAGGAGTCCCGTCGCTCTGAACAGCACATATGATGCTTACTGCCACAGAATCCAAGGTAGGCAGGAAGACATTTCACCAAACTCCCCACATTTTTAGTCACTAATTGGCCTTTGGTTTCTCGTAGATGTCACTTGTGATTGTGGACCTGGATACATCGGTGATGGACTCTTCTGCCATGGACACCTGGCAAGCGTTGTGGCAACCAACGACAATTTCTCCGTGTTTTACTCGGTGAGTGTGTCACCTCCAGTATTTACAGTGCTAAGGTGCAGTGAAGAGTTCTGACTTCCCCCTTGATTCTCTCTTTCCAGATTCTGCTAGATTACGCCAACTCCTCCCCGGCAGCAGGGGCACTCTTGAATTTATTGTCGTCTCACTCGACAAACATCACGCTATTCATACCACAAAACGCTGGGTTCCGTGTGAATCAGGTGATGTTTCGTTTTACTCAAGCTTATCGCAAATGACGGCTGGGGGAGGGTAAATCAAGAAATATTTCCAATGGGGATTTAATTTATTTCCAGACTTTGTCATGGAGAGATCTGGAATACCACATCTCTGCTAACAATGGCGTCCACTTCTATGATGATCTAGAGCATGGAATGATGGTTCCTTCTCAGTTAGGTTACAATCTTTCAGTTGCCGTATCATCACCCAACAGGACCCTGGACTTTGTAAGTGGACTTTTATTATATATTCTATATATATTTATATATATATATATAAAAAAATAAACAGATAGTGTTACTCATAACTATTTTCAGTCTGCCATTAACCATCTATTCAGTCACATGACTGGTTTTTACTGAAGCAATTCCAGACCAGATAACCTATTCAACCTGTGCTGAGTTTCCTACCGTAGCATCAGCAGAAACTTTGCATCTTCCCCACATTAGAATGACGACATGTGATAACATTTAAACTGTAATAATACCTATTCGCACAGGCCACCCAACTTCGCAGGAAACGCGTGAATGACAGGCTGATTGTAGACTGGGATATTCCAGCAACCAATGGGATTATCCATGTTCTTGAGGGGCCGCTGAAAGCTCCGGCTCCACCAGTAAGAACCCATGATTCAACCAACCACCTCCTCTCTTTTCCTGAGTTACTATACATAATACAGCTTGGTGCAATAATAAAAAACTGTACACAAAGAGAATTATATACAATTTATCAGTAGTGATTACACATTCGGGAGCTCCTGGATAGTTTTAAAACACCTCCTAGTCACTAACCTTCACTATCCTCATAGATTCTCCACTACAAATATACATTTAAATACAGTACTGTGCAAAAGTCTTAGGCAGTCCAAAGAAATGTTTAAAGCTGTTTATCTGGATAGCAAGTGTACTTTGGCGTAGAACAAATAACACAATTTCACATTAGAACATGTGCAAATTAAGAGTAACATAATAAAAACTAGTAATAATTTCTGTTTTCTAAAAAGTTACTGATATCTAGTTGGATGGCTAGATGAACACCGCTTCAGTCCGCAAACTTCTCCTCAGGGGCACCTCAGCCGTTCCATGATTTTGTTCAATTTCACCAACAGCTCAATTAAATAATTAAATAAATTGGTTTAAAAAGTCAGTGACAGATTGACTAGCTGTATGGGGTGTGCTAGTGGCCAAGTCAAAAAATACATGACTGCACTGGACGGTCGCTGCAAATACTGGGATGATTTTAGCAGAGGTTCTGAAATGGCTAAGCTGACACACTTTGACAGGCATAATATCATAGTTTTACACCAAAACGAGGATAATCTAAACATCATTTTCTTTGCCTGCTTAAGACTTTTGCACAGTACTGTAAGTAGTGTAGAGCACAGGGTTTGTTTTAGTTACAGAGAATTCTGGAATATGGAATTGGGAGATAAAAGTCCCTGCTAGCTTATCGACACTGAGAGCTGTTTCATCACTTGGTATTTCTTTGTCCAGGTCCTGCCTGCAGAGAACCCAAGCAATGCTATGTCACATTCCCATTCCGGGACTGTCATTAATGCTGTCCTTGCTGCAGCTGTGCTCGCTGCCTTCGGAGGCCTCGTGTATTACTTATACAACAGAAAGAATACTGGCTTCCATTTTCGTCATTTTCAGGTTACCATCACTGCCTTAATACCTCTTTCTGTGGTTTGAGTATTCTTAACTCTGAGTTTCCTTTTTTGGGTTACCTCAAAAATAGCACACTGGTCATATAAATTTCTTGCAAGACTTGATTTGTACTCCTTTGATGGTGTTGGGTTTCCCAAAAAAGGGCTGCTTTTGGTACAGTCTGTAACCATGTGACTGTGTGGCTCCCATAACAGAATGAGGATGACCAGGGTGCCCCCAGCAGTACAGAGGCGAAGCCGACATTAGTATCCATTCCAAACCCTCTGTACAGTGGCTCCATTGCCTTTGCAGAACCTTTTGGTGTGAGTGTAATCACTTTTTTCTGGGACAGATATTAACAGCTATGACTGTTTCTCAGTAACAGCTTAGGATTAAATTGTATAAAGATCAATGAATCTATGTTTTTCACAGAAATGTGTTAATACATAAAGAAAAACTTAAGCGCATAACAATATGCACATTTTTCCCTGTTTCAGGATTTTCCCGATGCTGATTCTTCAGATATCCAGCATATGTGTAACTAGGTCAGACCTTTAATCCTAAAAACACACAAAATTTTGTACTATATATATATATATAAACATTTTCTAAATAAATGCAACAGCTACTATATTTTCTTGTTTGTATTCTGTGTAACATCATGAAAGCCATACAAAATGGGAAAACGTGTCAACAAATTCCACTCCTAAGTAGTGGAATTACCCTTGACTAAAATTTGTAGTTTTCAAAATGTACAAGGAAACAAATTTTAACTAAGATGAAAAATGTGATACATTTTACTTAGAAAACAATACAAAGGTCATTTAATAAGAACATTGTAAAATAAATAGATATTATTTTATAGTAGAGGTGGTAAGTTCAGGTCCAGAAAGTACAAATCCAGACCAAGGTTTTGTTTCAACGCACCAGTTTAGCATAAAAAGAGTCACAGTCAGAGTACTCAGTTTCAAAACTACTAATTTTAGTCAAAAGTAATTCCACTACTTAGGATTTGTACTTTTTGGACCCGAACTTTCCACCTTTGTTATCTAGTTAATCGATTGCTTAAACAGAGGCCTAACTAACATCTGCTTATCGATTCTCCAAACTGTACAATCCTTTATGATGGAAAATGTACAGAAAAAATATGCATAACTCATAGTTTCAAACAGAAGACTCGCCCCCCATGAAATCTTGTAAGCAAACACAACATGGGATAAAAGAACTGATTTAGGTGCTTGATGGAGTTTGTTTGAGGCGGGCTTATCAACAATAGTTCAACCGTCTCAACAAACAATTGTATATACGGTAAGATACGGAGTTATTTTGCACAATCCCGTTATATGAATACGATAAATTTATAATGATAATAATAGTACTGAGATCTGTTACCACTGGCTACGATAGGAGAAATTTTAAATCAATTAAGTGCAGTGGGTTGAATGGTAAGTGGTCGTACTTAGGGTTGAGATATATTGAATTAAGTCGTTCTGGGCATCCAAGTTCATTTGATTACAATCTTTGGAACGAACAGAGAAAGCCGATTGAGTCAGCAACAGCCGTCGCAGTAATCACACCGTGACGGGTCTCTGACAGGCTTCATTTATTAACTGGATCTGGGAGTGAAATCAGTCCGTCCTGTATTCTCCGCTGGTATTCCCTCTCAGACCGCTTTCTCCGGTATACATCGTCTGCGGGGGGAAATGAAGGCTGTCAGTTTCTCTTAACCTCAACTATTACCACCACGTCCTTAATTTACTTCCCAAACATAAAGCGTATTATGTACATAAAAGCTAGAACGTTGTCTATCTAAATATATAGGATTTGTTATATTATAAGCGTGGCCGCGTCTTATTAAGCCGAAGCATTATAAGCAGTCAGTCCTCTACTTACAGAAGGTTTCTTTTCCAATCTTCACGTTGATCATAATCCACTCCATTACTCCTCCTAAGCAGAAAAAGAAAGGTAAAAATCTATATGTCCCAAACCGGCGCTTGCCGGGAACTAGACTTAGGATATATTTTATCCTTTGACTGTTCCCCAGCATTTCGTTAGTGCTCCTTTGGCTTGCCAGATAATTTGATGGGTTTGGTTAGCCAAACGCGCATTTAAGTGTTCGTTATATATATTCATATGAATGCGTGCTATTGGACAAGATCCAGCATGATCCTGGCACGAAGGTGAACGTATCTCTGGTCAACACTCTGCATTTAGAGGTTAAATTCCCGCACGCCGTCCTTTGGCATACCCAATGTGGTACATGTTCTCGTACCGGGGAAATAGCGTCGCTTTCTGATTGGCTGGATGGATACGCGTAAATTCTTCGTCACAGCGTTGTCATGCTCTGGATGTGTTGCATCGAACTCATACCGGGTCTTTGTTAAGCTTCATCACAGTCGTTCCATAACGCTAAACTAAACCATACATGCACCTCCCCCTTTTGTTTATGCCAGGATGTTCATCGGTACAGATATGAAACCATACTCAGTAGTAGACAACAAGGGATTTAGACAGGATTTAGTTAATCGTGATTGTCATGCTAAATTTTTGTTTTTATTTTAGTTATTTATTTTTACAAATTGCAAATAAGCGTCTCTGTTATTCAGACACCTTGACAGGATCTTTGCCATTGGTTTACAACTGTTCGTAATTGTGTCTCAAATTTTAATGATAATTAATTTGAAAATAAATTCTGTTCTCTCTGCTGTACTGAAACTGCAGCGAACTGCAAACCCAAAACCGGAACTTGTACCAGATCTTGTGTATTATTACACCCCTACAAGATGCTATTACTATTAGATTAGATTGTGAACAATTAAAGTACTTCCATGATCTGCCTTTATAGGGAGTTCATTGGTATCATGTTACAGTATACATTCTGTCTGTTGCGGTTCTGTGGCTCATACATGCATTTAAATTTGTTTTGTCAGTCAAATCTTTTTTGATTTGACTGATTTGACTAATAGAAAACAGTAGGTAAAGAATTCAACATTGGTAATTTAGAACTTGTTTGGATTTTTCAAAACCGACATGCTGCAAACAACAATTATTTGCAAAATTTGCAAAGATATGATTTGCACGTCAGATGGCAGCGTGATGAATCTGTCATGTCCTGCCCTGCTTGATTCTCCTGTTTCCACTTGTCCTTCATTAGCCTTGCCTCTCGTTCCTGCCCTCCTGTGATTCACTCCAGCCACCTCTCGATGCGCTTGTTAATCCACGGTATACAAGTTCCTCCCTGTCTTGTGATCCCCAGTTCCGTCATTGGTGCTGTTTCTGTGTTGCCTGTGCCCTAACCATCCCTCCTCTGATCCCCCAGGATCCTGTTCATTTGTAAGTTCAGTTCTGTCAATAAACCTTCTTTTGTTTGCCTCAATTCCTGCTTCCGAGTCCTCAGTTCCGCCCTGCGTCTCAACAACCCTTTTCACCACCACAAAAGAAAACACCAGAAAGAGTATGCCGAGTAGGTTCTTCTTTTAGGATTCATTGCCTTTATAGGGCTATGTTTTTTTTAAATTGGGGAATTAGTTTGGTTGTACTATTAAGTATGTTGCAAAATAATCTTAAAAAGGATCATGAAAAAGAATTGTGAAATCGTGATCCTGCCTTTAAAAAAAAAAAGTGATATGACATTTTTGCGATATTGCCCACCCCTAATTTCGGCTACACCTAGTGACACTTGATCTATTGTCCCTTTAGCTAATTGCTTTAATGAAGTTATTGACTTGGATGACTGAAAACTTTTTGTCACTCAATGTAGAGAAAACTGAGGTTCTGTTCAGAAGCAAGTCCACAGAGAGGCCTCATAAAATCCCTGCACTGTGCTCTGTGCTCTTGGAGCTAAACTTCTCCAAGCTCTCTCAGCTGCTCAGCCAGTAACCTAGATGTCACCTTAGATATGAGCCCTTCGTTCAAATCATATTTGGATGTTGTATCGTGCTTCTGACAGCTACATAACATTGCTAAATTATGACATATGTATACAGTAGGTTAGTCTGCTGTTGTGCTGTATTATCTGGGAGCACTCACTGCACATTAAATATTAAACAAGCATATTCAAAATGCAGCAGCTTGAATTGTCACCAGGAGCAGGAAGTTTGGACAAATAACCTCTGTTCTTAGTTCAATGCTCTGGCTTCCTGTTTGGCTTGGGACGGACTTCAAAGTTCTGCTACTTCAATATAAGGCACTCAAAAGTCTAGCACCTGCATACCTAACAGAACTAATTCAAGTTAATAAGCTGCATCATACACTCATATCACAGAATGCAGGCTTCGTTGTCATTCCACATATAAATAAAGTAATAACTGGCAGTTAAGCCTTCTGCTACAGGGCCCTTATGTTGTGGAACTGTTTGCCCACTCCTTTTCAGGATACTGAATTAATCTCAGTCTTCAGTTTACCTTACCTGCAATTTAACACATAACACGCTGTAAACTCTGGCTGCTAGTGTTGCCGTACATGCCCTATGGGTCTACTGTGCTTGTCCATTACAGTTTTTCTTAGTCGCTTTGGTACATTTCTCGAAACATCCTTAACATTTGCAAAACAGTAAGTGCATTTCACAAAACAATTTGTACAAAGAGCACCACATGATGGATTACCTCGAAAAGCCTGTAACTTTCTCAAAAACCTGAGTTCATCCATCAAAAGTAAACATTTATGTCACTGAACTTCTCAGTGCCACCAGAATGACAAATCCCCATGTCATTGTTCATGAACAAGATGGCTAAAGTTTGGATGACAAGGATGCACTTCTTCTGTATGGCAAATATCAATTTCAACAATACAAAGTTACACATACTATATACATTGCCCTCCACAATTATTGGCACCCCTTGTAAAGATTTGTAAAAAGGGTTATAAAAAAATCTACCTTTCAGTGAAGTAGCTTCATCTCACACTGAAAAAATGAGAAAAATCTTTTATTTGTAATAAATTATTTGTAAGAAAAACAAATCCTTCATCAAGAAATAATTATTAAAAAAAAAAACACATTGTCATGCCTGGCTCATATGACCCTCCTGTGTGCAACGCCCCCTCATTAACCTTGTGTGAAATCCCGATGTCATCAGCTGTTTCTTGTTATTTCCAATTAGTCTTGTGTATTTCAGTCCACATTCAAGTCTGTTTCCCCACTCGAGTCATTAACATTATACGTTTCTGTATCCTGCTTTGGATAGATTCCAAATAAACCCTGCATTCCCTGATCTCTCGTCTTCCTGGTCCTGCTTCCGCATTTCCCATCGTGACAGAATGATTCGACTCTGCAAGAAGACGCCTCAGTTAACGGAAGCTGAATACGACAATCTTATCAACAAGGTTGTTTATTGGCTTCAACAGCCCAAAATTCAGGAAGACCCCGCGGCTCGTGGCCTGCCTGCGCACACGGGGGTTATCCTGGCGGAAGAGCTTCGGCTGAACTTACGGCAGCTCAGGGGTGTAGCGACAGAGGCAAATAGGTAGCAGGTAGCCCTGGATAACAGACTGCCTTTGGGTACCCCAGACTGCGGGCAGAAAAAAGAAGTGCAAAAGCTGCGCTGTCCCCCGCTGTTCCTGTGACTCATGCCCCTGTTCCTATGACTCATGCCCCTGTTCTGGTGACTCCTGCTCTATTCCCTGAAGTCCCTGCTTCACCTTTTCCAGTCCCTATCCCTAATTCCCCGGACTCTGCTCCCGTGCCCCTGGCTCCTGTCCCTGAGGAGGTCCCTGACTGTCGGACCATTGCTCCTCCTCCCTTATTGGAAATGGAGGAGGAGTTCGAATGGGACCCCTCGGGGATTGCCCTGACTTCCCCGATGAACCCCTTTGGGGGGTCACCCCGACCATCACCCCAGCGTGGTCGATCCCAACTGGGTCCCCGCCTCTCAGTCTACCGGAGTGGCTCTGGCTCAGCGGTCGTCTACGGTTCCCCGAGCTCCTGCTCGGTGGTCGCCTGCGGGTCCCCCTCCAATGCCTTGTTGGCCGCCCTCGGTCCTGGCTCCGACACCTCGTCGGTCGCCTGCGGGTCCCCCCACTCCGGCTTGTTGGTTGACTGCGCCTTCGCCAGCTGTGGCTGCACCGTTGCCTGCCACGGCTTCACCTTCCTCCTCGCCTCCCCTGGTGCCCCCTTTGACTTCCTCCTCACCTCCTCCGCCTGTCCCTCAGTTTGCCTCCTCACCCCCTGTGAGGTCCCCTCCTGCTCCTACCTCGCTGTCCCCGAGGGTCTCTCCGGCTCCAGCCTCGAGGTCGCCTGCTGCCCCTACAGCTGCTGCCTCTTGCCTGCTGGGGTTGCCTCGGGCTCCCTGCTTCTCCTTGTCCTTTGCCTTCCAGCCTCCTGGTTTAGTGCCCTCTGTGTCTGCTCTTCGTCCTTCTGTTTCACCTTCGTTCACTCCTGTCCCCTTCATTCCTCCCGTTGGTGTTCCCCCTGTGTCTCCATTTTTGGTGCCCCTGTGCCTGTTTGCTTTCCCCGTCATTTGTCAGTTGTTGTCTGGGTTACTGCCTTTGTGTCTGTTCTGTGTGTTTGTCCTGTTCCCTTTGCCCCATTGATGTTTTGCTTTTGTTTTCCAGGTCCCGTGTCCCTGGACTCATCTCCTCGCTCCCCTTAGGCACGCCTGGTGTGCGTGCCTTTGGTGGGGGGGGTTCTTTCACACCCGGCTCGTACCCGGATCCTCCTGTGTGCCATGCCCCCCTCGTTAACCTTGTGTGAAATCCCGATGTCATCAGCTGTTTCTTGTTATTTCCAATTAGTCTTGTGTATTTCAGTCCACGTTCAAGTCTGGTTCCTCACTTGAGTCATTAACGTTATATGTTTCTGTATCCTGCTTTGGATAAATTCCAAATAAACCCTGCATTCCCTGATCTCTCGTCTCCCTGGTTCTGCTTCCGCATTTCCCACCGTGACACACATGTGCCACGATTACTGGCACCCCTGCATTTAATATTTTGTACAACCTCCCTTTGCCAGTATAACAGCACTGAATTTTCTCCTATAACATTTTATAAGGTTGGAGAATACCAAGCAGGGTATCTGAGATCATTCCTCTTTACAGAATCTCTCCAGATCATCCAGGGTCCTAGGCCACCCCTTGTGCACTCTCCTCTTCAGCTCAGCCCACAGGTTTTCAGTGGGGTTCAGGTCAGGGGACTAAGATGGCCATAGCAGAAGCTTGATTCTGTGATCAGCTAACCATTTTTGTATAGATTTGGACATGTGCTTAGGATAACAGTCATGCTGGAAGATCCAATGATGGCCCAGTTTTAGTTTCCTGGCGCAGGCAGCAAAATTTTGATTTAAAATGTCCTGGCATTTCATGGAGTCGATAATGCCATGTACCCTAACGAGGTTTCCAGGGCCTTTGGAGGAAAAACAGCCCCACAACATCACAGAACCTCCACCATATTTTAGTTAGGATAAGGTTCTTTTTACTATAGTCATCATTTTTACACCAAACCCACCTTGAATGTTTATTACCAAAAAGCTCAATTTTTGTTTCATCAGACCATTGCATTTGGTTCCAAAGTTGTAGTAGTCTTTCGCAAACTTCAGGTGTTTACGTTTGTGTTAAACTGACAAAAAAGCTTTTTTTCTAGCATACCATCCAAATAATCCATTAGCATGTCCCTGAGGTCTGATGATTTTTTTGAAGACGTGGTAACCCCAAGATTTTACTTTGTCTTGTAATTCACCACCAGTGATTCTTGGGGATTTTTTGCATCTCTTACAATCTTCCTCACTGTATGTGGGGGGAAAAATAAACTTGGGTCCTCTTCCAGGCATGTTTGTAACTGTTCCAGTTGTTGTCCACTTTTTATTATTTCTCTAACAGTAGAAATCGGCATTTTCAGGCGAGTAGCTATTTTTCATACCCATTCCCTGACTTATGAAGGTCAACACACTTCTCCCTCATTTGGTCTGTGTGTTCTCTTATCTTTGCCATGTTGATGGATGACTAAGGGTATTTGGGATCTATGTCACCTCATGTTTGTACCCCAGTTAATCAGAAAGTCATGGATGACAGCTTGAAGGTTCCTTTTCACTCCAATCAACTCAAAGATGTACAATTTACAGGGTAAACATGCTTCAGTTACATTGTGTTCCCTATAATTCCCAGGGGTGCCAATAATTGTGGCACATGTGTTTTTGTTAAAAATAATTATTTTTTGACGAAGGATTTGTTTTTCTTTGAATACATTTATTTCAAAGAAAGCTTTTTTTTCTCATTTTTTCAGTGTGAGATGAAGCTACTTCACTGAAAGGTAGATTATGTTCTAACCCTTTTTACAAATCTTTACAAGGGGTGCCAATAATTGTAGAGGGCGCTGTATATACTGTAACACACAAACACATACATATGTATACATATGTACAGAGTGTAAGTATGCATACATATGTTTGTGTGCTGCAGTATATGTCCAGTACGTAACGGTATAAAGTAAATTTACTGTATACTATAAATTGCAAGTGGAATACTGTAACATGAAGCAGTGCAGTAAGTATGCAGTATGACAGTACCAAGCACATTGTTGGATTACATACCTATTGTCTCTATGAAACGTTTGAATGATTGAGGACATGGTTGTTCCTGGGTGGCACGGTGGCGCAGTGGCTTGTGCTGCTGCCTCACCGCAAAAGGGTCCTGGGTTCAATCCGGAGTCCTTTCTGTGTGAAGTTTGCATGCTCTCCCTGTGTTTCTGTTGGGGGTTCTGGTTTCCTTCCATGGTCCAACAATGTGCAGAGCAGGTTGTTTGGTAAGTCTAAATTGGCTGTGTGTGTGTTTGCCCTGTGGTGTGTTGGTTCCTGCCTATGCCCATTGTTCCCTGGAATAGGCTCTGGTGACCCGAGTTGGGATTAAGCAGTGATGGTTGGTTGTTCTCCCAACATTCAGCTGCATCCTTTGACTAGCTTCAGCCATTTTAAGGCCATGATTGAGAAAGAGGTGATCACTGGTCAATCCGATGCTTTAAATATTCTCCTCTATTGGCAAAAGTCAAGATTCAACTGAGAGAAATTCATCAGCTCAGGACAGCAGCCTCAATCCTTCATGGCATGAATTCCACAAGATGTTGTTCCTTCGAGATTCTGGTCCAGGCTGACATGATTGCATTCATGCTTCCAATCTCCTGTTCTACCACATCCTCAATGTGTTCTATTGGATTCAGATCCTGTGATTGGGAAGGCTAGTGGAGAACACTGAACTCACTGGTCATGGACATGAATCCAGTTTGAGATGACTTGATTTGTGACATGCTGCATTATCTTGCTGGAAGTAGCCGTTAGAAGATAAATTGCGGCCAAGTAAAGATGCACATGGTCAGCAACAATATTCAGGTAGGCTGTGACATTCAAGCGATGATCGATTTGGGATTAATGGGCCCAAAGTGTGCTAAGGAAACATTCCCCACACCCTTACAGCAGCACAACCAGCTTGGACTGTTGACACAAGGCAGGATGAGTCCATGGATTCATGCTGTTAATGCCAAATTCTGACCATACCATCTGCGCGCCTCAGCAGAAATTGAGATACATCAGACCAGATTATGTTTTTCCAGTCTTCTACTGCCCATTTTGCCCTCAGCTTTCTGTTTTTAGCTGACTGAGAGTGGAACTCAACATGGTCTTCTGTTGTTGTAGCCTATCCCCTTCAAGGTTTGTGTAATCTGAGATGCTTTTCTACTCACTACAGTTGTACAGAGTGGTTTTCTGAGTTACAATATCCTTTTTTGTCAGCTCAAACCAGTCTGGCCATTCTCCCCTGACTTCTCTCATCAGCATGTTGTTTCTGTCCATAGAACTGCCAGTCACTGGATGTTTTTTTGTTTTTTGTACCTTTCTGAGTAAACTCTAGAAACTGTTGCGAGTGAAAATCCCAGGAGATCAGTAGATGCAGAAAACCTCAAACCAGCCTGTTTATGAGCAACAATCATGCCACAGGTCAACTGAGATCACATTTTTCCCATTCTGGTGTTAGATGTGATCATTAACTGAAGCTCCTGACCAGTATCTGCATGATGTTATACATTGAACTTCTACCGCCTGACTGGTTGATTTAAATAATTGCAAGAATAAGCAGGTCTACAGGTGTTCCTAAGGATGTTCTCAGAGATTGCATATTGGTCTTTATACATATAGTTACTGAATGGCAACATTGTTATAAATTCCAGCTTTGAAGTTCATGATGTATGGTTTTTGTTGAATGAAAATTAGTAATTAATTAGTTACTACAGTAAAATCCCGTGATTTTACTGTAGTACGGAATATCGTAGCAAACGGAATATCGTTATAAGCAGAAAAAGTTATGAACATACAGAAAAAGCATCGGATATAGCGGTATCGCATATAACGGAATTTTGCTTATAACCTACAAACAATTTGGTCCCCAGGGCCACTTTTCGCTGTAGTTTTGTTCGGCAATAACAGACATGCAGGCTCCACCTACAAGGCACGTGACGTGCCGGTGAGATACGTAGTCGGGATTATTAATAGTCAGGTAAAGTTGGATTAATACATGTACAATATAATAATCTATACCACAAATGTGTCTGCTGGGGTGTGACATGAGTAAATGGTGTCCTGTAGTTGTGTTCTGGGCAAACAGCAACTCTGGATACAACAGACTTTGGATATAACGGACTGTTTTGCCAGGTCCCTTGAAGTCCGTTATAACTGGATTTTACTATATTTGATTTAGGGTCACCACTGATCTGGTATGGTAAGATTGGGTTGTCGTGCAAAAAGGTTGAGACCCACCATCCTTGGAGATATCTTCACTGACTTCATTACACACTTAATTAGACTCAATCAACCCAAATTTTGATAAAGAAGTTTTAACACAGACTAATAACATGTCATAATGCAGCTAGCAGATAACCTTGGTTTATAAGTGTTAAAGGTGCAATATTGTGCTTTTCGAGTTTCTCCCTTTCCTTTAATATGTTATATAGATTTATGTGTATGTGAAGTCTGTTATAAGGGGATTTTACTGTAGTTACTTAATTCAAAAGTTATTCAATTATTGCATAGAAAAGTATTCAGTCACTAGGGAAAATATTTTTTGCATTAAGATGGGAGCATGGTTAAATGATAACATTCCATTTAGTCCTATTAACAACATTTAAATGATTACATAAGCTAATGTGTGTTTCAGTGAGGTGCATGTGAGGTGCAATAAGCTTTAATTAGTTCCACATAATTGTTTGGCCTATTATTACTGTTTCTGTCATGTCTAAAATTATAAACATCTAACTTTTTTAATCAGTTAAATTGTGTGGTATATGGTTTTAAACATTGTGGGTTATATAACTTAATTGGGAAAAATGATCAGTATGCTAAATGTCGCATAGTGATCTAATTAACATTGTGTTGTTATTGAAATACACTGCACAGACATGTTGAATCAATATTCAGTAGCGATACCTCTGCGACATGTGCATTGAGGATGGATTTTCAAGCATCATGTAGACTTTGTGTCAATGCATGTGTGCTCTCTGGGTAGTTACATTATTTTAGTGTTGCTGCTGTGACACAGTGCAAGACAATACAGCTGGCAAATTTTGTCTATCATACCTCATATCACCCATTCATTGCGACACCATAAGGTCGGATGATGTTAGATCATAACCAGAATATTAGGGGAATAGGCTGCATTTGTGCGTTAAAATTTTCACCAAGACAAAAGTAAAGAGTATTGAGCGCATTCAAATTTTAGTACTTTTAATTGCGTTATTTAATTTGAAAATAATTACATTAGTCATTACCACTAAAAGTATTTTAATTACAGTAACTTGTAACTTTGTAAGGTGTTTCTACCGACACTGCTGGTGCAGTGGTTTAAGTCCTAAAACATTTAGTTATATAATTATTAGGATACGAAGTATAGAAGGCTCTGTGCTTTTGGTTGTTAATTTTCCAACTGACTATCTGGCTGTTTACAAGCAATAAGCATTTGGAAGTTGGATAGATTTTTATTACCATATTCCCCAGAAATTAAATACATTTTTACACCTGGTTATTGGTCCGTTTATCATCCTATTCAATTGGATTCTCTCACTTAGCTTGTTATTTAAGGAGCATCCGTAGCATAGCTGTGGGACTACTCTGCCTCCAGAGCTCTGCTTAGTATTGTGTGCTTGGAATCTGTAATCAGATCTCTCTCACAGATACTTCTACTGGGTGTGTATTACTCTTTGTATAGTTTGGCATTCTTTGGTAGAGTTATAGTATTGTACTCAAGTGGTCACTTTAGATAGATCTCTGTGCTCTACTTTAAACTGCAGTTGGTGCGTGATATTTCTACTTATTACACGGCTCTCTGGAATGCTTGATTCTGATTGGTCAGTTGAGACATTTGCAGGTTCGTTCTTTTCAAAT
>JAODJU010000130.1:7362831-7374311 GCA_026776725.1 Gnathonemus echidnorhynchus
TCTGGGTAAATATTCACCACCACAGTAACAACAGCAATAAATGAACATGCAAACACGCACATGTGAACTTAACTCTAGTTCATTTCATTACCTAAGACACTGTTAAAGAGTCGAAGGACAGACCAAAAGCTATTGCATTTGTTATCACACACAAGTCGCATTGGGGGAATGCATTACTTTCACGGATGTCCATTATCTCAAAAACTAGAACGAATTCAGCAAAAGTAATGTTTTTTTTTTTTTAATTCAGCACCCTCAAAATACCCTAAATCAATTCAAAAAACCTTGGCACCTGAAAACAAAAAATTTTGTAGGCCTGTGTAATCAATCAGATTGTAGAGGAGGTTGGTCCAAGCAACTGTGATTGGTAATCTCTCTGAACCAATCGTTTTTTCTTCTGCCCTCAGAACCTTTCGCATAAGTAAAAGCCACAGGCTAGTTAGTGCTAGTGCTGGTGTTGGTGTTGGGTACCAGCACAGAGGAGCAAAAATACATCAAAATGTATTTTGATACAAAATTAAAGCATCATCTTAATTTTAAGCAGGAATTGGCCTTTTGGTTCAACACAAGTGATCAACCATTGGCTCAAATGACTATTCATTAAAATGTCTGAAAAAAAAACTAAATTTCCTCCTTATATATATATGCACAAACGTTCTGCAAACATCACACCATCATGCATACATTATGAGAATAGTATGTCTTACATTTTCAAAATACAAAAATCCTAAACATCAAAGTATTTTGATACAAATTGCATAATCATTTTAATGAAGTAAGTCATACAAATTACAAAATACAATTTCATATTTTAAACATGTATTTTTAACACGTATCAGAAATACTGTGCATCCCTGGGTGCCAAAAGTAAAGTCTGACCTCCAGGGTGGGGTGCTGGTAGAAAAATTTGCCCACCAAGGTGACAGGGAGTAGCAGTGAAATATATGCTAACTGGATGGTGCAGGGTTTCAGGGGTAAAACTTCCTGCTGGTTAATTTTACCGTTGCCGAATAGTGGAACGCTAGATTTCTGGGACATTGCACATTATCAGTGGGTGTCAGGGAGCTAGTGTTGATTTGCAGGAGACTCCCAGACCTTCTGGTAGAGGTGGGATGTAATTCTTAACTACTCCTGCAAAAAGACAGCGGAGGTAGGAGAAACCTAAATTCATTGCTGTGCGTGTGATTTGTCAGGAAATGAAAAGGACCCTAAAACACTGTAAGCATGGACTTCCTGGAGGCAAAAGGGGAGAAGAAAACCATCAAATAATTTCTGTTTATGATCTAATCATAAGCTAATCAGTATAATAAGTGAGTATGCAATTAGATCTTTTCTAATCTTTTAATGTTATGGTGTATATGGATGTATCTTTTGAGGCACCCTGTATATTCTCATTTGTTCAGAGATGGTATTACTTTCATAGAATCTGTCACCTGTTCTGATAGCTATTCTTGAATTATGTTTTGAAGGCATCCACCTCTGAGGCCCCTCCATTGTGAGCATTAGATTTCCCACCTCCGCTGATTGAAAGTGAGACATACCCGATAAAGACCACACCACTCTGCAGCAGAACCCTGAAAGTCTGGATGTTAATCTCATGCAGCAGTGACCTATTTAAGGCAAGCCAAGAGTGAAAACCTCCAAGAGACATGCTCTACCAGCCAAACGCTTCCCTTAGGACAGGCAATAAAGAGAGAGTTTGCCTTTTTTTCTAATACTGGCTGAATTTTAATTTTCTAATAAATTCTGCAGCAGGGGTATAACATTTCCCAAACAGAGAAGAAAACAGGAGTTCATTAAGATAAATAACATAGGCCAAAATTTGAGTGAGGAATTGAATCTTTTCCAGTAGACACATTTAAAAGATTTTTAAACTTTTGGAGTAAACAGTGGTTGGTATCTACTCTCCAGTCTTCAGTTTACCTTGAAACAAATGAGGTCTGCAATGAATCCTTATTCTCACGACCAAAGCCTATTCAGTCAGCGCACCCAAAGCTCTCCACAAGCTAGACTAAAACCCGGACTTTGACACCCATGTAAGCTGTCAGCTCATAAAATAGAAAATAAGCATCTTACTTCAGAAAGGACAGCTGAAAAATAACGTGTGGGAAAAATTACATGCGTCGTCGAGACTTTTCAGTGGTTAACCATTTTTTACTAGTTACCTCCCTTCATATTGGCCACATGCACTATTACAGGGAACATTACTGAAGTGAACTGCCTTCCACTGGACACAGAATCTACTAATAAAACTTAGCTGTCATTTCAGTTTTTGAAATTGAAATGGTTCCCTCTAGACTCCTGCTCCTTGACCTCTCACTCCATGGTCCCTGTTCTGTTATTTATGTGTGGTATTTTTATGTGCCTGCCTAGCATTTACCCAGGATATTATGATTGTTAGAAGGTCAGGAGACATGCTATTGGCCAAACATGCAAGCATGTGCACTTGGGCACATCCGATTAGTCGTCAAACTTTTATGTATGAAGAGAGCACACTAGTCAGCTTAGTTAGTTCACCTATTGGCATATCTTTGGACAGTGAGAGTACTTGGTGGAAACATGGTGTGCACAGGGGAACATGTAAACTCCACATACGCTGCAGTGCTAACCGCTAAGTGAAGCATGATGCTACAATGCTAACCACTAAACTGGCACAGCATCCTACTTTATAATCAGACGGTACCAACCCACCCCCCCTCCAGCTTCTGCCACAACTGCTCCCCATAATAATGAGCTTGACAAAAAGCTCAAAGCACCAATGCATTCAATGCTATGATAATAAAAAATAAATGGATGGGACAATCAATAAAAATGTAATTTGGATTGACAATCAAGAGGCATAATGCAACATTCCTCTCTAGTCAGACATTTGGCACCTTCCACGTTACTCCATTTTAAATGCAGCAGTGAGTGTGGCTGCACCCCCTTCTCTAAAATGGAGGCTTGTCAATATAACACAGTAACGTGTATATTAAACTTCCAAAAATATACATTTCCTTTACATTCTAATCTTGTGTTTTACTACGTTATCAGAATCTAACAAATTTCTCAATTTATATAAAGGTCATTCCGCAACAAATCACCCAGAAGGTCCCAGATTCCCCTGAAAAAAAATCACACGCGCTCCTATACCAAACTTATGTAGAAATTCCCAATATTGCATCTTGTAAATACTGCAAAAATATGTTCCAGAACGAGCCATTTCGCCCAACTTCTGACATTCATAGCTCCTTTGATACAGCATGTACAGCTTTGAAACTTTGTGACAGGGACTTTTTCCATAGAATTCAAAAATGTAAATTAGATCACATGTATCTCACACACTTTTCCCCTACAAGGCTCTGAAAATGGCCGAAAATTCAAAACAATGCCCCTTTCAACAGCTTCTCACTCAAACAGTATACTAGATTAAGCCTACAGAATTAGAAGATGCTGTATGCTTTTTAAATTCTTATACCGACCATTATGTAAATAGTAAATAGTATTCAGATTCTCAGTCGCAGCAGTCATTAATTTCAATGCATTACAAAGCATCCATGATTGTTATACCAACCCTTACAATGCATTGTGGGTGCTATGTATGGCATTGTAGATGATTAAAGTGTTACCAGAAATTATTTTCACTATTTTGAATTAATTTATAAAGAGGCAGTATGTTCCTCATGTTGTCTATGTGACAATTCAGAAGGAAGGAAAAAACACCACATTTTTATCAGATCATCTTCAGATATATAAGAATAAACTGTAAAAATATAAAAATGTTGTTTGCCTACATGTTCGAATGAAAACACAAAAATAGACAATTCTGAGGAAATATGATCACTGCATACATATGGCTTAATATAAATGACAGGAAAAGACTCTAAGAGCTTTATCTAACATAGATAACTTTCTCAAATTTGATTAAAACCAAATCATTTGAGAGAAAAGCTCTGTTCTGAATTTTTGGCCATTTTCCAAGCCATGTAGGAAGAAAAGTACTCAAGATACACCTGATCTGATTTACATTTTTGAATTCTACAGAAAAATGTTAACCCTAGTCACAAAGTTTCAAAGCTGTACATGTTATATCAAAGGAGCTATGAATGCCGGGATTTGGGCCAAAAGATTCATTCAGCAAAATGCATAAAATTTAATTAAAATTTCAAAGGGCTGTAGTTTTAAAACTATTAGAGATACAGACCTTATATTTGTAATTTCTCCATACGTTTTTGGTATAGGAGTGCTTGTGATTTTTTTCAGGGGAATCTATGAAAGTGACCTGGAAAAGTTTTCTCAAACTGTGTGATTTGATAGAATGACTCATAACTATTTTCTGTTGATTTGAATGATGAGCACAGCTAAGAAAGGCCTCCCTTGTGATAGCTTACTTAAATGTTTATGCTGTTTTTAATATCTGAAGATAAAACATGTATAAATGTCTCTTGTTGTTGCTTGAGTGACTTATTAAACAGCCCTTGATGGAGTCACAACACATTTATGTAAAATTCAGCACAGTATCAACAGGCAGAACTATAGCCAAGTGTTCACTTCTGCAATACTGCACTTGACCAACATTCGGTGAATCTAGCTGTATTAATTACACAAATATATATTGCTTTTGGTCAAAGCATCAGTATTTCAATAACTATTAATATTATTGTTTAGATCGATAGTGTTATGGATGCAGGGCATGGGAAAAAGAACAAAGACAATCCACTTGCGGTTCCGAGAAAAACGGGGGTTTTTAAAACAAACTGGACACAGGGCAAAACTGCAAAACTACAAAACAAAAGGACTACGGGGGGACAGGAAACAAACAGGAAAAAAAACGCTGAATATAACACCAGGAAATAAAGCACAACCACAGGGACTAGAACTGGGGGGTATTTTCCGTACGTCGCTTAAATCATCCGAGATCAGATGCCTCATCTTGGATGAGTTAATGCCGGTGAAACTCATCCGGGATAAGTTGGTTTTTCAAAGGCAGCTGTGTAGTAGATTAGTCTACTGTAGCTGGATCCATTTATCCGAGATGATTGCATGCGCCCGAGCTGATTGAAAAGCCCATAGATGTCGAGTCTAGAAAACATAATCAGCAAGTCTTTGATAGGCTGCAACAAAATGAGGAAAGGAAGGGCACAGCTTTCCAAGAGGAGCAGGACCTCCTATTAGAATTTCAAGAACTAATATGCACAAGGGGTAACACAGCAAAAGCAGCCCAAACCAGAAAAGTTTGTAGGCGGAGCTACACGCCCATTATAGCCAAACAAAACTACAGCTAAAAGTGGCCCTGGGGAACAAACTGTTTGTCCATTATAAGCGAGTGTTTGTTAATTTTATGTATATGAAATGTAGGAAATCTTTAACATTTATAAAACATTGCTTTTGAAGCTAAGAAGAAGGCAGAGAAAACCTTTGGAAATTCTGAGTAATAAGAATATTAGTGTGATTTTTAAATTCTTTATAGAATTGTAATTTTATTGCGTAAACATTACCTGCAATGGCATAAATGCCTCTTTAATTGCCTGCACTCATAGGTGTCTGGGAAAAGCAATGATAACCCGAAAGAAAATTTTCAGGCCCAAACAGACTTTGCGAATCGTCTGGCAAACTCGCTTACAGTAACCTCCTGAGACCCCACCCATTCATTTATGTCCATTGTAGTGGACATTTTATTTTTGAATTTATCTTTTCACTGATGTTAGGAAACATATTTTTTCCTGCTGTGCAGTAATAAATATGTTTGTGAAATTAAAAATAAAAATAAATTTGAAAAAAATTTAAATTGTAAGATGTCTTATTTCCTCCAAAGACAAATAACCTACAATTGAAGGACACTTTTTCCCTTGGGTCTCAGGAGGATATACAAAAAAGTGTCGCTTGCAAAATATCTCAAGGCGATGCACATTGTCTATGTGGCTGTGAGAGCCCGACTTCGCCTAGTTGGACTTCTACTATACGGAGCTAATAAATCTTTAAAATATAATATTCCATCTCGGCTGATGCAGTATCTTTACAAAAGAATATCATCCGGCATCAATAAAGGATCTTGCTGATCGCGCAAAACCCTCTCAATTTGAAATTTCCTTCTTATTATTTGTGCACCGATTGCAATTGGTCGCTCATCCATGAATGGTGAAGTCATGACTGAACGGATTTCCGTGCACGGACACTGATTAAGTGTGTGAGATAATCCTTGTTTACGTAGAACAAACCTGGTCCAAGCAGGTTTGAGGATTTGGATGTGTGGCTATGACAACACACCCAGCAAGAGTTTCGAAAAACCGACAGATCCAGGATCATGCTAAATTGTCAACAATTACATCCGGCTAAACAAGTAATCCACGTATGGGAAATACCCCCTAGGAGGGCCTAGGAACACAAACACAAGCGGAACAGAATTAAACTGGACACAAATAGGATGAATAAAACTAAAACATTAGAAAACAGAAAGCCAATAGACAGGAGGCTGGCCTCAAATCTATGACTGTAGGGTTACAGCCTTCGTACTGCATGCTCAACCCACTGAGCTATGCGACGGCCCAGGCAAGAAGGAAAACACACTAGGGGCTAGTACAAAGACAGAGGGAACAGGATGGCTAGCAACACCTGCTGGCCAAACAGGGACCGAACACATAGCACAGGGATGGATGGGCACTGACAAAATAGATTATACTGATTAGTATTAATACTGATTTAGATCATTATACATTAATTGTCACGCCCAGCTCCGTCCGATCCTCCTGTGTGCCACGCCCACCTCGTTACCTCGTGTTCATACCTGATTGTTCTCACCTGTGCCTTGTTCCGTTTGCTCTGTCTTTTGTATTTAGTCCGCGTCTTGGTTAGTTTCCCCAGATCTGTCATTGTCAATCCCTGGTGTGAGTACCCGTCCTGTCCGTCTGCCCTGAATAAACCCCATTCCTCCGTCTACCTGGCTGCTCTCGCTTCCTTTGACTGCTCGCCGCTCGCGCCCCGTGACATTAATGTTTTGATGATAATTTAGTCTTTTGATTTGAATAGTTGTTTTATGTTTTTGCCATATTTTATAACTTCAATTCACATTTGTAACTGGTCAAATCCCCGACCAGCAAGGTACCACTGAGATACCCTGAGCAAGGTACCGCCCCCCAAGCACTGCTCCCCAGGTGCTGAATTAGCTGCCCCCTGCTATGTCATGATGTCACATATGGGTTAAATGCAGAGGACACGTTTCATTGCTGTGCACTGTGTACTGTGGTGTGTCAACAGTGACAACTAATTCTATAAACAAACAGAAGTAATGTGGGAGTGGCAGTTTTTACACTGCAGTGTAAACAGATGCTGGTTAATGTATTGGTCACTAAAATTTCTTTTGATTATGCTTATTATTTGTATCAGACCAACAGAAACAAAACACCTGAAAACCATGGTCTTCACCTTGCTGTTTTATCCCATGTCGGTTTAAAAGAGCATTAATTTGCTTCCTTTTAATGCCAAACATTGTTTGGTTTTTCTCTTGATATTACTGGGTCTGTTGTTCCTTGTATTATTGTAATTCTCTGTGATTCACACACAATGTTCACTTGCTGAGGTGGCCGGGGATGCATTTGACCACATATCTTTTATAGTGTAAATGATAATGCGTCCCGATGCATCTCTAACAAGGATGACATAAGACAAGACATCAATGTAGCATATGGTGGTTGTTTTGGTGACAGAGTGCCAATGCTCGACAAAATGGAGAGGAACACTGATGTATGTGGTTGAAGTCTAAGTGAAACCAGATGCCTAATTTCCATTTGGGCAGAAGATTCAGTCCAAAGAAAACTAAACAACTCCTAACATAACTGGACATTTTTGTTTTCTTAGTTAAACAAATCTGGAGCTTGTATGGTAACAGAGACTTACGCAATATCTGTGTTTTGGGTCAATTGACCATCTAGAAGAAGTGACACAGACACTTGGAGACATATAATAGATCCTTAGAGGTGCATGATAGCCACAGGTATAAATGCCTTTGTGTCTTGACTATCCACGTGATCTAGTTGATCGAGATGCATTTTAAACTCAAATGTAAACAGGGCCTGTGTGTCTGTCTGCCTGTCTGTCTGTTCACCCACTTCATTCTGCTACGTTATGAAGTTTTGTACATATATTACATTATACATGCCAACATTATAGATGCCATCTTTACTTCTGAGAGACTCTCTAAGACATCCCTTTTATAGGATAAAATTAGGATTTTATAGGATATATTACAGACCTGATATCAATTAACTTAATTAGTTGCTAGATGTTCTCCCAGCTAAATCTTTTTAAACTTTCTTGCTTTTTCAGCCATTTGTTGCCTCCATGCCAACTTTTTTGAGACCTGTAGCAAGCATCAAATTTAAAATGAGCTCATTCTGTGCATAAAATTGTAAAATTTCTCAGTTTAAACATTTGTTATCTATGTTCTGTTGTGAATAAAATATTGGTTCATGTGATATGAAAGTCTTTTAATTTTCATTTTATTCAAATATATAGAACGTCCCAACTTTTCCGGAATTCGGGTTGTAAATTGCGTAAATATCTAAGTGAATGGAATACAAATATGCATTAAAGATAAACATTTCTAAAACACCAAGGTCATGCAACATAATTTTATCCTAGCCTTTCAGAGCTGTTGTGGATAAATTACTTTTTCCAAAAATTTAACATTGAACACTTAGAAATAGTTCCACAAAGTAAGTTGGGTCATATTACATCTGTAACCAGCATTATAAACTACTGATATTTGACAAACTTGGTCTCTAACAGAAAGGCTTGTAACAGAAGTCAAATGGTGTAACCAGTTTAAAATCAAATTTGAAAGATATTATCATGGACACTTATGTAAGCACATGGCTTTGGTGTGAATGTTTCAAACACAATTTTTAAAGTAAATACTTATTTTCAAAATTCTGATGAATTCTCACTGTTTTCCTGAGGGGTCATACCATTTAACATATAATAAACTTAGTAAAACTAAGCATACCTGACCATACCCTAAAAAATGTCAAATTACCTGATATTTTAAAGAGAGTTACTAACCTTGGCATACAGCAGTCAGGGTCATCACTCATCAGGGGATCGTTTCTGTGATATTATTTCCTGTCAGATGGATTTCTTGCACAATATGAACAAAATGGCTTCTTGACACTAAAGGAAGCTGACCTGACAAAAGAGAAATCCCCAAATTAATTATAATATTCAGAACAATAGTTTTCCATTCCTTTTATTTTGTTACTTCTAATACATGTATAATGTTACTTCTATGTAACATTATGAGAAAGTAGTTGATAGGGTGGTTTATTGAGAATTTCACCTTTTTAAGCAAGTTTACTTATTTGGTACCAGTTTTTTACCATTACACCACATTAACATTTTTGCCATCACCCCAGATATTTTCCCCAGAAAGTTTCCAGAAATTTTAGACTAGGTCCTCAAAAAAGAATAGATGGAAGTAATTTATAAGTTTATTTTTAAAAATGTAATGCTTTTAAATTTAACTAAACCAAACAGACTTATTTGTCAGTGTTATGTAGTGGAAATACATGTGGTAAAGTGGAAATAAGTCATACAGGAACTGGTAGCTCATCATCAAAATACAAAAGTTTTAGGTCTGGGGATATTTGGATAATTCTGCTTTGACATGACTAATCTGAGTAACCAGCACTGGGAAATTTCTACAGAATTCAAAGGTTCAAACTGAACTTCCCAAATGTATTGCTGTAGGGTTGACTTGTTTTCATAAGTAAAGACATTTTATGTAAATTCCTAGCAAAATCTAGAAAATACCAAATTAAGTATTCAGAGAAGATAAAGGAAAGGAGGGCTCTGAACAGGAACCTAAGAATTCTACTTTAACGATTAAATCCACTGGCTGAGTGAAAACAAATGTTTCATTGGGTGAAAATGAGATTAGAAAAATACTGTTTATATATGCTCTTCTCATGGCTCACAATGCAAATACTGAGCCAGATATACATTATATCCAGTGTTGTGTGTACATAATTTCTCTGAGGATGCAGGACATCACATGAAGAAAATGAAAATAATTATTGAGTGGAACTTCCACTGAAGTGTATTAACCTACTGCAGAATGGGCTATGATCTGGTTTCTACTGTTGATTGTCTATTACTTTCTGAAATGCACGCCCCAAAGCAGCTGTGCAGTTCTTCCCTGTGCAATATGAGATATAGATTAGTATATCTCTGGCTGGAGAAACTACACTATATTGCCAAACGTATTGGGACACCCCACCAAATCATTGAATTCAGGTGTTCCAATCACTTCTATAGCCACAAGTGTATAAAGTCAAGCATCTAGGCATACAGACTGCTTCTACAAACATTTACGAAAGAATGGGTCACTCTCAGGAGCTCAGGGAATTCAAGCGTGGCACCGTGATAAGATGCCACCTATAAGCCCATTCATGAAATTTCCTCGCTACTTAATATTCCACAGTCAACTGATAGTGGCAGCAATTGGGAACAACAGCAACTCAGCCACGAAGTGGTCGGCCACGTAAAATCACAGAGCGGGAACAACACATGCTGAGGCACACAGTGTGCAGAAGTCGCCAACTGTATGCAGAGTCAATAGCTACAGACCTCCAAACTTCATGTGGCCTTCAGATTAGCTCAAGAATAGCGCGTTGAGAACTTCATGGAATGTGTTTCCATGGCTGATCAGTGCCCGAACACACAAAGATTTCCATAAACCCATTCCTAAACCTTGTGAACAGCCTTCCCAGATGAGTTGAAGCTTTTATAGCTGCAAAGGATGGGCCGACTCCATATTAAAGCCTATGTATTAAGAATGGGATGTCATTAAAGTTCATATGTGTGTAAAGGCAGGTGTCCCAAAACCTTTGCCAATATAGTGTTTATAGGACTTCTGGTTCTCTGGTTATTACATAATTGAGAATGATATTAAGTCTGGACAATGATGATAGGTGAACTGGTGGAAAATACTTGAATAATTACCCCCCCCCCCCCAGGCATTTTTATTATACAGTTTATAAAAGAACGCTGTACCTGTATTTCCAATAGATAGGGAGGGTACTTTTCTGTATCATGGCAACCAACATGTCTTGATCCTATAGAGGCCCTGTTGCAAGAAAAAGGACCTGGAAAATCTTGCAGAAATATCAATGAAAAACAGGTATGACATGCATTAGTCACACGAATCTATTCAGTTCCTGGTGTAACTATAAAAATGTCCTTGGACAAAAGTCTAACCTTAGGGGCAGCCTGTGTGTCAAATAGGGGGTGGGGGTCACAAAGGAACAGCCTGCAGACCCCACCTTCCCACCTGCCCCCCCACCCCCAAGAGAACTGAGACTGAACTCCAAAGGAATCACTGAAATATATACACCCACAAGAAACAAGCAACCTAAGGTAAAAAAGACTAAAATACACAAGCAGAAGTATTCCAGGTACTTGTGGGTTCCCCTCTTGTCCATCTACTGAGCATGATCATTTAACACACA
>JAODJU010000130.1:7374411-7384989 GCA_026776725.1 Gnathonemus echidnorhynchus
CCCCCCCCCCCCCCCCCCCCCCCCCCCAAACAAGCAGTTGTGTAGCAGTGTAAATGCATGGGCACCCATGCCCAAAGCATTGTACTGTCAGCAATCCTGTACCACTCAGCTACTGTGTTTTAAAATGTAATATACCCAAAATTCTCCCATTTTGTATTGGCATGTCGTGCACCAGATCAGTCATACATATTGGGGTATTCTTGGTTACACTATCTGGATTATATACCCTCTATACACATATGTGCGTTAGACCAGGATAAACCTTTTCAAATTTCTGCACTAAGGTTGTAGCCAACTGAGGTTACAAAAATGCTTTACTGCATGAAATGACAGCTTTTAAGCTCCATAAATGCCAGAGAATAAGAGGCAAAGATGGTTGCTCAGTAATTTCAAATAAAATCGCTCTGTGGCTGTGGTGGCCTTGGCTGCTTTGAGGGCCTCGAGTTATCTACAGAGTAAATTTCCACATCAAAAGTGTTGCTAAGATGCAGTATTTTATTATCCTGTAGATTTATGTTAAGCTGTGTGTATCCTGTCCTATACGTCTGGCCTGACTCACCCAAATGGTGAACTAATCAATCAATCAATCAATCAATCAATCAATCTATCAATCTATCTATCTGCTTATCAGCTGTTGATGTTCTTACCTATTTCCTGTTTATTAAATACTGCCTCCAAACTTTACCTTTGTGTACCCAAACATGCCTGAAATAAATATTGTGTGTTCTACAGGAAACTTTCACTTTCACAGAAACTAGAAAGTAAAAACTAAACTAAACTAAAACAGCGGAGAGGAACAAGAATTTTCCACCGACAGCTGCTCCTCTGTCTGGAGAGGCCCTCTGTCAGTCACCAGTCACAATGTCAACTTGCTTCTACTTAGCAATTGACTTTCACGGTACATTTTTGAAGGGACCCTCGACTACAAAACACTCTCACCTCGTCCGACATTCAAGTTGACTTTGGGGAACATTGCATTCAGCAGCCATTATGGGACGCCATCCATTGCTTGTCTGCTGACCTATCTTTCCAATAGTATTTTGATGGGTTGATTGAGGCCCCACTCATCTTGAATTGTGAGGGTGATATTTAGGGCGTACTTACACCCTAAGTATCCCCCTTCCCAACTCCCCTGCTGGTCTGCACTCAAATTGTGCTTAACATTCTGGGCCTGAGCACACTTTCATCATCACTGTGTGTCTTTTTGTGCAGAAGAAAACAGGAATAGAAGTGTTATCACACAACACAATGGAGTTCATAATTGTCATTTTGTTGCTTACTTCGAGCCGTTTTGGGCACAATGACCCACAAACCTCTTATACTGCAGTGTGTGGCTGCTCTAAGCCTGTAATTGGAAGGTTGCCAGTTAGAGCCTGACCTTGGCAGAAGTCACATTTGTGGACCCTTGAGCAAGACCCTTAACCCGCAGCTCCATAGATGCTGCTGCCCTTCACTGCCAAGCTTGCTTTCACCATGTCAGTGCCATGAAGAACAGTTTTTGTGTTGCATCCAGTTGTTCCTGGATACTCTCATCAGTACAAATTTATAGCACTGCACTTCTGCCATAGAACAAAGTGGTTCCTTTACCTCCATTTGCGTTAAATGTTTATCTCTACCTGATCTGCACAACCTGCCCAATCCATTCCTTCCAGGTCCAGGTACATGGGTGGGGTGCATACGCGTGCCAGTAATATCACTGTTGTGATGTCTGCATTCTGTGCTCAGGCACATTTAGCGATCCCACTAGATGCGAATCCTACTCAGCTCCAACTGAACCCTGCCCGAGCCGGAAACTCGACTTTGGGGGTCAAGTGTGCTTGGGCACAGCACAGATTGACTAATGTGAGTACATCCTTAAGGCGTTACTCAGAGTCAGGGCATCTTTCATTGCTTTATCAGTGAAGTAGGGGTCTTTGAATCAATACTGTAGAGTGCTTAGGGAGACATTTTTAGTAGCCAGTTGTCTTTGTTGGGAAGGTTTACATATTTTATATGATCTACAGACAGACATAGGCACTACTATTTTGAGTCCCGCTGTAAGTGTGCCCGTGGCGGTTGAGATCAACCTTACCTGGACCTCCGAGGAATTTTGGTGTTATGGAAAATACCACATTACACAAGGCAGGGACACCCTGGACTGGATGCCAGTCCATGCCAGATAATCTCATTCTTTTTTTGTGATTTACCAGGCTACCGCCCTCCTGCAACTGCCATTTCAGTTGACAACGAGGTAAGTCTGTAATAGCCCTAGCATTGAGGGTGGTATGTGGTTCACAAGGTTTAGACTCGTTTTCTTTGATCAGTAGGTCACTGGTTTTAATCTCAAAGCCATCAAAGTGATTTCACTGTTATGCCCATGGAAAAAAAACCTTAACCCCCCCCCCCCCCCCCCCCCCCCCCCCCCCCCCCCCCCCCCCCCCCCCCCCCCCCCCCCCCCCCCAATTGCCCCACGGGCTGTCTGACCCTGCCTTTGCAATTGAATGTCACTATGGATAAAATAAATTGTATATTATAAATTAAATGTACTCTTAGAAATTACTTTTCAAGTTTTTCAAGGCATTTGTTATGATCAGCCATTTTCATTTATCTGTAGATATTACTTGCTATTGCAGCACGCGCCAAGGTACATTCAAAAGATCTACCAAATACAGGCGTGAACAAATTTGTTGGTACCCTTCCAGAAAAAAAACCAAAAAACTCTCTCTGAAATAACCTGAAACTGACAAAAGTTTAATGGCATCCCTCATTGTTTCTTCCATATTTAACACAAATCAGACTTTGGTTTTGATTGATACGGCTGAATATTTAATATAATTAAACAAATAAATATGGACAAAAAAAGATGGTACCTGTAATTTAATATTTTGTGGTACCAACTTTTGCAGCAATCACTGCCAAGACGTGATCTTCGCAATTCACATTTGTCAATAGGTAGTTCGGCCCACTCTTCCTGAGCAAACTGCTCAAGCTGTCAGGTTTGAAGGGTGGCGTCTCCACTCTCCACACTGCAATTCTCAAATCTTTCTATGGATGCTCAATAGGATTAAGATCTGGGCTCATGGAGGGTCATTTAAGAATAGCCATTTTTTTCTCAGCGATTCTTGAGGGCTTTTAGCTGTATGTTTTTGGTCATTATCCTGCTGGAGGACCCATGACCTGCGACTGAGGCTGAGCTCTCTGACCCTGGGCAGTGTGTTTCACTCCATGATGCCTTGGTAGTCTTGAGGCTTCATTGTGCCCTGCACAGATTCAAGGCTCCCCAAGCCAGATGCAGCAAAGCAGCCCCAAAACAAAACTGAGCCCCCTTCCATGTTTCACAGTAGGTATGGTGTTCTTTTATTTTAAAGCTTCATTTTTCCTTCTGTACATTGTGCTGATATGACTGGCCAAAAAGTTCCAGTTTAGTCTCATTAGTCCAAAGGACATTCTCCCAGAAATTTTGGGGCTTGTCGACATGCCTTTTGGCGAATTCCACTCTATTTTTTGTTTTTTTCTGTCGATAGTGGAGCTCTCCTGGGTCGTCTTCCATGGAGCCCATTATTGTTCAAAGTGCGATGGATGGTGAGATCAGAAAGTGACGTACTGTACCCTGACCTTGGAGCTCAGCTTGAATGGTTTTGGATGGTTTCTTTAGCTCTTTATCTACCATCCACACTCTCCTTCTGATCAACCTGGGGTTGCATTTTCTCTTGCGTCTACATCCTGGGAAGTTGGCTACAGGCCCATGAACCTTATACTTTTTAATAATATTGATCACAGGAATATGAAACTGCTTGGAGACGGTCTTATAGTCTTTACCTTTAACATGGTTAACTATAATCTTCTTTCTGAGCTCCTCAGACAGCTCTCTCCTTTGATTTCTCTGGTCCATGTTCAGTGTGATGCACACAATGATACCAAACAAAACAGCAGCATGTTCTTTCCCTTTAAAAAAGCTGAACAGTTGAATAGTTTCTTTAGGGGTACCAACAAAGCTGCCCATACTATTTTAGCATATCTTTGTAAAATAAACAACAAATCATTTCATTTCATAATGTTATTGGTTTATCACAAAAAGGCTTTTCATGAGAAATGAAGCATTATTTCAATGAGCTGTAAGGATACCAACAAATTTGTCTGTATGTGAGCAGGTATTTCAGTCATGCAGTGCTCCTTGGCAGTTGATGTTCTCTTGAAACATAAAGGTAAGATAATTTGTAAAATCACCAATTTCACTACTTTCAATGCCAGGTCAGATCAAGGTGGAGGAACTTCTCAAAAGATCATGCAGAATCATTTTCCTTTCTAAACAAAACTTTATTTCAATGTCTGAACAATAATACCAAATATACAACACTGAAAGAATAGTTTAAAAAATTGTTCACAGAACCATGCCTTATGACCATTTTATTAAAAAAAAATATATATATTAAAACAGGAAATGAGTCCATCCAGAACTCCTATAAAACACTTCCTACTATAAGCGACCTGAAAGAAGCAGAGTTTATTTCTGCCAATCGTTACCATATTTTGTTGCTTTGCCAGTGAAAATTTCAGTTATTCCTTCAGAGATCTATTCCCTTAATTTAAAATCCAAAGCATTTTAAGTGTTACCTATAGTCTCCTGACCCCCGGCCAAGCAACAATCATTTGATATTATTCTTTAACACAAACATAAACATTAATGAACAATAATAAAAAAAGATGTATAAAATGGAACACTACATTTTGAAATAAAAAAATACAGTAAATCTTAAAGCACAATGGTTTTATTTTAGGGGTCATTAAATTACTTTTTTTGTCCTATTAAAAAAAATAGTAATACTATAGGCTCTGACTACTTTGAAGTTCCTTGTCCTGGAGTCTTTAAAGCACAATTAAGAATACAAGCATGGTATTTGCCTCTAAACTCCAGAAAAATCACTGTGATTGAGGGGGGAGAAAGTTAAATCAGCAAAAGCAGAAAACCATTAAAACAGCTTCAGCAGAAGTTGATGCAACACATCAATCCAATTGTAAATTTGTTCAGAGAACAAAATGGTTTGTTAATTCTGCCCTGAAACAAAGCACCCACATTCAAGACATACCAAAAACGAAAACAATATATTTAAGGCATTTAAAGCCGCATACCCATGCTTCATTTCTTTGAGTATCTAAATGGGTATGTCTAAGGATTAGCTCTGGCACACTGTGTATACATTTCCATAGACAATGCATAGTACTGACATGGCTCTGTCAGACTAATCACCAACGTCAACAGGGGTTACAAACTGTACATACACACGTGCATCTGTGTGTGTGTGTATTTGTGCAACTGTGTCCAGTCAATTTGTACAGGTGCCGAACTAGGGGTGTGGAGGGGGCAGGAATCATCCAGTGCCAAATCCAAATATGTTCATACTTCACAGAGACAAATAAAGGTTATTTTAAATTCGACTCTTGGGTTATACCCAACTGATACAAGGTATTTATATACAATAAACCTTGAAGACTAGTCAGGCTCAGCAACTTTGTCTTATACATATAAAAATATACATTAAAAAACCAACCCAAATAGCAAAAGCAGGTGAGTAGTTCCTTTAAAACTATTAAACCACAAGAGGTCTAATGTGTATCACGGGAGACAAATTAACCTGTAAAATCTCCTGGGCTTTCAGTCTTACTTCTTCGTCAGTGGTCAAATCATCCACTTTAATCACCTTAGACCGCAAACTGCTTTCCTTTGGTCGCAAGTCCCGTGGGTCTTCCCTAATCCAGATGGACCTGGACATATCCTGGCCCACTGAATTACCAAGAACGGTCACATGGTCCCTGTCCCTCCAATCCAGCTTATCTGACCTACCTACCCTTAGCGGGACCATTTTATAACAGCTGTCATTCTTCTTCAGAACTCTGCTGTTCTCGCACATAGCTGTAGATTTTCCAACAAGGGATGTGTCCGCCTTCTCCAGATTTTCCAAGGCAACTACTTCGGGTGTCTTGCCAGTACTCTCCAGGGGCTGAACTGGGATCCCGGATCGTGCCTCCGGTGGGTGAGAACTGGGGGCGGCGATGCCCCATGGAGCCAAATCTGAATGAATCTGCAGCCTTGCAGTGTGGCCACCTGAGGGTCCGCTCATATTCGTCAATTTCAAGCACTGCTGCACAGGACTAGCCGTCGAATGCAGTGATGTGGAATGGATCATTTGCTTGAGGGACTCCTGCGAGAGGTTTGTTAACAAGATCTTTGGCTGCTTCTTTAAAACAATTTCAGTAGCTGGGCTCAACAATTTGTAACTGACGCCCCTCTTCTTCAGCACAGATTTCCGGCCTCGTTTCTTAGCAGGTTTCTGAACCTTAGGAACTTTGTTGTCAAAGCCTGGCATTTCAGACTCGCTCTCTACCAGAAGGGGTGCAGCTACGCATGACTGGTACCCATAGACATCTTTGCTTTTTAGCACTGTGGGTCTATGGCCCTCATCCCAGATTCCTTGAAGGAATGACTTAAGCTGTGTCTCAGTCTCTGAAAGATCTTTTGACATGGGGTTGAACACCTTCAAAGCCTCCAGAAGGGTTATTTGTCCTGCTAAGGCCAGTCTTGACCAGGAATTAATGGCCTTGTCCACAACCTTCTCGTCACAATTCATGGCATAAGTTAAAAGCTGATCTGCATAAAACGCCTCAACTGGGGGAGAATCCTATAAAGAGAACATAAAATGGCAGTTTAGTTTACACAAGGCGCCAATAAACTGAGATAAAAGTACTAAACTTTAATTCACTCTTGAAAACATGCTTCAAATAAAAATATTTTCCATTAATAGTATAACAGCAAGTACTATATAAGTTTCCTTGAGCATCAGAACAATCTGATTGATTTATTTATTGATTTATATTTGGCCAATGTTTTTACGCTCTGGAAATAAATGTGTTCTTTGGAAAGGGACGACTTGTAATGAACCCCAACTAGCCATTTATGAAATAGAACAAGGATTGCTAGATTTTACTAGCTAAGGATCTTTATTTGGAATGTGACAGACATTTGAATATTTATAGCTGTACAGCAAAATCAATACAGGAATCACAATACATCAAACAATGAAGTGTAAAAATACATTTAGATAATTCCCCACAGCAAAAATGAGCTTCTTTTCAGAGAAGAATGTTCGAACTCCTACAACCAATTTAAATTATCACGAAAACATTTTCATTTCATATTTTCACCCCCCATTAGAAACAAATTAATTGCATGTTAAAATAACTTTATTTACCAGTATACACAAGTTGGCCGAAAAACAAAGATACCTATTATTGCCAGTTTATATTCAGACGTCCCAACCTTGAAGAAAGTCTTGATGTACCACATTATGCAAAAAAAAAAAATCAGTTCATATATGTGTGTGGCCAAAAACAGACATAATACATAGTACATTTTGGATAGCCAACTCATTTGTTAATGTCTACTGAATGTGTACCTGAAAATAAAAACCATTTTCAATAGCTCAATATACAGTCTGGCAGGAAAAGTTTTAATGAATTAAATTCTGACTTAGGGCTGATCAATTCATTGAAAATTAATCAAAATCGACATTCAGAACTTCTAATTGACGTAATCTTGCCCGTGTTGGTTACTACTTCTTTTTTATTATTTAAAATGTTTATATTGTATGGGACACATTTGTATAGAAATGATTCTGTCAAGCTTTTTAATCCATATAAGGGGTTGATCACTATAGCAGTAGCAAAACTAGTTATATTTTATGTACAATGCATACTGCATTATAGCACATTTGAATTACAGTTCAGCAATTTAATTTGTGAAGTACTGTAATTTGAAAAGCATTTGAAAAAACTATACTGTATTTTGAAAGAGTCAATAAAATTCAATAATAGCAACGCTGTCCGTTTTATTACCTCATATTCATGTAATAAAAATACAAATGTAAATTAGATACTAATCTGCCTGAACAATCAAGAAAAAAAATCTGTTATAATAATCATCTACTTATAGTGATCAATTTCACCCAGACAGACGTGATCACTATAAATGGTTTATGCTGTTTGCAAGAAATGCAAACTATTTATTTTCTACTTTTTTAGGGATTTTGCTTTTTACATGAAAACTAAAGGCTAAACGTATGTGAAAGTCTAAGAAGCCAAAACCAGCAAATTAGGAAACCATATCAATTAAGCTGACATAAATACATGGATCCAGGTTTTTAAACACCTTACACAGTCCTGTACTTCACCATGTACTTCTCTTAACAAGTAGCTTGTGCATTCAAACAAGTAACTTGTGCATTCAAACTTAATACATTTAATACATTAATACATAAAGTCCACATTTTAAATGCCCATCTCCCTACCAGTTGCGTCTCCAGTGTCTTTGACCGTAAGCTGAGTGTTCTTTGCTCATTGAGGGCCCAGTGAAGCCTCTTTCCAAACCTTTTGTCAAGGGTGCACAGGTATATGGGTCCCCCTGGAAACACTGACTCAACTTTAGGTCTGATGATGCTCATAGGTTTTTCTCTCTGCCCCCTACAGGTTAGGAGGCTGAGGGCAACATGTTTGCATTTTGCCTAAGTGTGACACAACAATGTTTTTCATAAGATATTTTCATTTCAAGCTATTTGTGCTTTGATTTCAGTTGTTTGAAATATTCAATGAATAACCATAAATGGTTCATCTGTGGGTCAATTCGTCCATTATTATAAAATAAAGATATAGTCTTTCATTAGAAAAAATATACCAGTTTTAATAGTTGAGCATATTTACAGTACAAACCTTGTCAATGAAATAAGGGCAAACAAAGAAAAACAAAATAATCGTTCATTAATCGTAGTCAAGGTAAAATGTTCAATTAATCATGATATTGATTTGAGGTCATATCACCCAGACCTATTCTGACTGTAAGCATGACCTTGAAAAGAATAATTTCTGATTGGGCATGCATCTAAAAATAAAATGACCCATTTACAGTAGCTTAATATAAAGTCTGGTAGATAAAATGTTTAATGAATAAATAAATCAGACAAGTAAATAGGCAGCACAATCAATGAAACATGTTTTACTCAGTTTGGAAATATAACATTGCTGTGCCATTTTGACACCCTTCACCCCACTTGCAAATACACCTCACACATAGGTGTCAGATCGTCAGCTTTATTTTGGTGACATTAACACAGTGTTCCGGTGTTAGCTGCATTTCCATTCTGCAGCTTGGCATTATAATTAATATGAATACTATGAAAAGTTTCATCTAACCATCTGCAACACACGGACAAGAAAACTAACTTTGCCACCTTAAATGACTGACGAACAAGCAAAGTAGCTTGCAAATACATACCAGGGTTTGAAATTTAGCATGGAATTGCAGGTATTTTACTTATTCTCATAGTCCGCTATCATAATTTTAGAATTTCCAGCTTTGTTTTGCCGAAGGGTGCCAAACATGCACAAACCAAAAAAGTAAACACATATCAGATATATGCTCAAAAAACATAACCAGCAGCTATGATGCTTATAATATGAAGAACTACCAGCACTACTGGCCATCACTTTGCAACGGTAGCCACCACAGCTAAAGTAATCAGGAGGCTCTGGCACATGACGTCACAGCAGGTGGAAATCACTGTGCTCACAGCCACTGAGTGGCAAAAAATAGAGTAGCAGCAGTAGCGTTTTGTTTGAATACCGCAAAAACACATCTAAAAGTAAGAAAGAGCTGTCAAGCGATTGCACAAATTAATTTAAACAAGAAATAGGAGCAATCTGCCGAAAACTAAATAAGCAAGTATCTGATGTGGATTGGTTACATATGGCCGATACTCATATGGATCGGTGCCAATACCAATCCCGAATACTGGATCAGTAAACCTCTATTGCACAGGAATTCCGAGTTCAGGCAGCGTTCCCATTGAAATTTCTGAATAGGAACTCAGAATTATTGACTTCTGAGTTCAAATGTAACGCAGCATTAGTCACATCTCAGAGTTAGTGTTACAATCAATGAAAAGGTGATTTAATGTCAGTGACATTGAAAAGTAGCCTAATGTTGTCAAAGTGCAACATATGAAAACCATATCAAATGCACATTAATATTAAAAATCTCCAGAGCATTGGCACTCCCTTCCACCATGTTTTCACTGGCAAACAAACCCACATTGCTTGCTTCATTTGCACACTTGCACCTGGGAAACTGTTGTTAACTTTGATGCTGGACAGGATTCAACATGTTTTTCAAAAGCACAATAATCTACCATGATTTTAATGACAGTATTACCATTTTAAATTTTAATTAACTGTTGAGAATTTTACTATGACACTGGTAATCATTTCATCACTACTGACAAGGTGTCACCAGCTTTTAGCATACAGGCAGTCCCCTGGTTAAGAGCGTCCGACTTAAGGACAACTCATACTTACGAATGGACTGCCATAAAGCCTATTAAATTTAAAATTCATGTTAAATACAAAAGTTTGTAATAATGAACGCACACACTACTTTGTGACACGCATGAAAACATTGTGCGGCTTCAGCGGTTTGTCGGCTCAAGGTACAGTACAGTACGATTTGTAGTTACTTTTATTAATAGGGCTGAATACCGAACTTCGGTACTTTTG
>JAODJU010000130.1:7386503-7401032 GCA_026776725.1 Gnathonemus echidnorhynchus
GATTTGCAGATTTAGTGTCCATTTTTGGAGACAGCATGACTTGCAAATATGTCCCCCTCCCCCCATATAGCGGCTGACAACATCATTGTATATCATTCGAAGGAAAAAGGTGGATAACAGCGACGATGACAATGGTTGTGTCCAAATTCAGGGGCTGCATTGTTCTAAATCCAGCAGCGCGACAAGACTGTCCCATTTTGAAGGTTCCTTCAAATGCAGTTTAGAACTGCATCTTTTTGCTACACCTGCACACTTGCGTCTGGGAAACTTCGCAGCCCAACATATACCATAGGATGAGTGCTTTGTGACTCAAGGGGAAGGGAGGGAACAGTTGGTGACGGCCGGACCGTCCTATTTGACAATACTTTCCATTTCCATTCCATTTCAGTCCCAGGTTTAGTGTCCAGTCAATCATATAGCACATTCTTAGATGCTTCATTGGATCTCACTGGCTATAATGATCCTCACACCATAAAACATCTTTAATAAATCATTTACTTCTTACACAATTTTCTAAGTTTGCGGAGAATAGTAATGATGACATTTCCATGCCAATGTGTCATAAAAGTCCGATATCTTGATATTAACAACAGTTCTAATATAAACCTCAGATTTAACAGGTGAATACTGTTCTCACGATTCAATCTGATTTTCTGGTGAAGCAGGGAGAAGAGTGCTTTGTTGTTCACCATACAGTTCACTACACAGTGTCTCATTCTGCACTGACATGCGTTTTGATATAGTTCTTAGGTCGAACACTGAAAGAGACGCTAGTGTGACAAAATTGTATTGCAGGGATCTAGTGGAAGATGCTTGTGACTCATACAAGCAAGACTACGAAGTAGAGCAGTCCCAAATAGCTGACACATTCATTCCACTTCAGTATAAAAGCATATTAAGTAGAGGAGTTCAAAAAAAAAAAAAAACAAGTTGAGCACTGCATAGTTGCATGCTGGTTTCAATTAGTAAAAGGCAAGTTAAAATCTCACTTCTGGCCCTGCTAATAAGCATGACTCACATAATTAACTTTGTGGTTCGACTTGGTATGGCTTGGTTCTTAGTGGCAGTGGAAAAGTGCCATCATTTTTCAATCGGTCATATGACCAAATCTACACCTGTTCTTTAATGTGTTGACCAGGGTCATGATAAATTTTGCTGCTTAAATTTTTGTGCTATTTGTTTCAAAATTTCCATTTATGCACCCATACAATGCCTCTGCAGAGTTTGCAAAAGATCTGACAAATACTTTTTATCAAGCTTAAGACTGACTGTTTCTGCCATTCTCTTAGAAATCACTGGTCCAGTTTTTGCTTGATTTGATCAATTCCAATGGAACGGATCTGCAAAGTTTAACACAGATCCATGAAATACTTTTTGAGTTATCACATTAAGTAAAAAACTGAATGCAGAACTTTTTCTTTAATAGTAATTTTACTGTGTGGTAACCTTAGTTTGTCCAAATCACTAGATCTGTAATCTGAAACTGAATTTCAGAATGACACGATACTCTGACCAATTAAGGCTTAATTTATGAATGCACTCATTAACAATCAGCTAGCTAATGGCTACTTTTAATCATTGATCCATATTCGTATACTTTAGTTAACTCCATTTGTGGGCTGCAGGCCGCTAAGCACACATAACATATCTGAGGCAATGACAAATAAACTACAAGTTAGGCAGTCAAAAACTGTGCATTTTTCCATATGCATGTAATGGACTTTCACTAGATGTTTTAACAGATTGCTTATTTTTCTGCCCTTACATACAAAAGACTTGTTGCACTTGCGGCAACAAGCATTGTCAGCATGGACCCTACTGATATGTAACCACGCTATTGAACATTTAGTTCTCTCCGTCATAATCACTAAAAGCAGAGTCTCTGTGTGTTGCATTGCTGCATGTGAGAGAGAGAGCGAGAGAGTGAGAGTGAATGAGTTGCCCCATGTCCCTCCCCTCACACACAGACCCCAAGACAGATCTCTTTATCATGCATCAAGAACAGCAAAAATGCAATCAGAAATAGCTCAGCTTGTGAGACGAAATGTGCGACAGAACCATTTTTGTAGCAATATTAAATAGATTTCCTATTTTCTCAATTTCTTCAGTACCAAAAACAGACCTGATAACATCAGAGCTTACTGATATAGCTTTTAATAATTTAGCGTAAGGGCCCATTTAATACCGGGTTTCGGTACCCATCCCTAAAATAAACGCTTCTACCTGAATGTTCGACACACAACTCTGAAACTACACCTCTTCATTAATTTCACATTTGCACCATCTTTCTCAACCGATTGGGTGGCTAACTATTTTTTTTGTGTGTCTAATGTTCATGTCATTAAGAATATAAATGACATTAAATGTATTCCCTGGAGAGGGAATGCGTATGGTTTTGGAACTGGTCTGCCGCAAGAGACAATTGTTAAAACTGAACTTTGTTACATTTGTTTTACATTTCTGTCGTCAAAAAATCAGTATATAATGGTGAATTGTTCAAAACATTGCTGTTTCTTTTGCTGTAAAAGTTTATTTTGCAATTTTTAATAATCACATCTATAATATTGACTTGTTCAAAGCAACATTGCAGTTTTCAGCTCAAGAATATTAATTTATAAACAGTACATATCAGAAAATAAATGTGTTCTTTATTTTTCTTTCTGAAATTAAAACTACCGTTTAGAGTTAGGGCTGGGCGATATCGTATCGATATTGCATCGTGCATATGCAATAATCACCAGGGCTTCATATGACAGAAAAAGCATTTGGCCAGACGCCAGCTTTTCGGTGCTATACGGACATTTATTTATGCCCACAATTTGTTAAGCAGTTTAGTAGTATGGCTAAAATATTAATGAGGCTTTGTATGACGCCCAAAAGTCATTAGTATAAATACGGCATATCCTCATGTTTAATAAATGTGTCAGGCTTTGAACTGCAAGGAGTACCACCACACCGCCGACATCTTTTTACCTTGTTTATCCACAAGATCTCCTCTTTTAAAAGATGTCCTTGCTGCCCTTCTTCACCGCGACTTCAGTGCATATTGCACTGAGGCATACTGAACTGCAGTATACCAAACCGTAGTATACCAAAACAGTATTATGTGGTGTGCTCCGCTAATCGAATTTAAGAAACAAAGTTCATACAGATTACTAACTGTTGGGTATCACAAAACACATCTCATTAGTAGTATGGCTTAAATATTAATCTTCTTACCAAATTATGGGCGTAAATAAATGTCCATATAGCACCGGCCAAATGCTTCGTCTGTCATCTGAAGCCCTGGCGATGATTATTGCGCATGTGTGATATAATGTTGATATATTATCGCCCAGCCCTAGAGTACAGTTAAAGGACCGGATTGATAAGCAGTATCAGTAAGAGTAGTAGTGCCATTAAAATCTTAATGATACCCATCCCTAATTTATTAGCTTTTACATTTCCAGTTGATCCATCCAGTAATTTTAGAAATTGCACAAGTTGTGAGATGGAGGGGGGGGATTCTATTTTCTTGCTGTGCCAACCTTGCACCAAACCGTGAAACAATGACTGAGATGTGTATCATACCATGAATTCTGTTTACCATTGTATCCCTAATCTTCAACTCCATTGCTGCTCTCTTTGAATATTGATACATTTTAAATATCCACCAGCAACACAGGCTAAAGGCTGATTTTTACTCAATACACTCAATATACTATATACACAAACACATGTTTTCTGCATTGATTCCACGCATTGCCTGTTCACCTACACAAGGAATTAACGTGATGCCTGTGCGAATTCAGTAGTATAAGTACCATCAAAAATTGGAGTGGCTGTATGGTCACATTTGGTCATGGGACTATGTGTTTATGTACAGTACACTTAGTATTAAAGTAGCGTCTGATTTTATTAAAAATGAGTGACCGGAAGGACTGTACATTTTCAGAGGCAAGGGAGAAAATACTCAGAACTATTCTGTTCCTCTGTATACAGCATAGAGCTGGGTGATATGGCCTAAAAATAAAATCTCAGATTTTTTCATTGATTTTCCCCTCCCCTACTCAAAATCAAATTACAGATGACAAATAAATGGTTCTAACAAGTTTTAACTTGTTTTGTTTTTTTTAAAGTGCAATTTGACAAGCCAAAATAGATGCTTGTAAGTGAGATGGCAGACCACGCCATTATAAACACTTCTCGAAACTTGTAAAAACTTTTAGCATGTTAATGAATCCCGGCTTTTCCACAGTATGTATGGGCACCATGTCTTTTGCAATATACATCACGACAGCGTTTCTTATCGCCTTCCACCGTGCCCCATTCTTATCATATGGCACACAGTTCGAAAACGTGTCAGGGACGGTTGCTTGCTTAACTTTGGTTGTTGTGCTGGTGCTGCAGGTATTTTCATTTCGCTGGGAGCTGCACTTCTCCCACTCTGCTGTGTGCCTCTGCTTTAGGTGCTGGAATAAATTTGTCATGCTGCTTCCTTTGGTTGCAACAGTTTTTAACCAGACTTTGCAATGAGGACTTGTTTGGTCTGTGTTCGACGGCGGAAAACCGAACCACTGCCATGTTGTTTGTGAATCCGCTACAGTGTTTGGGTGCCGCACTAATTTACCCGTGAAGAACAGTGCATCAAATTAGTTCCGCTTTTGGCGCTCCCGTGTAAAATGAGTAATAAAATCGATTTTCATAAAAAACGGCGTCCTGAATTGTAAATTTGAATTAATCGATAAAATCGATTTATTGCCCACCTCTAATACAGCATCTTCAAAATTTGAACTAAGAAAGTAGTGTCATGTGTACAAAGTACAATTCTAACTTGCCTACTTTCATAAGTAACGTTATTTTTAAATCCAGTATTTATAAATCTTGGTGATGAAATTCAGCAAGCATGTGGGGTTTAGGTTTTGCTATAACACGTAGGCTTATATTGCTATAGGAAACAAAACTTTGCACAGCATGCTATGTTAATGATATTCTTTTTCAGAATTATAACATTATTTTAAAGTTTAGTTTTGCAACAGATCTGCATGCACTCTCCAAACCAATTCTAATAATTTTCACCCTTGCTGTTTAAAATCACTCATGAATTGACGCTTTTGTGAGAAACTAATCTATTTTGAACAATTTTTTTCTCTGTAAATACTGCAAAACTTATTGCAGAATGGATTTTTTCCAATATCATCAGGTCAGGTCAGGTTGGGGAGCATGCGCCGATTCAGCGTGTTGTCGCACACACCACACAGCAAAACTCCCCGGGATCCTTGCCGGCGATCCCCCAGGCAGACACACGGTCCAGTCCCACCCACTGGAAATGGCCATCCATCTGCTGCAGCCAGATGTTACGTGGGCGTCACCTTGGCCTGGACCAGCCACTTGGGTCCTCAGCAATGAGGATCCAGTGAGCCTGATCACTCTCAGGGAAACGCACCACATGACTATAGTGCCGTAACTGACACTCCCCTCCAATATCATGCAGCCTAATTATGAAATAGTAACTACTACGAGATATCTAACAACATACAATGCAACATGGAGTAATAAAGTGGCATGTGGCAGAGCGAAGTATCAATATGATGGGGAGCAGGGGTAAGAATACAGAGAACGCTGCGACAGTATTACAAAATTAGCAACTCGATCACGGTGGAGGCAATGAGTGTGCAACATTTCATGTCATAACCTCATACAAACAAGTGAGAACAGAAACAAAGAAGCCGACCAAGATCTTGCACTGCCCCCTGGTGGACATGACCTTTAATCCTCCAAACTACTCACGCAAGTATAGTCAGTACACTGGTTACGTAGCGTACACATCACATTAAGTATATCCCGGCCCTAAGCCTGAAACTTTGGACAGATGCCAATATCTTACTATTTACTTATCTAGCTAGCTACCTACCTACCTCAGAGTCCTAAACATTAATATTTCAAAACTAGTAAATATATGTGCACCAATCCGATATTTAGATCCGATACTTTCTTATTTGGACTTCGGCAGTCTCTAAAAAGATATATTTAACATGAAATAGGAGCCATTTTCTACAGTCAACCGTACGCTTTCCCATTTCAGATGTGATTTTTACCACATTCAAGCTGAATGCTGATGGTGCTACTCAGTTTTTTGCTACTCAGTGGGTGAGAGCGCAGTGACTTCCGCCTGCTGTGACGTCATGTGCATACCCGTCGAAGTAGGGGGAGCATAAGGACATCAGATAAGGGGCTGACAATCTGGAAGTATTTCATACTTTTTTCGGCAACTAATAGCGGCGGTTGCAATCTTTGCAAAAACAATCTTTGAGAGGTAGGAGTAGTGCTTAAAATCACAATGCGAGAAAATTTCTGAAAAAAAGCAATGCATGATTTGGGAGTTGCCGGCTTGAACTACTTTGTGCACTCGCTGCAGCATGTGATACATGAAGGGCTGCTATTGCTACGAAGTGACACTGTGGCCAGTGGGAGAAACACTGTGGGATATTTTAAGCTTTCGCCACTTGCTTATCCTCGCTTGGAAGATATTCAAACTGAACTGCAAAATGCCTCAAGAAAGCTTAAAACATGATGCATAAATGAGGTGGAACAGTACTTTATGTATGCCTCTAGCAGTCCACAAATTGGGCATAGAGTTTTTTTATTCGTATTCACTAGCAAGGATGGGCCGATCACATCTGATTCCGATACACAACTGCCAATACAGACACAGATTCCAATACAAGAGCTCTTTTTACTTTAATACTTGAATATAATAAATATGTAACATATTTATTTATACTTTATACCAAAGCTAGCAAAAAGAACAACTTTTTCGCAACACTGGCGATGGATGTTCCCCAAAAGCCTTGAACCGCAAAGAGGCTCTTAACCATCAAAGCGAGCATTCCACCCTACGAAACAGGACAAAAAGACTAGTAGCACTATATTCGCACACAGGGGTTGCTACTTTGTGCATCTAATAGCCGATTCATACTTTTCCGTGCGCACTTTCAGTTGCAGATGAGGGGAGGGGTTGGCCATGGTCAGTGCACGTGCAGCCTAGATTTTTATGTCTATCGGAAACCGTGCACAACCGTGCTCATCAAACACACATGCGCAAAATAACATATTAGGTATTCCCAGTAGGGGGCAGTGTGGACTATCACAGGTCAATGACAAAAGGGCAGAAGAATAGTTCTTGTTCGGATCAAAGGTACCCACATACAGTGGTACCTTGGAACATGAACTTAATTTGTTCCAGAAGGTTGGTCGAGATCCAAGTCAAATTTCCCCGCAAGAAATAATGAAAATGAATTTAATCCGTTCCAGACCCCCAAATGATTGCCTACTTAAACCTATCCATCTACCTAACTAATGATAAAAAGCATTAACAATCAATATCAAATGAAATACACACATAAAAAAAACCACACATACAAAAGCCATAAACATGAAATAAGGGGAGGAGGGTTATTGTTTGGAATGGAAAAGCAATTCGATCCGCAAAAGTTTTAGCAGGTCCGTTTTTTGTCATGTTCCAAGTTTTTGGTTGAAACGTGGCTAGATTTTTCTTCGCCAACCTATTCGAGGTCCAAACTGGTAGAGCTGAACAATTTTTAGTTTACAGAAACTTTACAGAGAAAATTTACAGATCCGTTCGATGTCTGAGTTGGTCAAGTTATGAGGCATTCAAGGTCCAAGGCTCTACTGTACCTAATTTTTCATACTGTGCAGACTTTAGACTGAGGTGTACGGTATTTTAAAAAGCTGCACCATTCAGGCATTTTGAAATCTTGGTGATAAAATTTGCTGACCAGGGGGAGGTCCCAGCTAATTTTCTTGCAAGGATTTCAACATACTACAGTATGGCGTATAACCGAATTACCTCCCAAGCCTACACTAATAACTTTAAAACTGTTGAAATTTTTTTTTACCCATATCACTACACTGCTTGTATTTGTGTTTGTTGAAATACATCTGCCCTCTCCTGGTCTGGTGGAATATTACTGCTGTATGCATGCACTGGCCATGACCATCCGCAGCCAAATGTAGTATGAACACAAGCTGCCCTCGTCACGCCCGTCCGCAGCACGAAAGCGCATACGGAAAAGTGAAGTAACTGGCCTTAACAGCAGCACGTGAGCGCAACAGTGTACCGGAAGGAGGGGTACCATAAAAAGGAATTTGCCCCCGAAAATTATAATCATAATCGATTAAAATTCGCAGAGCGAGTCATGGACAATACGATTTGCAGAGTGGAGGAGGGGATCCCCCAAATTTCGCTGAACGGGATGGGGGCGTCTAATTTTGTCGGCAATATTTCATAACACCGCGATATACCGTATTACAATCAAAAAAGACTAAGCCGTCCGTCAGCCCAGTGTTTAAAGACCACAGTTTTAACTATTCCTATTGGGTGACCCTTACAAAGCCGATAAGCATGATTGGCTGCTGAAGAAAATACCGGGATTTGATTGGTTACCAGACTAGTCACGTGGATTCAATACGTACAATTTAAGACGATATGCGGCCAATAGCCAGCGGTAAACGTATAGCACAACGATAGATAAAACGAAGTTACAATACTTCAGTTAAGTACCAGTCAGCTTCAAAGAAATACACGAAGAGCTGGATCAAGTCATTTAATCATTTACCCAACAACATGTGCTTCCAAACAGGCAGTTTAGTTATTACTACTGGGAACAGAATGGCAACTTTACCGCTTTCATAAAGGGTGATTAACTAGCTTGTTAGATTTTTTATTCGATTGACAAAAAAAGGGTAGCCAACTACTTCACAATACGAATCTGTCCACAATACAGGTAGTATTGTCATTAAAAAACACTTAAAACAAAGAGAGTACCATAATACCAGCTGGTACAGCTACAAGTGACTTGAAAAGGCTAGTAACATCAACCTATCTCCGAAAATATCTGCGTAAACTAATGACAAACGAATTCATCAAAACTAACTTGTGTCCCTGGCAATCTCCGCGAACTGTGGCCAAAGGCGACCCGTGTCACGGAACGGGTACCGGTAATAAAAGTATTTTTTTTTTATTATTCTTCCCAAAATACACCGGTTTCATCAAATAATGTCACCAAATGATAGTCGTCTTACCTTCCTGCGGCAGCTATCTGTCGCGGCTTTTCAGGGAGTGCGCTCTGACTTCATTTGCCAGAAAGTTCCCGTTTAAAATACCAGCTGGCAGCGATACACAAAGCAGCGAGGACGCGCAGCAGGAAGACGGGACCCGACGACACAGCTCGCCGCCGTGGCTTCACCGTTTCAGCGTGCACCAATTGGTTTACAGACCACCAGAGCCCAAAGGAGACCAAATCAAAATGGCTGCTACCTCAAAGTGGGGGGAGCTGTAAAGATAACAGGCAGAGAGGATAGGCGGGGATATGTTGCGTAAGGAATAGGAAGGGGACGGCGCATTACTGCGGAAAACGCCTAGAAAATGGCGTTATTATCTATATAAGGAGAAATAGGCGTCGGTATTGTCCGCCCGTTGGTTTTTGGAAAAGGAAATGGGCGTGGCCAAAACAACAAGTGGGCGTGGAAAATGTGATACGCAAGACTATTTTACATATATTTCGATTTACGACGTCTGATTGGATCAGGTCAGCGACGAGTGTGGTTGACGTAATACGCCGGAAATTAGTGCAATTTGACGGCGCAGGAGTGGTTTGAATAGGCGGGGTATGATGTCATTCGCGAAAAACCCTAAATTATGAGGTCATACTTGAGTCAGTTGACGCTGTAGAACAAAATAATTTGTAACATGCTTATTTTTGGTTTAGACTCCTGTATACACATTTTTATTTGAAAAATGTCCTATCCAACCACCCTCTATCCTCTCTGAATTATTTTCAGAATTCTATCATTTGCCATGTCCATAAATGTGTTTTCTTGCTGACACAGGTATACAGTTTAAACATACTGTAAAAACAAAAAATATCCAGATGCACAAAACAATAAATGCAGTCGATATAAAAAGTGTACACACCCCTGTTAAAATGCCAGGTTTTATGATGCAAAAAAACGAGACCACAATAAATCATTTAAAAAAAAAATCCCACCTCTCATGTGACCTATAACCTGTCCAGTTCAATTGAAAAACAATTAGGGGGAAAATATAAAAAATAAAGAATGTACAATAAGCTGGTTGCATAAGTGTGCACACCCTTAAACTAATACTTTGTTGAAGCACCTTTTGATTTAATTACAGCATTTGGTCATTTTGGGTACACACCTGCCATCAATTAAAGTGACTCTGATTAACCCCAAAGTTCAGCTGCCCTAGAAGGATTTTCCTAACATTTACTCAGTAGCATCGTACAGTAAAAGACATGATTTGCATAGAGCTTATAAAACATCAAAGGGATCTCGTTGTTGAAAGCTATCAGTCAGGAGAAGGGTACAAAAAAAATCCACGGCATTTCATATACCATAGAACATAGTGAAGACAGTCATGAAGAAGTGGAGAAAATATGGGACAACAGTGACGTTGCCAAGAACTGAACATCCCTCTAAATTTGATGACAAGACAAGATGAAAACTGGTCAGGGAGGCTGCCAAGACACCTACAGCAACACTGAAGGAGCTGCAGGAAATTCTGGCAAGTACTGGTTGTGTATAACATCTGATAATAATCTCTTGTATTCTCCATATTTCTGGACTATGGGGTCGGGTTGCAAGATGGAAGTCTTTTCTTCCAAAGAAAAACATCCAGGCCCAGCTCAATTTTGCAAAAAAATACATGATGTCTCCCAAAAGCATGTGGGAAAATGTGTTATTGTCTGATAAATCCAAAGTTGAACTTTTTGTGTACAATTCCAAAAGGTATGTTTGGGGCAAAAACAACACTGTGCATCACCAAAAGTGTACCATATACCCACGGTGAAGCACGGTGGCGGCAGCATCATGCTTTGGTGTTGTTTTTCTTGAGCTGGAACTAGGGCTTTAGTGAAAGTGGAGGGAATTACGAACAGTTGCAAATATCAATCAAGTCAGAGCCCAAACTTAAATCCAACTGAAAATCTGCAGCGTGACCTGAAGAGGGCTATGCAGAAGAGATGCCCTCACAATCTGACAGATTTGGAGCATTTTTGCAAGGAAGAGTGGGCCAATATTACCAAGTCAAGATGTGGTATACTGATACACTCCTACCCAAAATGAATGAATGCTGCAATTAAATCAAAAGGTACTTCAACTAATTATTAGTTTAAGGGTGTGCGCACTTATGCAACCAGCTTATTGTATGATTTTTATTTTCTATATTTTTGCCTGTAACAGATTTGTTTGTTTTTCAGTTGGACAGGTTATAGGTCACATTAAGAACAAAATGCCTTATTTGTATGGTTCAAGTGCATCACAGAGTCGCTTTGTGAAGTGCAGTCACTGGTGTACAAGGAGTTGTGGAGCACCAGTACCGAAGAAGATGGGGTTTGAAATGTGGCTGTCATGGATCCAGTAGCAGAGAGAAGTCATGAATCCAGTAGCAGAGGGATGGTTGGACATTGAGAGTTTCTCAAATAATAGATCAGAGCTGATAGTGTTAAAGAAAGAGCTGAAGTCCACAAATAGAATCCAGACATAAGTCTGGCAGTCCAGGTGTTCCTGAATGTATTGCATGGTCATGTTGATGGCATTGTCAACAGATCTATTTGATCTGTATGCAAACTAGAGGGTCTTGGAGAACTTCAGTATTGGTTTTGAGAAATTGTTGCCTAACCATAGAAGTCAGGGCTACTGGGCTATAATTATTCTGGTAGGAGATTTTTGGATTTTTAGAAGGATTTAAAGCAGGCAGGTATTGTGCATTGGCTCAGACTCTGATTAAAGAGGTCAGCAAAGACAGTGGATTAGCATAATGTCTATGTCAGGGTCAGTGCTGTCCAACTCTGCCCTTCATGTCTCTTCCCAGTTTTGACCCGCAGGAGTCGTTGGTCATTCCACCTTTCTCCTCCCTGTTTTTCATCCTGGTCTGTTTTTCTTTTTTACCTGAACCACCGCATAGCTCGACACCTGAGCATGTGGCTCAGAGACTGAGACCCTTCTAGTCATGGGTTTGAAGCTGACCTGGAATCAGCCTTACCTGTTTTGTTTAATTACTGGTTTTCTGTTTTCCCTAGTTCGTTAGTTTCCCTATTAAGCTGTCCCTTGTGGAAAAAAAAGTGTACTTAAGTGTATGTTTTTAGAAGTATATTTAGCACAAAAAGTATGCTTTTAAGAAAGTGTATTATTTTGGGATGTCTTATTACAACTTAAATGCATTTAAATTACAATTAATTACTAATTGAGTTAATTAAAAACACATTAAGTGCTATTTCTGCGTGCTTTTTTGCCCCTGTAAAGTTGTAATTTAGTAGCATTAAAAACATAACAGATTGAAATAATACACTTGAAAATCTAATTTAAATGTACTCACAAGCATGTATATATTTTAGATTTAGATTAGAATTTAACTACAAGTGAACTTAAATCTATTTAAATTGTAATTACCCCATAAATAAAATATTGACACTAAATATGGTACTTTAAGTATACTTTTATGAAATAAAATCTTAATACAACTCAAATGTACACTTAATTAATGCTAACAATCAAGTTTTAATATACATGAAACATCCATTGCAAGAAAAGACAAACAAAAAACAATGCTTTGAATATTTAAAAAAAAAAATATATATATATTTTACATATTTATTATGCACTTACAATTATATCTCTGAAATTGACATAGGCTTAAGTATCAAAAATAACAAAAACCAAACAGCCAATAAGATTTAAGATATTAAAAGATTTTAGAACAGTAAACCCTCCACAATGAAATTTTCAAATGTTCACATGAGTGCAAGTGATTTCAAATGAATACTATGGGTAAAACAAACCTGACATCAATTACTTGTCATTAAATTAACACCAAATGGAATTCAACCAAGATACTTCCTGTTTGGAACTTCAAGAACCATCTCTTTGTCTTTTTACTTCACTTAGTCTTTATTTAGGTTGTCTTTCAGTCAATGTCTTTGTTTCGTCTCTGTCAGATGTCGTGTGTTGTCCTGTTACTCTCTGTCAAACAACTGTCTTTACCAGCCCCAGGATTCTCCTTAACACTTTCCTGAGCTCTCCTTCAGTAGGCTTCATTGTTGCACTTCCTTCTTAGGATCATCCTGATTTCTGATGGTGATGTACCAGGAAACTGTGTTTCACTGCATCTGGAAACAACATGGTAGATGATATAGAATTAAACAGCAACAATGTTGAAAAAAATTACTGTGAAGGTTTATAAGGTAAGCTAAATGATTTTAATAATGGATCAGTTGATAAGTTCTAAATGTACTGTCTGATTTAGTATCTTATACTAATGACATACTAAGTCATAATAAGAAGAAAGTTTCTTATTATTATGAGATTGTTTCTAATTATTCACTTGTTTTTTTTTTCTTCACATGGTTCAAATGGGCTTCCATAAAAATTTCATCTAGCTTCCTGGAAGTTTGTTTAGTCCTGACCTGTAGGCATCCTTACCATTTCTGCTGGTCTTGAAACCGCAGTTGAAGGCTGAACATCACTGGAAGAACAACTCAATGAGTGTCACACCCCAATCGTGCTGATCCTCTGGTGCCACGCCCCCCTCATTAACTTCATGTGGATTCCCAGTGTTTATCAGCTGTTTCGAGTTGTCTTCATTAGTTCGGTGTATTTAAGTCCACGTCAGAGTTTGTTGCCCTAGTTCTGTCATTGTAGTGTTACAGTATATACTGTAATGGTGATTCTGTTTTCGGCTGCCCTCCGTGTTTCCATATTAAATCCTTTTTACCACAGTTCCTTTCTCCTTCGCCTGCTTTCCCGGTCTGCACCTTACCTCTCATGACAATGAGGGTGATGGTAAAGGACAAGTCTTAACTGCTTCTACCAAATCCTTCAGCATCTTCACCACATTCGGCAACTCTGTTGAGACAAAAACATACCATACACCACTTGCCAGTTGGCTGAATAAATTGGACTGGATTTGATAACGCTTTAGAAAACCAGCCATTTTCCTTTGGCATCAGAATCCATTCACTTTCAATTATTTTCTAAGAACCTTGTAGCTTGAGAAATAAGTAAATTTCTTTCAATAACTTATAACTTTTTCTTGGGTTTGGACACAGCACAACATTTGTAGACTCCTTATATGGAACCTTAGAACAAAAAGAGAAGGAAACTTTTGGTTGGAAATGAAACAGTGTTGTAAACACAAGAGAAAGTATTGATGAATTTTGATATTCTTCACATTGTTCCCCTTTAAATATTTTCAGCATTAAATGGTTATAACCACAATTTCCTTTATCAGGATAAGCATTTTACCAACCTTGCCTTTCCTGGTACTCTTTGTTTTCACTACATCAATGTTTTCTATATACAGAGATTCTGTCCAACAGAAGTGATATAATTTCAGCAATTGCATTAAACAAGTAGAGTAGGGCGTGGCCGCAGGCGGTGCAGCCGCGGGCGAGCAGGGCTGGCCGGGCAGGACAGGCGAGACGGGCACCTCGGACGTGCGGCCAGCAC
>JAODJU010000130.1:7401132-7417382 GCA_026776725.1 Gnathonemus echidnorhynchus
AAAATAAAAAAGTAACTCGCGCTACTTTTTTAAAAAAAGTAACTCAAATATTAATGTGTAAATTTATAAAGTAATGCATTATATTACTCGTTACTTAAGAAAAGTAATATTATTACGTAACACACATTACTTGTAACGCGTTACCCCCAACACTGGTCGTCAGTTCTGCAAGAGAGAAACGGGCCTCTGGTGCAATGTCCAAGAGGACTTGGAGGACCCCTCCTTCCAGTGCCAAGCCAAGGTGGACAGCTGCAGTCTGGTCATCCCAGGCATTGTTCTTGGTGGCAAGCTCCAGCTGTACGGCAAATAGCTCCCAGGGTTGGTCCCCACTGTACTTCGGCAGGCGGACGGCTGCTGGTGGTGGAGTGAGCAGGGTTTCCTTCGGTGGCAGATCACTGGGTCTTCTCTCCTGTTTGGGAGCTCTGGGTCCATTGGCTCCCTCAGGCACCTAACGTCTCACCCACAGTCCGCTGATGATCTCCTGCTCCAGCTCTACCATTTCCTCTTCAAGGTCCCTCTGGGTTTCTTGGAGTAGAGTGAGTGGGATCGTAGTCCTGATCCCACTTCCGACACCATCGTGGTATCTATTAGTTTCAGCCATAATGCCACGCCGAGAATTAAGTCTGAGCCAAAGCTCTTTTATTAGCAGTCCTGAAAAGGACTACATTAGGCACCTAATGAGCACCACATAGATTACACATCTGAAACACAGGGTTGTCAGATGCTGAACTCTAAGATACACACACGGTGGGAGATTTACGGAAGTTAATTACACATGAGGATCGGACAGGGTACACGCAAGACACGAGCAAACACACGCGCAACAATAAGGAATATAACCATTAACAATAACAACAACAGTACAAGAGCTATTTACAACTTGCATGTGGGGCATGCTGGGACATGTGCAAATCGACCAGACGGCACTTGGCTCACCGACGCCACAATACTTTCTAAAAAGTGCTCCAAAGTACAGTGGTACCTCGGTTCTCAAACTTAATCCGTTCCGGACTCCGGATCGAATGCTAAAAAGTTTGAGTTCTGATCGAATTTTTCCCATAATAAATAATGGAAAACCAATTAATTGGTTCCCAGCCCCCCAAAAATTACACCTATAAATATGTTTTTTTTTTTAGCATTTAAACACAAAATGAATGAGATAAGTAGGGCCCAATTGGGGCATTTTCAAAAGTTTACCTTTTCATTCATCCATGCTGCAATGCTAAAATGTAGTTTCAAATCTATATGGCTGTGACAGCATTTACAAAAGTCTTCATTTTTGGGGGCTGAAAACTCCAGACTCAGGACTCAGGGGTAATGTGGATGAAATGCAAAAAACTGAGACTAATGTCTGAGTCTTTAAATGAAAATGTAGCATTGTGCACATAGCCTGGTGAGATGCAAACAGGGCCAGCTACCTTCCTGATCTTTTGTTTCTTGAAAATGCATCTTACTTTTGTCACATCTTGAAGGACGGGGCACAAGACCTAAGTGGAAATCAACTCTCCACCCTCACCATCCTATATAAGGCTCACCCACTCACACACCCAATGTGAAATATTGTTGCCTCCATGCATCTTACCAAGCGTTCTTCTAACCCTGTCTCTCCCGTGTGAATCCGACTGTTTATTCCTGCCCTGCCTGTTCCTGCCTTGCCCAATCCTGCCCTGTCTGTTGCTGCCTCACCCATTCCTGCCTGCTTGTTTTTGCTTTGCCCATTCCTGCCCTGCCGGTTCCTGCCTCGCCCATTCCCTGCCTGTCCTACCTGTTCCTTCTCTTGTGGATCATTGTAGGACTGACCTTTTGGCCACTGGACTTCCTACAACCTGCCTTCCTGACTACACCTATTGCCTCTCGTTTTGGATTCTGTCTGCCTCGGTACTTTAATAGAGATCTTGTTCTCCTCCCCCTCCCCTGTCCTTCCTGCCTCCTGGTCATGACAGAATACTTTGCCTTGCAAATCATGGACCCCACAAACATCCCTTCTGGGAGGTGTTTGATCACCCCACCATGGGTCATAGCCGAGGGGACCACCTGTGCAATCTTTGCCAGGGCACGAAGACAGCCAGCAACTTCTCCCTTGAATTCCAAATGATTGCAGTGGGTCTTAGGTAGCCAGATGACTGCCCTGCGCTGTGCCCTGAGCTGCAGGATGATCTCGCGTTACGAAGGGAGGATCTCTCATTTGGTGAGTATGTCTTCCATGACCCCTGCTGCCACCGTGGTGGCCTCGAAGCTCAAGCAGCCAGCTTGAATCTTCCCATGGACAAGCAAGAGTCCATGCAGCTTGGCCGCACTCTGCTAACTGCAGCAGAGAAGCAACAGCGCTACCAGAATCGCCTCTGCCTCTATTGTGGAAAGCCCCAGCTCATCACAAAGACTCCTTTAAAGTTGGACCTTTGGTTATTCTGGGGATTACTCAAGCCCTTTCCAGTGCTATTGTTCAATGGGGAAAAAAGGTTGTGGTTAACGCTATATTGGACTCCAGGGCTGCGGGAAGTTTTATAAATTGCTCCCTCGCTGATTGTTTAAATCTCCCACTTGAAAAACTGTCCACCCCTATCACAGTGCATGAGATAGATTTACAACCCCTCAAATCTGAGAGGACCATGCACTGTACAGTCTCCCTGATGCTACAGGTGGGGCTGCCACACAGAAAACAACTCCAGCTGTTTGTTATATCTTCCACTTGAGATCCCATAATACTGGGATATCCTTGGCTGAGAGAACACAATCCCCATTCGGGTGAGCTGTTCTCCTGGGACCTGTATTACAAAGTGGGGTTACTGGCTTATTGGGGTAACTTGTCGGATTTAAGGTACCACAGTTTAAATGGACTTCATATTCAACCCCGCTTCGTAGTACAGGCCACTGTTCTCCATTCTGTTTCCAGCAGTGTATGTCACTTCCCTGTCAAGAATCTTTCATTGAAAGCCCAAAATCAGAGGTGCTTACTGTGATTCCGGTGGAATATCAAAACTTCCTGAATGTGTTCAGTAAGTCCCGATCGTTTCAGCTTCCTCCTCATCGGTCCTCCACTCAGCTCCTGGAGGAGGCTCTGCTTCCTAAGAGTCATTTGTTTTCCCTGTCCCAACCAGAGGAAGAAGCGACAAACACCTACATCGAAGAAGGTTTGTGACAAGGTATTATCTGTCTGTCTACATCACCAGTGACCTCCAAGTTCTTCTTTCTCAAGAAGAAGGATGGAGGATTACGCCCATGTATTGACTACCATACCCTAAATGATATCATGGTTAAATGGAGAGAGCCGTTGCCTCTAATCCCCTCATCTTTTGAGAAATTATGCGATGCGGTGATATTTACCAAGTTAGACCTGCAGCACACATATAATCTAATACGGATTAGAGAGGGGGACGAGTGGGAGACCTCTTTCATAAATCACACTGGACAATATGCATATTCAGTGATGCCTTATAGACTAGCCAATAGCCCATCTATCTTTCAAACGTTCATGAAGTATGCACTGATGAAATGCTTTACTCCTCATCCCTTGAGCAACATATTCACCATGTCTGAGAAGTCCTGCTGTGGTTGCAGGATCACAGCCTATTTGTAAAAGGGGAGAAATGCGAGTTTCACCACCATTCTCTTAAGTTCCTTGGTTACCTCATTCAACCCGGAACGGTGGCCCATGGATAAAGACAAGATTCAAGCAGTCCTAACTAACATCTGTCAAAGGTTCATCTGGAACTTCTGCTTGGCTGCCTCTCCTCTGACGTCGCTGATTTGTGATAAAGGCATGGTTCTCTCCTGGACTCCGGAGGCCACCGCTGCCTTCAATAAGCTGCAGAAGGCATTTCACTTGGCCCCAGTCTTCCGCCAGCCCAACCCAGAGTTCCCATTCGAAGTGAAAGTGAACGCTTCGGGCATTGGGGTAAGTATGGTCCTCCTGCAGAGAAATGCAACAACAGGTCATAGGTACCCGTGTGCCTATTTTTCCAAGACGCTCTCTCCAGGCCAGTGCAGTTACAATGTGGGGAATCAGGGACTCCTGGCCATAAAGTTGGCCCTGACGGAATGGATCCACTGGCTCGAGGGAGCTAAACACCCTTTCATCGTCTACAATAACTTAGACTATCTGCAGAATGCTAAACGATTAAATGCACGGCAAGATCATTGGTCCCTATTTTTCACCTGCTTTGGTTTTAAAGTATTGTTTCTCCCCTGTTGAAGGAACCAAAGAGCTGATGCCCTATCCCAGCAGTTCGACCCATCAGACTCCAAGGAACATCCCTCCTTGAACCTGTCTCCTTCCTGCTTAGTGTGACGGGTGGTGTGGACACTTGATGAACGACCCAGGCCACTTATGTCAGCAGGCTCCGCCGCCCAACTGCCCCCCTGGTAAGATTAATGTGCCCCCACAGTTTCAATCTTCTGCAATCCAGTGGGTCCACACCCCACTCAGCTCAGGCCACGCTGAAGTTTCCGCCACCTTAACCCACCCAGCAAAAAGTCGTTGAAAAGTTGCTGAAAAGATTACTTTGTCTCTAAAACTTTGAGATTTGGTTGAAAAGTGAAATTTAAAAAGTCATCTTTTTTGGGTTGTTGAAAGGCGTCTATAAAAAGATGTCCTGAATTATTATTATTGTAATAAATGAATATTATATGTATATACACTTCCAGTCAAAAGTCTGGATACACCTTCTTATTCAATGGATTTTCTTTATTTTTATTGTTTTCTACATAATAGATTAATATTGAAGACTTCAAAACAATGAAGAAACACATATGGAATTATGCAGTAAACAAATAAGTGTTAAACAGACCAGAATATGTTTTATATTTTAGATTCTTCAAAGTAGCCACCTTTTGTGTTGATGACATACAGGTTTCAACAGTGAGGTATGAAAAGTGCATTGATCTGGTTATCCACATGAAACCTGAAGTTGTCCACATTTTAGAAGCTCGTCTGAATTCATACCACCTACAGCTACCCAGCATGTATTGAATCTCTCCAACTTTTCATACCTCACTGTTGAAACCTGTATGTCATCCAAGTCTGTGTGAGTGTGCAAGCACAATGGGTGCCGTGATGCTGCAGAAAAACATATAAACCTGGTTTTTACTTGAGGTGTCCGGCATGGAAAGATGTCAAACTTGGAGGAGTTGATAAGCTGGAGTGAGGAATTACAAAAGAAATGTACGATTCCCCAAGATAAGACCATAAAACACGCAGATGGCCACTAGTTCCTGGAGAGAACTTGCACACAGTACCTTGCAACATAACTGTTCTTTAATATAAAATTGATTATATTCAATAATGTAAAGGATTTGGGTGAGGTGTACACAACACAACACTCATCATGATAAGTCTTTGCAATATATTTTCATGGCTATATTAGAACTACATGTGGTCCAAAAAAGATGTCTGTCTTGGGCTAAATGTGGACCAAAACAGGCCAATCAGATTTAGCCCAAATAACAATGGCCATGGACATTTGGTGCTGGGTGGGACGGGTGATTTCACGATGAGACTGGTGGCCTGGCTAGCAAAAAGAAACTGAACAGTATGTGGCCTCCTGTACTGATTGCTCCCAGCTCAAGTTGTCTAACCAGCCTCCTTCTGAGCTGCTCCAACCCTAAACCCATCCCGTCTCGACTGTGGTCGATCTGGCCATGGATGTTATTACTGACCTCCCATTGTCCAAAGGCATCGACCTCGACCAGGTGCATTAATCTGGTTATCCACATGAAACCTGAAGTTGTCCACATTTTAGAAGCTCGTCTGAATTCATACCACCTACAGCTACCCAGCATGTATTGAATCTCTCCAACTTTTCATACCTCACTGTTGAAATCTGTATGCTACAGTTCTGCACATCCCCACATAGATGCTGTCATCCTGCCCCCTCTGACTCTACAAGACGGCAATAAGGTGTACATAGCTCGTGCCCTCATTGATTCTGGGAAGGGTGCTAGGAAGGGTACAGTCCGGAAGACACTCATAGGGTTTCTGCCAGGGATGTTCTGGACTCTGACCTGACCGTCACTTTCCATCAGGGCTGTCCCCAATGACCAGGACCCCATCCTCGGGGTTCGCCTCACCACCTTCTTCAGCCTCCAGGAGGCAGCTGCCAGGAAAGGTTCTGTCACATCTTGAAGGGTGAGGCACATGACTTTCGTGTTCCTGCCTCGCCCATTCCTACCCTGCCTGTTCCTGCCTCAGCCATTCTTGCCCTGCTAGTTCCTGCCTCTCCCCTTCCTGCCCTACGTTCTCCTGCCTGCCTGTCCTGCCTGGTGTTCCTCTTCATCTACGATTATCCGTCTTGTGGATAATCGTATGACTGACCTTTTGGCTACCGGACTTCCTACACCTGCTTTCCCGACTATAACTATTGCCCCTCAGTTTGGATTCTGTCTCAATACTTCAATAAAGATCTCGGTCTCCAGCATCTGGATCCCCTGTCCTTCCTGCCTCCTGTCACCAGTTGGAAGAAGGGGGGGGGGGCAGTCTTTGTTGACCAAACCATGCCGGACCCTGCCCTCGACTACATTAGAATGATGTGATTGGCTAATGAATGAGTATAACCCAGACCCCGTTTGTCATGCTACTAAAGTAAATGCATGTTTACAGTAAATTGCAATTTTCATTTTTATGCATGATTCTGAATAAAAACTCAAATTAATGAATAAAACTGATTTGTCTCTCAGTTTGTCTGTCTGCAATTGATTATTCAAGTAACACTGCAAACAGTGTCAGAAACGTTTTTGGGACATACCTACTAAATCATCAGATTTATGGAAATATATGCCCATCTGTGTCAGTATAATAAAACAATGTAGGCTATATATAATATTTGACATAGCTTAAACAATGCCTATTTCCAAGTGCTGCCCTCTAATGTAAAATAATTGTCAGATTGGGTCTGCAGTTTGTGTACTAGTGGTAAAATAGAAAAAGCATGTTGTTTCTTGATATCGCCTGATGTCACGCTTCTCCAGCTTCAATTCTTATGCTCAGTGCAGAGCTGCACATCATGATGCGTTTAATGTGTGTTATGTTACCGTCAAATGCTAGTGGAATTAGCACACACGCACACTTGCTTAATTTGCATTATGAATCCATTCCATTCAGCTGTTCTATAATACTTTTTCAAGTAACAGGTTGGAAGTTATTTTATTGGGAATACATCATATCACCAGTTTTTTCTTGTCTCTGTGCATTTCAACCAGATGGTGGTGATGCAACCAGCTCAGTTTAGTTATGCTTTGGCCCTGCTAATAAGTGAGCAAGGTTACAGCTTGGATACGGGTTGCACACTTCGATGGAAATCTGTCTTTGTGGTTTGACTTGGGCACAGCTTGGTTGTTGGTGGCAATGTAAAAGCATCATTAGGACCTCAGCACCACATTATCATATACGGAATAGTATTAGGGCCACCTAAAAGAAATAACATTATAAAAGATTTTGAGATTAAAGTAGAAAATTAAATGGTAGAAACCTGTCAGTGACTGTAATATACAGAGTTAAAAAAAAAATAAAGGAACACTTTTAAATCAGAGTATAGCATCTAGTCAATTAAACTGTGTCCCCCAGGACATCCGTTGTCTCATTAGGGGCAGCCCTGACATTGTCAGGCATGCATACAAGCACATGGGAGCCATACAAACTACTGAGTACGAGTTGCTGCGATGAAATTTCGGCAAAATGGACTTGGCTGTCGCATTTTTACACTTTGATTTTCGGGGTGTCTTTGAATTCAGCCCTCTGTAGGATAATAATTTTCTTTTCCATCAAACGATGTGGCATCCTGTCATTCCTAACACATCACCCAGTATGTCAGTATAGATTTCCAGCATGATTTTTTTCTCCATATGTTTGTAGGAGATGAGTCTCTTACATGTGGACACCATACAGATGCCTCACATTCAGATGCTTTCTGGGTTCATTCCACACAAAATGAAGGCTCATGTCTGGTAGGACATGGTCTCTCAGACTTTTCAGTCCACAACCCTAAAATCAAAGTGCCAGAAACTCAGGACCCACATTAGGTTTATATTAGTGGTCTCCAACTTTTATTACAGTGTGGGATGCCAAGTCCCAAAAGTATATTTTGCTGACCCAGCGGCAGGGGGGGTGGGGGCTCGGTACTAACAGCCAGTTGCAGTTAAGGTTAAAATGGGATATTTGTCACATTATGTTTACATACATATTCTGCAAATCATTTTACAATCACCCTCTGTGGTAACGGCTGTTCTAGGAAAAACTATCTGTAGAATTCAACTTTTAACTCAAAAGTTACTACTTTAATATCAAAAGTTTATTTTCCCTGAATATTACATGCCTCCCCCAGCTCTTTATTTATTTATTTATTTATTTATTTGACCTACAATGGCCCCTATAAGCCGTCCTACAATAACAACACCAAGCAGTATTAATAATTCAAGGATAATGCTCTCAAGATGACAGGTAAATTTCCCAAATTTTCTTTAGGATCAATAAAATATCTGTCACATTACAAGGGACAAAAGACTTGAGGGCTGGCGTTTGGTGAATCAGGTCAGATTGGGGAGCTTGCGCTGGTGCACCCACCACACTGCGAAACTCCTCGGGATCCCGGCCGGCGGCCCCCCAGGCAGATACAAGGTCCAGTCCCACCCTCCAGAAATGGCCATCCATCTGCTGCAGCCAAGTGTTACGTGGGCGTCCTCTTGGCCTGGTCCAGCGACTTGGGTCCTCAGCAATGAGGATCCTGTGAGCCGGATCACCCTCAGGGAAACGCGCCACATGGCCGTGGTGCCATAACTGAAGCTCCCTCACAATGCAGGTAATGTGCGTCATTCAGGACTTCTGTAGCAACCGCTCGTTCGACACAAAGTCAAACCAGCGGTACCCAAGGATTCTCCGAAGAGACACAGTACCAAAGGAGTCCAGTCTTCATCTCAACTCACTGGATAGCCTTCATGTCTCACAGCCATACAGCAAGACAGGGAGCACCAGGACTCTAAAGACTTGGACCTTCTTCATCTTGCAAAAATATCGGGAGCGCCACACACCCCTTTCCAGCGACCTCATGACCCCCCCCCCCCCATGCTCTTCCAATCCGTCTGCTGACTTCATAGGAAGAGTCACCAGAGACGAATGTCGCTCTCTAGGTAGATATATCTCTCGACAAGGTCGACACTCTGATGGCTGTGCCTAAGAAGTCATTAAATGCCTGGATTTTGGTCTTTATCCAGGACACCCACAATCCCAGACACTCAGACTCCTCCGCTCAGTCTCTCGAGGGCCCCGATCAGAGCCTCCATTGACTCCACTAAGATCACAGCATCATCGGCAAAGTCAACTTCAGTAAATCTTTCTTCACCAACAGACGCCCCACAGCTGCTGGACCCTATGACCCTGCCCAGCACCCAGTCCATACAAGACTGGTGAATCAAAAGGAACTTTATTAAACTTAAACAGGGACTGGAACTTAACCAAAATTATGAGGAATCAAAATGAGAAGGCTGGACTGGAAATGGAAATGGGCTGAAAGGAGGAGTGAAGTCAATGATTGGACTGGGGAAAACAGGACTGGGAAGCATATATATACTAGACCAGGGGTGAGCAATATTATCTGCAAAGGGCTAGTGTATGTACAGGTTTACGGAATAACCTTTAGCTCAGCTCTTCAAACCCAGGTGTGAGGACTCAGGCCCGGCGCCAGCGGAAAACAAGTTGGGGGGCAATTGAAATGCAGAGAGGGGGCGGCGATTTAACTCCCAAAATATGCACACTGTACGATTGTTAGTTCCACATAATAACAACTGTTTGATCACACACACAAACACGCTACTGTTTAACAAACCCTAAACCTACGTTACTTTAATTGTAAACCATGACTCACCGACATCTTTTACAAGTTCCTGTTTTACGATCGTACTCATCAGTTGAATCATTTGGTTTTATATGTCATGTGAAGTGTACCTAGCATTTTTAGGAACTGTACTATAAGCCCGGGCAAGCTCTTCGTTTTGTCTCAAAGTGTAATCAAACAAAGACAGAAAAAGTCCACTTTCCGCTTGATCTCGGTTATCAACCAAATCGATGGATCCCCTCAATGGCAATTCGTTTGAGATAAGGAATTCAATAACGTCTACAATGGCAGAGACATACAGGCGGTTTCAAGAGAGCTGATCAGAATTAACCAGAGTGGAATCTCACTGCCTGTAGAACATCGCAACTGTCTCTCTTTCCAAAAAGCCATGCATGTTAGATGTTCTTTACTATTGGCATGTCTGTTAAACCCTTTTACTGTGTCTGTAGCATGTTTCCAGTTGCTAAAACCCAAAGTTGTGAACGCGGAGTCGCTCCCTCCATATTTTCGACATGGAAAACAAAACGCAGAGTCTGCTTCAACAGAATATTCCAGCCAATCTGGCCCTTTGTACCAAGTGGATAAAAATGACCTAAGACAATCGTTTTTGAACTGCTGTTTCTTCAGGAATTGCTTAAGAAATGGCTGAGCTGGCCTGTCGTTGCCAAGGTCTCCTGGCTGAATACTAACGTTACCTTTAGCAGGTTGAGAAGGACTGTCAGTAAGCGATAGTGTCTGTTCAACCAAAGTCGTTTTCTCTGTCGGCATTCCTATGTTGTCCTGACTGGCTGTTTTGTCAGTGCCGTTTGATCCACAATCCTCTATTGTTCATTTTTTTCCCCAACCATTTTCTGATATACATTTTGTCCATTTTCTATGTTACTTTGCTCCCACTCACCCAATTGACCAATCAAGTGCCTGAATTTGAAAATCTAGTCTAGAATGTTCCAACATGTATGTAAAATATAGACTTTATTTTTTAGCTAACTATAGTGGTCTAACTTATATATTAGTATTTTAAAATGAAAATACATTTTTTAAAAATTAAAAAGTTCAATTAGGGCTTATTTTAACAGAGGGGGTGGCATTATCCCTCAGAGGGGGCGACGCCCCCTTACGCCCCCCCGTGGCGCCGGGCCTGTGAGGACTCTTCAGCCAATTAGTCCCTTAATTAGTAATCTAATTAGGGAGTTGCGCATATACTGTACAGCGACCCTTTCTGGATAAGATTGGCCACCCCTGTACTAGACTAACGAAGGAGCTAATGAGAGGCAGCTGGGAGTGATTAACATTAGAGTTAGGAACGAGAGGTAAGACGAATGAATAACAAACATGGCTTGTAGGTTCACACTAGGGAGGAGACAGGAGGGTCAGATGAATATACTGTAGCAGGTAGAATGTGACTGTCTGTCTATCTATCTATCTATCTATCTATCTATCTATCTATATCTATCTAATGCAATGTTTTTATTTTTTTATTTTTATTATTTTTTGTTGTGTAGATTATGTGATGATAGCCAGTCCCACTTCCTCTGACATTATGGTTCCAAGTTTAAATACCAGGGCTGCGTCTGAAACCACAAGCAATGCACTATGTATTTAAATGAGGAAAAAGTACTCACTACATCAATGGTCAATTAGTTTCTTTTTGATTTTTCATGACTGATGTCCTGCATACCAAGGGAAAAACACAGCAGAATTCAATGGATTAGGGTCCATGGTCCACACACTTCGGATTCTGACCGGGTGTTGAGTGCCGTCCGGGAACTTTTTGTGTATCTAACCGATACTTACTATGGTTTCAAACACACTAGTATGTCTCATTCGTGGATGTAAATTACAGGGGGAATGAGGGAGTTGTAACCCCCCCCCCAATTAATCAAAACCGTCTAATACAACCGCACCCCCCCATAATTAAGTTTCCCTCTAAATACATGGAGACCTCAATCCCCTCAATGTTCAAACCAAAGTTCCTAACTGAGCAAAATGTCCTGGAAATTTCTAAGTGGCAGCCAAAAAAAGAACTGCTTCAATTCTCTGAAATGCTAAGGGAAGGTGCTTTAATGCCTCCTTTCTTTTCTTCTTTAGCATAGGGTACACAGGACCATCCTTTCTGGCAGGGGTAGGGAACCTGTTCCATGGATGGTCGGTCTGGGTGTGGGTTTTTGGGATGGCCACTCAGTCAGACCATAACATCATTCATGAAAAGGCAATTTGAGACATTTGTAGTCAGATGATGTTTTTAATTTAACATGTTTGAAACTGTGTGGACAGGAAGGTGAACATGAGCAGACATTCTCAAGGTGACAATTATTCCATTTCAGTTTTGTGTCTGGTAGACTACTGTATCTTCCTTTAGGAATTTCAATTCCAATCTTGGTAATGTGATTTTTTTTCACCGCGTTGTCAACGTTTATACAGCTAGCAAGAAAGAAGACAGTATGAACGCACGTGGCAAAGATGTGCGTTTTGTAGTTCGTTTTCAGAGCATTGCAGTCTCACACAGCAGTCCCACATCAATAACATCTGACATCGCAGAATTGCATAGCCTAGTGAAAGTACAGTCCTATTCCCTTAGTATTGCAGTTTTCTTTACCTAGATCCTTATGACTTTTCCTTCACACCTTTCTTTCACCTCATGACTTTATCCACTGAGGTCAAGAAAAAGTGCTTAGGAAAAGAATATAGGCCATATTATTAGAGCAGAGGCCAGCTGTTCTGTGGGGCCATGCTTGAGCCATTTGTTCTGGCCCAGGGCCAGTTTTTTGCAGTGTAAACACGTAGCGCCAGTTCTGGATTGGGAGGAGGCCCAGCACTGGCACCAGCACTGGCACCAGCACTGGCACTGCATTGGTAAAATGGGGTAAATGTTGCCACTTTTACAATGTACCTTTGCGGTTATTTGTTGCCCATTCTACCATAAGGTACTTTTGCTTTGCATGAATAGGCAACCAGCAGGTCAAACCCATCCTCTTTCCCATCTATTCTTTAAAGCCCAATGGTCTTTTCCATGACCTGGGTCTCATATTATGTCCAAAATAATGCTGCTTCAATCTGGTCACAATTGCAGATGCTCCTTAGATGAACCTGTGTTGTTTTTTTAACGTGTGCATAGACATTTTTGGAAGAAAAAATCACCGACACTTAAATATCACTTAAATTCATCATTGTACTTAATCAGTGTCATCATGCCACAAACACTGCTTGCCACTAACACCCAGGCCTCAGCACAAACTCTTTGTTCCTAGGAAAAAAAATTCCTAGCCGTTTTGTGCACGGGGTAAGCATCTCATTCTCTGATTTGGTTCCCATCTATCCTTTTTTCTGAATTCTTCCTCGATAGCTCTTTGAAACTTGTCTGGCCCTGCATATTGCCCCAGGTTGGTGGCATTGCCCAGCAGTGGTCTTTGAAACTGAAATGCTCTAAATAAAGAAGCTAACGGGTCTTATTTAGATTTTTTTTTTAATTTAGAGACCTGTTAAAATAAATGTGACACATGAAATGCACCAAAGACAACTTGCTTCTTCAATTATACACACATGAGAGAGAGAGTATTTCATTCCCCAACTTCTCTCATGTGATGGCTGTCTCAGAAAGCAGCAACACACATTAGGATTATCAAAGGTATCTTCACCTGCTTCAATAAGAGGTTAACTTTCTCTGAAGACACATGAATCAGCATTTTGCAGTGTGTGTACATGTAATCAGTCAGTATTAAATAGACAGGCATGTTGTTTCTGAGAGGAATGGTCCACCTCATAGTTTAATAACCCCTTTGGAGATGTCAATTCTTAAATCATCTTTAACTGGATTAATTCAGATGATGATTTCACCATTAGTACCTATTGGCTGCTGAGCAACACAGCATCCGGTTGGCTGTCTCACCGGTTCACATCATACCTGACCTGACCGCTCAGACACATGCTAGTCGCAGAATTTACAGTTTCTGTAGCATAAAAGCTTCAGCAGCTATCAGACCCATCATTCCATTTCAACAGTGGAATGATTATCTGATTACAAAGCACCCAGTCAGGCATTTTCAGGGTTGCACCACATCTTTCAGATTCCTCCATCTCCAAATGCCCCATTCACAAGTAGATTTTAACCAGCAATATTCTGTTTACAGGTTGAGTCCTGATGCGCAAAAGCAACTTATCCCTGTTTGGTAATTCCCACTTAACGCTCAGGTCTTCAGACCACATCTGCAGAACTGACCACCTTCCTTAGGTGTGTCTGGAGATATTGATATTTCACCGATTTCTCTCTCGGCTGTTCTCAACACGGCATGATGTCTAAAATTTGCTGCTTCCTTTGCTGGAACCAACGCCTGATTAAAACCCATTTTGAAACTAATTTTGCAGTGCGGGAGAGGGCTGCTGGATATTTTTATCTTCAGGGAAGGTGCAGAATGTCAGCGGCAGGGATATTACAGCTGACGTCCTCATAAAACTGACCCCCAAATCTGTTTTTGTCACCTTTTTGGGGGGTAGGCCGGAATATGTGACATCACTGGCACACATGGGAAGATTGGGGCTATCACATGTGACATCCTGAGTCTATTTTGCCACCCCCTCAAACACCTGTTGCTCATCAATCATTTTGACACCTCCAGAATAACACTACTCTCTTTCCTAGGCTACTGGCAGACCGTTAAATGTACCCTTAAGTGTCCTTTTAAGCGTACTGTTAAGCTGAATTCAAGCCTTACAGATCCACGTGCCGTAGCGCTCTGCATGCAGTATGTGTGACATAAATTTTGTCATCAGGAGTGTCTGCATGGACTGTACATTAGTCATCTAGTGGACTTTTGGTGCATCTGTACCACTAACGGCAGGGGTGCCATAAAGGGGGGGAAGTTAGGACAATTTCAAGGGCCATTTAGTGACAGGGGCCATAAAATATTTGGAACATAATTGGATTGGTCTGGGTTGGGGGCCCAATATGATGTGCTTTCATGGGGCCCAAAATCTATAGTGGCATCCCTGCATGACACAAGGAGAAGTGAAGTAGGAACAGGGCTTTGACTGTTAAGTGTAGGATATCTGCAGTGAATTTGAAAAGTTGAATACATACTCTCCTGTGTCATTTATATTCATACTTTCAAACATCACACTTAATTTAGCACATTCCCTAATTTTAAAATACAGTGTTGTGTTGGCTGCATGTAGGTCCGGGGGGAACACTTAGTGTGTGTATTCTGTGATCAGGGCCTGCCCAGATTATGGGTGACAGAGGCTATCGTCTAGGGCAGTGTTTTCCTAACCTGGTCCTCGGGGACCTCCAGACAATCCATGCTTTTGCTCCCTCCCAGCTCCTTGCTGAGCAAAAATGTGGACTGTATGCAGGGAGCAGAAATGTGGATTGTCTGCAGGGAACAAAAATGTGGACTGTCTAGTAGCCTTTGAGGACCGAATTGGGAAACAATGGCTTTGAGGGTGCAAAGGAGTGAGTGGGAAAAAATCAAAAGAAATACCTCATTTCATAACATGACATTAGTTATTTAAATTAGTTTTAATATTTCACGATTTTTCTTGTGAAAGAGATATTACTAGCTAGTTAGCAGCCCTGTAGTACCAAAATGTTTTGAATATAAACTGACAAAATTAGTTTTCTGCCGCTCTGTGAGGGCAACAGAATCTCACCTAGGGCATCAGAACACCCAGGACATGAATGGAAGCAATGAGTGTGAAAGACAGAAAGCTTCCAGACACTGCCGCCTCCTAAAGTACCGGGAAAAGGCAATAGCTGTTAGCTAAGTGCAATCGTACAGGAAGCACCACATTCTTGGAAATTTTGAATCACATAAGCTTTCCAGGTAAATTCCATATCACGTGATCATCTCACAGCATTGCATCTAGCAGTAATAATCACATCTCTACCCCAGGAGTTTCATACCCATTCACACATCTATAGTTGAACAACCCTCTCATGACTGTCATGTGATCAATAGGATCTAGGGAATAAACCCCCCCATTCAGATAAACCCATGAAGCTTCCCAGATGAGTGGTGAGACATTTTGAAGCTCAATCGTTTGCTTCTGACTTACTGGTAAAGCTTTATAAACCCATAATGTGATGCAAATTTGTAGGTATTTTGTCTCATAACTAAGTTTATATTACTTTTTAAAAATACCCATCTCTGCTATTATTTGGAATGGCTGGATGTCATTGTATACCTGTGACGAATACAACTCTTGACTTGAACCATAAAACTGAAACCAATCTCTATTTAACCAATTTATTGCTTATTCCTGTTCATTTGCATAATCTTTCCTATCTGAGGCGCTTAACTGTATTTTTAGTCCCATGTCTTGTGTCCATGACTAAATTTTATTGTCTTCTATCATGTCATGTCTATCCATCCATCCATCCATTTTCCAAGCCGCTTATCCTACTGGGTCGCGGGGGGTCCGGAGCCTATCCCGGAA
>JAODJU010000130.1:7417482-7436118 GCA_026776725.1 Gnathonemus echidnorhynchus
AGGCGGAGACTCGAACCCGGGTCCCAGAGGTGTGAGGCAACAGTGCTAACCACTGCACCACCATGCCGCCCCTTCATGTCATGTCTATATTATATTTTTACTTTTTTCTCTATATATATTCTACTTTTTATCAATGAGATCGATATTTTAGCTCAGCGTGTGATCCAAGAATCATACAGCTAAAGACGACAATAAAGATACATTGACTTTATTTCCAACTCTCCTTGCTGAACATAATGTAACCAAAAATGCATGGAAATCTGTTCAACTGATAAACAGTTCCATACCTTACCTATTAGTTTATACTAGCTTAAACTAGCTTATACAATCTAAAACCGGAGAAATGCACTAAGGTCCATGGCTATCCTTAGTTTATAGGTGAAGTGCACCTGTACCAGTTTATAGGACCTTTTTAAAAAATGTCAAAATTGTTGTGTATTACACTGTGTATTCTTTGTCAGAAATAGAACATTTTGTGACCATATGTTGAAACAGCAGAAGATGGATGGAGGAATGAAAAAGGAACTAATGGTGGATTACTGGATTTAAAACACCCGGAAAATCCAAATGCGCAGATACAACAAGGAAATTGTTTTGATCACAACAGAATGACTTAAAACCTCAAAGAAGCCAGTTGCGAGGCATTTATAGAGTCAAGCTATTCCATCCCCAAGCTTTCAATTGAAATCAAAAGAAACAAATACACTACAGAGACAAGAGTCCCATTTATTACACAGACGCTAATTATCTGATTGTGATTCTCCGGAGTTCCAGAGCAGAGGAACAAATTTGCATTGTATGAATCAGGTCACGGTATCAGCTTATGCACGTACTGTACTCTTCTGATTCAATGCAATTCAGCATGTGAGAACAGAAGCAGACTGGGGTAAATGTGCAGGACAAACACAGTATTCCTGGCATATTTCCAGCAGTCAGATATGACAAATTGCAAACAGCTAAAACAGGGGTTAGTACTGGGAAACAAAATGGTTTTAGCAGGAAATATTTCACCCAAACAGTCATCGAAAACACTTCAGTACAGGGAAGACTTACGTGTACAGACACTCCCCGTGTTACAATGGTCCGTGTTATGATATTTCAACTTTACAATGCATATTCTAATTCCATTCTGTATTTCACTTTCAATACATTATACAACACTTTATTATAAAATACGATTTTGCTCAACTGTAGGCTAATAACATATTACAGTATTTCTATTACAATCATACAACCATACAATGTTTAACACTAAAACATTATTTTTATTTTGAAAAATGGGTTGAGACATGTGCTTGACATCAGTTATGAAGAGGGAGTAAAAGAATCCAGCTTAATTCTGCAGGTACAGCTGTTTAAACACACAATCAGTGAATGCACATGCTTGAAAACAAGGACATTTTTGTTATATTTCAATTAACATGAAGTTCCAAAATTACCCTTTAGATCAGTGTTTCCCAACCCAGTCCTCTGGGAACCCCGGACAGGCCACATTTTTGCTTCCTCTCAGCTCCCAGCGCTGTACCAGGTATTCGGTGTTCTTGATTGGCTGGGAGCTGGGAGGGAGCAAAAACGAGGACGGTCCAGGGTTCCCCGAGGACTGGGTTGGGAAACACTGCTCTAGACAAATAAAATGCAGTGTGCAGCTCAGTGGCCCTGCTTTACTTGGCAGATGCTTTTTATCCAAAGTGACATACATTTTTGAGAAAGCAGGATCAGCCAGTTCCTAGAGCAGTGGGGGTTAGGGGCCATGCTCATGGGCTGCTGATCAGCATCCTATCCCGCTGAGCCGCACATGCGGATCTGTAATCACATCTGGAAGTCTTGAGTTCAAATTCTGTGGCCAGAAGAGTAACCATATCACCTCTAGGTCATTGATCAAGGCCCATAACCCTAACCACTCCAGTGACTGACCCTGATCCGAACTCGTAATCATTTTGGACAAAAGTTTCTGCGAAATGTAAAATTCAGTATGCACTTTAGCAAAAAACACAAACACTCCTGCTTATATGCTTTGTTCTTGTTTATTGTGCAACACTCATGTTTGAAGAAGCACGTGTCCTTAAACTGCTGATATCACATGGCTTATCTTGTCTAGTCAATGACAACATTTTAAATGGCGACGATGGCACTTCAGTCCTCAACCTTGCGAGCCAACCTGCAGAAGGTCCAGTGATGCTCCACAGTGTTCTCATTGTCCCGCTCACTCATGTGATGCACACGTGTGTTTCTGATGCTGAAGCCCTGTTTGCTGATGTACTCCACAAGGTGAACCCTCAGGGACACCTCCTGATGGTAATCGCAAGGTCCGAAGGTGAAGGACACCTGAAAATCCCTGGTGTCCATCATGTGCTTGTTCCACTTGGTGAAGCTGTTGGAGATGCCTTCGAGCAGGGAGCGGACCTTGGTGGTTACGGTGAGCTGGGTGATTATGACAGCGACTGGGTTGGAGTACTTCGAGAGCTTTCGGGTGCTGGACAGCTCCACCACTTGCTCAAAGGTGTCCAAAGGGTGGAGAGGTTTTGTGTCATTCAGGCACCGAATGAGAGGCTCGATTTGAAAGAAGTCGGCCTCCTTGCGCAAGAGCTCGTTCTCCTTGAAGTCGTGTGGCAGCGTGAGCTCGGAGGTTCGGAGGAAGTTCAGTATGTAGCGGAAAAGCGGACCATCGCGGTCTATGAAGTAATTTCCTTGAGAATCCCGAGCCGATGGCAAGTCCCCACAGAACATGGCACCCAGCATGGAGTCTGGGTATCGCTGCAGCGTGGACAAGGAGGTGGTGTAGAGGTGACCGCCGACATTCAGAGTGACCGGATCTGTCATCTATACACAGGCAAACATGCATTATTGACATATCACAGGCAAGTTACCAAGGAAACAACATCATGCTAACAATTAATGCACAAAACCAGTTTGCAAGCACCACTATGGGCCTGGGGCTGTTTCGAGAATTTTAGGGAGCATTTCCTCTCCCAAAATCCCTTATTACTAAAAATGCAAGTCATCCTTTTAGTCATGAAACCATGCCTACATGCTTCAGGTGTTTGTGATACACAGACTAGTGGCTACATCCTGAAGAGGAACCTCTTAGAACAGGGGTGTCAACTGCAGTCCTGGGGGGCCAGAGCCCTGTGTAGCTTAGTTCTTTCCCTGTTCCACCATAAAAGATTCAGCTCAAGAGCTGTGTGGTAATTAGCACAAGGAGTTGAATCAGCTGTGTTAAATGAGGGGAAACCCAAAGATGTGCAGGGCTCCGGCCCCCCAGGACTGGAGTTTGAGACCCCTGTCTTAGAATGTTAAGTCTGTATTATGGTATATAGATCATACATGAAAATACCAAATCGTAGTTAAATTCTGACTGGATTGTATCAATTTAGGTAAGTTTCCACTCACCAAGCATGTAGATTATTTCTGTTTTTGTTTTAAAAGACTTTCTGTTATACATTGGTCATCTGTATTGTCTAATCATTTTATTATGCAAGTACACTTAAGAGTGACAGTACCCAATTTATGTGGTAACAAAATTACAGTCCTTCCATGAGATGAAAATTCCATTTAAGTTTTTTTGCATTTAGCTTAGATACCATTTATTTTGCATTATGTAATCTGTAAATATTCCCTAAGATATGCACCAATAAACCTGTATCACTGTAAAATAGTCCAGACTTATTTACCAGTTACAGTAACAGTTACTGCTGGCCATATTAATTAATGTTGGTATCATACGGTCACGTGGTGTCTCCCTGAGCCCCAGTCCCGTCACTGACCATGAATCCCCGATCTCCATTGTCCATTTTCATCAGTTTGGTGGCCTCCTAAAGTGAGGCTGATTACTTGCTTTCTTCTTGGTTCTGTTTATTCCTTTTGATATCACCTGTGCTAAAGACAAAATGAAACATTTATCATTTATTGTCGAGTATCGCTACGATTTGAAGGCCATTACTGATACGGGCAAAAGCAACCACAAATAAACTAGACTGTCAACCGATTGCCACCTAGACCTCGGTATCAGCAAAGACTTTTAAAGTTACGTAGTACTTTATTACAGCATTTCACAAGGTGATATAATTAAGGAATCTTCCACGTATTCAGATCATCGTTCACCTCTTGCTCTATAATTAGCTATAATGTTTCCACTCATTTGTAATATCGGGAACCCGCATGGCTCTATTAAATATAAATAGCGAGTTACAGTATCTAACAGCTGGTCCACGCAGACAGAGCAGATGATGCAGGATGAAGACGCATGTCAGCAGAATGAATGAGAAGCGCACAGAGAGCTAACAAACAGGCTAGCGCGCAGCTAGCAGGCTAACCATGCAATCTCTCTCACTAACACACCCCAGCTGAAGCTCGCCGTCTCATGATCAGTATGGTCGCTCTTTTTTATTGTTACCTTCGCGTTTCTTTGTTAAATGTGCGGGAATAAATGCAGGCCGCCTCCCACTCTCACTTAAGGAGCTTCCCCGACTCTCCCACCCCGATGGGAAGCTGCATGACAAACTCCGCCTGTTTCCCTGCCCGCAGCGGTGACTATGGAATACGGCGCAACACGCCATCTAATATACGAACATTAATATGCAATGAACCCTAAACGGCCATGACGTCTGAACAACGGTAGTTTAAAAAGCCGCCAAAGTAACTTATGCTCAATTAAAAATAAAAACACGTATACAGTCTATGGCATGTTGTCCGACTGGAACCGGTAGACAAGGATTTACCCATCACTTTGTTGTATACAGTATAAATGAACATCTTAAACTTGGAAAAAAGGAAAAATGCATTTCTAACGCACTAACAAATTATACTTAAGATGAGCATTTTTAGGGGCGTCACAGTGGTCCTGGGTTCAAGTCTCTGCCAGGGTTCCGAGTGTGGAGTTTGCATGTTCTCCCCATGTTGTCCTGGGGTTTCCTCTGGGTACTCTGCTTCCCCCCCCTCCCAGTTCAAAAACAGGTTGAGGTTAATTGGAGTTACATTACCTGTAGGCGTGCACGTGTGAGTGATTGATGCATGTGAGTGTGCCCTGTGACCCTGAATAGAAGATAAGCAGTTTCAGAAAATGGATGGATGAATGGACAGAGGCATAATTCCTCCTGAAGGACTTTACAATCACTTTGTGCAGTATGTTTTCTCAGTATGAGATTTGTATTTTTATATGTGTTCTTTACTATGCCTCTACTTAGAACATATTTCAGACTAGTGCTAAATGAAAACATATCCAACCATGTGGAATACACTATAGGGAGTCTATGTACATTCTTAGCCTTTAAATGCCATAGACCCAAGTGGCAGTTTTGAAATATTTATTACTAAACACTCGAATATTATTACATTAAAAATAGACTTAGATGCTAAATTCAGATTAGACCAGCTATTTCATTCCTGTAACTGAAAGAGCACTGGCATTTTAAAAATAGAATTTTTGGGCTGCAGAACACAACCAAAGTGTATATTTATGGTGGGTGAGGCTTGCCAGCGCATGTGTGTGGGGTACGATAAAGCATTCAAGGGAGGCAGCAGTCTCATTCTCTTTATAATTGACAGAAATATAAAGACACACATTAAATGGGGATTCTTAAACACTTGTTCATCCATTGTGCAGATTAAATTGTGTTCAGTTTGAAATCAGGTGAACATCTGACTGCACAAAACACTATGCGACATTCGCACACCTGATAGTTACAAAACTCAACATGTAACAGCATGCACCATCTTACGAAATTGAAAACATTAAGACGGATGTCTCTGTTTGAAATATTCTCAATATCGAATGATTCATAAGCAGATTTTAGTTTATGGGGAGCAAAATCTACCTGCAAATATTCCCAGGCAAACAGATCTTAGCGCTGATCATGTTAAAGGGGTAAAATCAGATGTTCAAGGTCTTTTTGACCGTCAATATGATATCCTTAACCTGAGGTATACTATGATCTTCCAGAATTTTAGCGTAGGGCATTGGTATGTCCACACCAGTTACTCTGGCAACAGGAGCATCCAAATAATTGAAAGCAGGACCTGGAAATAAAAGGCATATTTGTAACACTTGTAAAAAAATAAAATAAAACAGGGCACAGATCGAGGGCAATAAAAGAGCAACACTCACATGCTCCCATAATCACATAGAAATTACAGGCTCATTGACTCTTTACTGTATTTCCTGTTTGGCCTTCATGACTAGATAAACACCTTACTAGACTTTTTTTGCTAAATGTCGACTTTGCTCGACGTCTAAAAGCTTGAAACTCAATATCAATAATTAGCATCAAAAAGTCTGAGGCATCAAAAAGACTGCAGCTAGCTGAAAAATGATTTACCTTCCATGATTCTGGCAGATATCTCAGCTCCAACCCCAAACTGAGGCCATCCTCCCTCCACCGTTATCAGATGGTTGGTCTTTATCACGCTTTTCTCAATGGTTTCCATGTCCATTGGTCTGATAGTGCGCAGGTTAATGACCTGGAAGTGTGGAATAAGTGAAGGACCCTGACTGGCAGAGGCTGTAGCAAAATGCTTCATAGGAAATACACAATACAATGTGTGACTTTGAGCCATTTTATAAATAAAAGAAGAGCAATAAACAACACATAGGCCGTATCATGCTGCATGTGTTCCCTCAGTACTGCCACAGATGAGGGTGCGCAAAGCAGTACTTACCTCACATTCTATGCCTTCTTTTGACAAAACAGCCGCAGCATCGAGACAATGACTCACGAACCGGGAATGTGACACTAGAGTGACGCGATCCCCTGAGGGGGGAGGGGGGGAAGAACCTCAGATCACACACTTCCTCCCACACACTGTTTAAACAAAATAATTCTGTATGCAAACACTCATAACATTCATTACGCAATAACAATGACACACAATAAACAAGACAGAAATAGTGCTCATTAAGTTCACTGTCTATGTAGCTTACTGCCAACACTCTCCAGCATCGTGCAAAATTGTTTAATATTGCTATGTAATCACAATAAGACATTCACCACATGACTCACCTTGCCTTTCGATTTTAGCCTTGCCAATTGGTATGAGGAAGTCCTTCGACAGCGCCTCCTCGGACATCTCGAAGGGCACACCATACATCAGCTCATTCTCCAAAAACACCACTGGAGAAAGGAATAGAGGAGTGATATGTTCTTAATCCCCATAGGGAAATTCTCTTTTCTCCTATCACGTCTTGCTCTCTGTACGGCACAGAAATACATATACAGGTGAAAGCAAACTTGGGGGTCACAGTGCAGGGTCAGCCAGTGTGAGCTGGAGGTTAAGGGCCTAACGCCTGTGTCACTCTGCTGGTCCTGAGATTCAACCTGGCAATCTGGAATTTTAATAGCTGGATTTATATTACATTAAGAAAAATCATACAAATACAGTAGAAATATACACAAAATTCAGGTTAATAAATACTGAAGTTACTTATGTCATGCCTTACCTGGATTGTCGTCCCTGATTGCTGCTTTGAGCAACCCCTTGGCGTCCTCCGAGTTCCAGGGACTGACCACTTTGAGTCCCGGGCAGTGGGCGTACCAGGCCGCGAAGCACTGGGAGTGCTGGGCCGCAACGCCAGCGGAGGCGCCATTGGGCCCACGAAACACGATGGACACCGGCTGCAGGCCCGCGGACATGTAATAAGTCTTGGCTGCTGAGTTAATAACCTGATCGATGGCTTGCATGGAAAAGTTGAAGGTCATAAACTCACAAATTGGACGCAAGCCTGCCTGTGATTTGAGATGTTTCATGAAGGGAGGGAAAAAGAAATCAAAGAATAAGCAGGAGGAAAACATACTCTCTTTCCGTTATTCAGTGCTGAAAAAAACTGACAGCCAATAAAATTATTTTGAAAAACTTTAATGACTTACCATCGCTGCACCCACAGCAATGCCAGCAAACCCCATCTGTCAAAAAAAATTAAAGTAAACCCATTATACAATGTTAAAATGCAATTAGTTGAATGTATGTATTTAAATGAAACCTCCATCAGTACCTCTGTGATGGGCGTGTCGATAATTCGTTTATCTCCATACTTCTTCCAGAGTCCTCTGCTGACCTGTAAAACACTACTTTCAGTTTCTTTCCATGTTTAAAATGACTTCCCTTTGACTTAAAGCCCAAAGTCATTTATTAATGCAAATTAATGCCACTGGAGTGAATTAAAAAAAAGGGGCAATGCTTGCAGGACAAGGGAGGTTCCGGAGGGGGTCTGACGTACCTTGTAAGCCCCATCATACTGCGCCACCTCCTCTCCAAGGAGAAAGACTCGCTCATCCCTCTCCAGCTCTTCATCCATAGCCTGATTTAATGCATCACGGACTGTAACCTAAATTCATCATAACAAGGTGAAGACAGCTTGTCAGTATAATATTGATATTTTGGGTAGCATAAATGGCATTAAAAGATTAAAAATAATCTGGCAAACTGTCTATAACTAAATACATAATTTTAAAGTAAAACATCAACATTCAACGCCATTAATTGCTTATTCCACGAGCTCAGTACATTGTTTACCACGAAACAAAAATGAAAATTTGATTACCATCTACTATTTTTATATCCCGTAAGGAATGAATGTTGGATATGAATTCATATAGGACTGTCTTCCAAGATGAAACACTAGTTCACACATCAATCAAATGTGGCTTTTTTGATACGTTTTAAAAAAGGACCACACCTGCAAACATTTCTTTATAAAGTGCTTTTTGCAATACAGTTGCAACTGTGAAAATACATTATTAGTACACAGATATTAAATAGGCCAGATACTGGGGATAAAATGAAGATGGAAAAAAAATCCAGAAAACAGGAGAGGAACCAAAAGCTTTATAGTATGGAGAAAAGAAAACCTCCGAGGGCCCTATAAGGACCGGATAACTTCACCAACATTACAGAAACCAAAGAAAATGTTCATACTTATATAAATGCAATGCGTAACATATCCATTCCACTAATAAATCGGGACAGAATAAAATAATAAAACTTAGTCGTGTTCACGCAGCAACATTAATTTTTATTCAAGCACGTATGCAATCATTCCGTGCAGATGATAGTCAACATTTGAACATATGTTTGGAAGGTTAGTGCAGCTCAGTACTGAGGGTTACCTGCAAAGAAGCCGGCAACGTCCTATGGAATTCCCTTCGCAGAACCACAGAGACAGCATTCTGCAATAGGGGAAAAAACAGCTCACTCACTGAAAACCAACATCAACATTTGCAAATACTTTTGAACGTGACACAAACGTCTACCATACCCTTCCTGATCGCAGAAGACACTTTAAGGACGCCATAATTTCACTTGTCCTACAGACGGGTCATGCCTCCTTATTTAGGAAGTGACGCAAAAGTTGGGGCCAATGGAAATAAGTTGATGCTGATTTTTTTGGAGGGTATGAGTGCATTGAACCAATCACATTTGCCCTGACTTAGACGGAAGCGGAAGTTTTATTTTGCACTCGTAAGAAAACGCCTACTTCAATTTTCAGTCGGAAACCGTCCAACTGATCTCTCGAGTAGCATGTACAATTTTTGTTTATTAGTTTTTAAATAGCGTCGTTTTTCCATTTAAATTAATTTTATTATTGTAATTTTGGTATGTTGTTTCTTATTTATTTTTTATCGAATTGCAACCTGACAAGCAAGGATTCGCCTTTTATAATGCTTAGTTGTACTGGTTGATCGGACCGCCCATCTGTTGCAAAATATTTACGATTCTTCGTAGCCATTATCAGTTGCTGTTTATTTTTACTGGATTGCGACAGACATGCAATTCCATTAAGTATTTGGCAGAAGGGACGCTCAGGAGAATGATTGTTTTGATCATAAGTCAACATTACAGTGGGCAAATGGCTGGATTTACGATAAAAAGAAGTATTCTACTTAGAGTCCCGTTTGCCAAATATTTAATATTCAGTTCGGTCTATCTCCCGTTGGACCTGATTCTTTCGCATTGTTAATTTTTAATTGTTAATGTATTTTATAAATACTTTTATATATCTTGCATTTTCTCTATTTGAAGATTTCGAAAGAAACAGGTCAAATGGTAGCTAGAATGGGCTGCCTATTCGTTTCAAAAGTCTGAGCCATTTAGTTGTAACCAAATCAGCAGGTCAAGTTCAGGTCAGGCTGGGGAGCATGTGCAGGTGCAGCGCGTTACCGCACCCACCACAGCAAAGCACCTTGGGATCCCGGCCAGCGATCCCCCAGGCAGATACACGGTCCAGTCCCACCCTCCAGAAATGGCCATCCATCTGCTGCAGCCAGGTGTTACATGGGCGTCCTCTTGGCCTGGTCCAGCCACTTGGGTCCACAGCAATGAGGATCCTGTGAGCCAGATCACCCTCAGGGAAACACGCCACATGGCCGTGGTGCCATAACTGACTCTCCCTTACAATGCAGGTAATGCGCCTCATTTGGGACTCCTCTAGCAACCGCTCATTTGACACAAAGTCAAACCAGCAGTACCCAAGGATTCTCCGAAGAGACACAGTACCGAAGGAGTCCAGTCTTCATCTCAGGTCACTGGATAGTGTCCATGTCTCACAGCCATACAGCAAGACAGGGAGCATCAGGACTTTAAAGACTTGGACCTTCGTCCTCTTACAAAGATATCAGGAGCGCCACACACCCCTTTCCAGTGACCTTATGACCTCCCAATCTTCCAATCTAGAAGTCTAGTCTAATCTTCCGTCTAGATCCAAATCAGCAGAGAATTTTATCGCCTGTTTTTTTTTTTTCGTTGTGTAGGCAAGAAAGTATGTGTTTCTCATTATATGGTTGTATGCTTGTTTGGCCAATAACGTCTGATAAATAAAAGTAAATGTGTATTTAATTGTTTTGGCCGAGGTGAGATTAGCCAATGTAATACTTTATCACATCACACGCTCCAATGACCTCCTTTCTGGTCTCACAGTATTGTCCTAACCCTTACCTTTCCCGTGTGCCTTCTAAGTGATGATTCCACAAGGTGATTCCTACTTCCTTGGTTACCATGGATCTCTAATGCATGATCATCCTTTTGTGGATGATTATGATATATGTCTAACCTTATTTAAAATGCAATGGGTAGAATTCTATAGTGTTGTGCAGCCACCATGTGTAAAAATAATTAATCTTTTTAATTTGCTGCATGCCCAGATTTTGACTAAAGTAATTCACAAGCTGTCTGTCTTAACTGTTGACTATAAGATTGCTTTAACATGTTAAAATCTTGATGCATAGTTTAATACTACATCCATAAAATTTCATTATTAGAAATTAATCAGATCCTAATAAGAATGCTAAACTAAACGCCAGGTAAAGGCCACAGTTCCCATATATTTTGAAAGGTTGAAATAAAATCAATTCAGTGAGTATTCTTCCATTATTTTAATAAAATAGTCACAATTTTGATTGCAGGTTACATAGCATTATTTTAAACATATATACAAATGTCACCATCTTCTGTGATAATACAATCTGTTTCAATACTTCTGACAAGGCGGCAAACCTGTTTAGCTACAGAGCTAAAAAGAAAACGGCACATTAAGATTACAGAAATGGGAAACGGCAAAAGCAACATTTATGGTCATGTATTCAGGCAGAAAAAAAATGTTAGAATAAGCTACAAGCATAACGGGTAATAAGTGAACCCCTGAAAAAGAAAAATTTCTTATATTTTGAGCCACAAACTGAAAGATCAAAATCTGAATCTGGAAAGGTCTGTGAAGTCCATACTAAAGTGCAATTCTATCCCCATTGACATATTTAAAGACCTTTTTAAAAATAAAAAAAAAAAAAATTATATATATGTATAATAATAAAACTTTATAGAGAATGAGATTGTCTATAAATTGGGGACTCTAAAGCAGGAAATGTGATTTATTCTTCATTCATAAAGTAAACCAGTTTCATCACGGCAGCCATATTAAATATAGAATGCTCAGTGCGGACACATGGATCCTACAAGAACAAAAAAAAAAAACACACGAACCAATGAACGCTTTCTACATAACTACAGATCGGCCACGAGCGCTGAACCAGGAGGCGGGGCTCCGAAGCCCCGCCCGCCCCCGACCACCATGCTCATCCACAGAGACAGCTGGCCCATTTATGACGACCACACCGTTCATCTACCTCGTCCACAACTCTCCTCTCTGAGGTTTTTCCAGCATTTTACCAAGCTCACCTATGTGTGCAGAAGGTTTGTGTATTCAAACTATTTTACTTTTAACCCCTTTAAGAAAATGTGAAAAGACATCACCTCAGGGTAGTCTCATGCAATTCAAATCACAAGTGTTCACGAACCTGCAAATGAACACACTGATATATACAGAAATACCGGACAGTATACCTACTGAAGATGAACAATGGATTGCTGTAATATACTGTATCCATGTCACTAACCCTTATAAGGAATTCAAAAAAGGTTGTTTCCTCAATGCTTCTCAGGCAAACAAAACTGGGAAACATTATCTGGAGAACTTGGAAACAAAAAAAGACAAAAAGTGTTTCAGACTCTTCTGCTAATATGAAAGCATTGGGAAACTCCCTAACGATGCGTTTGAGCAAAGAAAGAATAACCAGGGGGACCACGAAAGCACATTCATTCACAAAGTGTCCTTAAACTGTGAACACATTCCACACAGCAAAGAAGACAACCTGAAGTCACCTGCATGTGGATTTGGCATGGCTAGAGAACTCCGAATCATTTACACAAGTTTGGAATAATTATACATACCACTTGTTATTTCACTGAAGATCAAGTATGACTGCTTGAGAGTATGAAAATCTTAGATTCTGAAATGTTTCTACATTTCTAAACAATTTACAATGATCAGTTATCCATGATAAAAAAATGGGCACAAAAGGTTTAAGTATTTTTTAAGATATTAATAATGTTAAACTTCCCGGTTTCCAACATTTGAAAATGTTGAAAGGCAGGAATATTATTAGCAGGACACTCCAAGGGAATGATATATAAAAAAAAAAAAACAGTTCGAAACAGCTTCATCATCAACAATGCAATCCTAACACAAACAGGCAGGCAGAAACACCTTCCTGTGCGGGACGGGATCTGTCTCAGGCCAAAGTTGACATTTCTCCCTCACAGGTAATATGAAGTGCTTGAAATGCTGTTCTACTAGTGGGTTATGTTCAGTGCATCAGATGCACCATGGAAATGATGGACTAATCAACTATTTGAAAGGCACCAAGGTAAATGCTGAATGACTTACAGCATCTTATAAAACAACAGTAAACTCTGATACTTAACTAAAAGAAAAAGGGCTCTTTAAATGAAAACTGTGGCATATATTAGTCAGAAGTAAAATGGTAGAAATGACAAGTGACAAGTTTTTTGGAATGCGTCATAACTGCTTTTAAGTTGACGTAATAATTGGTTGCCATTGACCATGCCTGAATGTGACAAATTATTTCACAGGTGGGGCTTACAATGACAGGAAGTACTACAAAAAAGGACAGGAGCTCAGGTCACGGTACCCAAGATGCTCTGCATATGACCGGACGGCACTCCTCAGACATGGTGGCCAGACATAAACACAGAAAAAGGACGTCTCAAAAGGCTACAAAAATGAAATCAATATTACAAAAAATGAAATGGGAAAAAAAAATAAAGCAAAAATGCCACAAAGGGAACGAGGCCCCCCTCAGATTTTGGGGATGCTGCGGTCATTGGTCTCAGCCCTCTTTAGCTTGCCCTTGCTAAAGGTCTGGATGGAGCTGAGCAGGGCACCCCGGCCCGTACCATTCACGGCCGGCAGCGGGGGAGTGCGGCCGGGCTCATTAGGTGGAGCTGGGGGAGGAGGTGGTGGTGGTGGTGGTGGTGCTGGTGATGCTCCTGTTTTCAAAGCAGAGGATTTTCAGTAAGGCAAACATTTAGAAACAGGAAGGAGGGAACTAGCTTTTAAAATGCATGTCATGAATTACACATGAATTAATTTTCAGTACTGGACAGGGAGAAAGCAAAACGTGGAAAAGAGGGGTTTAAAAAGGGTGACATCCAGCTTAAGCGAATATATGTACCGAGTGGTGCAGATTATCTCAGAGCCTGACCAATCACGAGTATCTCAGGCGGGATACCAGTCCTGACATACTGATATCCAAGAACTGAACAATAGTGATTAGTATTAGATCACCCCGTAAATCTCACACTCACATTCCCCACCCCCTATGGAGGGGGAAGTCCCATCACTAAGGAAACCTGTCAGCCGAAACATCAATGGAAAGTTTGAGTCATTTCTAAAAGCATAACATTTCATATACACACCCAATAAATAATTTAAAAAAAAAACAAAAAAAAACGCTGGTTTATATTTCAATGAGCTTTCGATAGTGATGTTTGGAGCAAACCGATATGAGATTAAACAATAAGTCTTGGCAGGTTGTTTCCCTGAGAAGTGTTAAGATCCTATAGCAAACTTTAACACATTAACTATTAATAACCCCCATGACACTATTCACTCAGTCTTTTAATTAACAGGCTGTCAGATTTAAATACAGCAGGATACTGTTCATTAAAATGAGCATAACCACACTGACTGGCAAAATCATGCACAGAGAACACTGCAAACCTTTAAAAAATGGAGTAAAGTCACACTGTATACATAACTAAAACAGTTTTTTGGTTTAGCATATTATTTATTATATGTATTTATATATTAGTCCATGTTCTACCCTCCCTAAATAAAAACAAAATGAATATCGAAGACATAGGGCACAGTGACAAAATTATTTTCTCTCTGCTTGTACTTTATTTGTTTTTTTAGAAAAGAAAAAAAAACAAACGTGAAATGTGGTAACACGGATGAAAACGTCACAAGCTGTCAGAGGGACTTGTGAGATTAATATTTGCATCCTGATTTCAGGGGTTAAAAGTGTAACAAATTTTCAGGGAGGACAATTTTGGTTGGTATATTACAGTATTACCAGCTCCATAAGAATGGCCAGTATGGCTGACCAGTAAACTCCTGATTGGCCAGGCTCATTTTAGGCAACACATATTAATAATTAAAGGTATTCATGCAACTGCCAGTAAAGGTGAAGATGGGTGGCCAGCTTCTCCCTACAAACACATAATTTTTAAGAAGGAATTTCTGATCACTGCTTGATGGGAATCTGGATTTTTTCTGACAATGCAGTTACCAGACAGTCAAAAACCTTATTTTCCAGTAACTCAATTTTATAAAAATCTGTGACTGCAATCAAAAATGCCAAAAGTTTTGTATTTTGTTTGGTTACTTGCGATAATGGTTAGGTCTAGGTAGGGGTTAACGTTGTCATTGTTGGGACTAGGGTTTTTCCAGAAAGATATGGATGCAAACGTGTGTGTGTGTATGTGTGTGTGTGCGTTTATGTGTGTGTATGTGTGTGTGTGTGTACTGCAAGGAATCCACTTGCAGAGTCTCCGCTGTTTCAGCAAAATGGTGGTTTATTGAACAGTAAAAAATAATATAATGTAATACAGTGTAGACATACACCGGGTACTGAAAGGCAGCTCAAATATAAATTAAGGGCAGTTCTTCACCCCCCTTTATACCCCAAAAGACCAAGGTGCTGTGTGTAGGTATTGTGAGTGAATTTACATATAAAGAGTGACCCCCTGGAGTGTGAGGTTCCTGAGACAGGGACGGGACAGGACAGGACGGAGATTTCCCGTGAAAGCAAATGGTAGCTCAGCCACTTCTCTGGCCACTGCCAATTGAATTATCTTCCTTAGCACCCTGGTGGTGCCAAATGGAACCCCTTATTGTCTCCCAGACTTCCCCATGCTCATAACTTGCTAACATTGTCTGTGTTCAAATGATCAACCAAGAACACTGGGGCATCTTTACTACTTTTCCTTATGGTGCGTTCGATTATTTCTCTCCAAGTCGGAACTCGGATGAAAACGTCACAAAACGTCACTTCCCGTCGGAAACACGCCTCTTTTATGACGAAGTCGGACAAGTTGTCCGAGTTGCCCCTGTGACGTAATTTCAACATGGCTGCTTACACATTCAACAGTAATTGTATTTTATAAATCTTTAAAAATGTTTATTTTGTTAAATGTATTAATAGTTATAAACGTAATTGCACGTGCTCGATTTAGAGAATATCATGAAATACCATATCATGACCGTAAACAGTATCCTAGCATGCAATATCAGATTTTTACCAGACTTGTTAGTGTCTTTTGTTTGTTTGCCTCTCGAAAAAAGAATATCGCTATGAATGTATTAAAATATTTTATAAAGCTTTTAATGTGGTTTGACTAGTTCGTGTTTCTTGTTTGTCTCTCGGAAAAATAACCTCACTCCAAATCTGCTAAAATATAAAGCAACAACACACAGCAGCGTGTTCATGGAGGCAGCCATGTTTGTTCCGAGATGTGGGAGCTTGAACGGGAGATTGTCGGACGTGATGTCACTCAACTCGGAATTTCCGAGTTCCGAGAGAAAAACGAACGCGCCATTACAGTACCAATGCATAAAACAGTGGGTTCGTTAATGATCTCTGTGATCATGGGCAGTTATAGACTCATTCAGACACCTACTGACAAATGAAATGTACTTCATGGAAAGACGACGGAAACAATCACAAAAACAGACAATTGCCATATGGACACAAGTGAACAAAAAAAAAAGACAAGCAAAAAGCTTAAGAGGAAAGAAAGCAGAATGTGGCAGGATATTAATTATTATCTATATGCCACTGCAATATTCTTTTGGGTACCGACCTTGTCTAGGTCAGTGTAAACTGTGAAGTTTCCAGTATATGCATTTGATACTTTACACTTTGGTTCATTTTCTTGCCACAAGACCTACTTCTGCTTTAGTTTCCAGCCGCAGGCAATCTAGAATATTCTAATAAATTCAACGCCAGCCAGCTGTCCAGGTCCCGAAGCAGAAATGACCATTGTGACAATCTGTTCTTACTTTTTGGAATAAGATCCTACTTCTCAAGTAGTTTTCCTTGCACTTGTCAGTCCAGAGAACATTCTGCTTATGTTCTATTTGGAGAGCAGAGAGTCTCTACTCTCTTCATATAAATGCCATTCTTGCTGAATATTCACATTAGCCAAAGAAATAAATAATCGAGGGCTCCTGTAAATGCAACATCCAAGGCTGCCAGAACACACAGACGCCTGGGTTTCATATAGTCTCCTTTGAATGACAGCGGAACTGCAATTTAACACCAAAAGAACATGCTATGATTCGAAAGGAATCAACGAAAACCCAAGTAAAACATACAGCCCTGAACATGTCTACAGAAGTTATAACATTTCATGCAGAAGACAGATCAACAAAGCAAATGTGAGAGGCATGCAGTAAGCACAAGTCAAGGCAAACACTTGTCTCCTGTCAATATCTATGAAGATTCTGGTCAGTGCAGTGGTATATTATACCACTCAGAACCGACCCACGATTGTGAGCTGCGCCGGACTTCACCTTTAACTATTCACACACCCCCACTTTCTGTCCCCTCAGCACAAAGACAAGGACACGACCACGAACAAAGGACAGCCAGGACAGGAGCACAGTGCCGAAGCACACAGCGAGACAGACTCCCATGTGCTTCTCTACAGGGGGAATATCTGACATAACTCATTTACAAATGTGCGTTCAAGCGATTCACTTTGCAGACTGCGGCTTTTTAAAGGTGCATTAAACCTTTTTCAAAGCAGGTATGAAAATTGCTTTTTTGTTTTCAAAAGAGATGAAGTAAAAGTAACAAAGATTTAGTAGAGATGGCAAACATTACTACTGACCAATTGGGTTGAAGATGATGGCATAATCAGCCAAAGCCAACATGGCAGGTTTGACCAACCCATCAGGATGATTTGATTTTTATAAGTGGGCGGAGCTAGCAAATCAGGGACCAAATTATGCATGACATTTACATGTATTAACCTGTGAATTTCTCATTCTCCAACTACAATACCATTGTTCCTCGCTGCAATTGGCAGGGAGGCATCTTCGTCTTAACAGGTTAGCCAAATGAAATTCTCACCAGAGAAATTAAATATCAACCACAAACATTAAGACAAAATCCACGTATAGACAATGTCTGAAAAAATGTATTGCATAAACAATTTGCAAAAGTGCAGCCACCTAAAGAAATGCGAGTGCAGGAATTAGTTTATGCCTCCATCTCTTTTTAGAAAACGTAGTCAGTGCATCCGCAGCTTAAGCCCAGACAGGCAACGGATGGGGAGGGAGCTCTGCTACTGAAAGAAGGTGCTGGGAGGAGTCAGTAATGATTTACTTTACCCGCACGTTCAAAATGGAGCATGCTCTAATTTGAAGAGAGCAGAGAAGGGAAAGAGAGGCAGGTCAACGTTACTGGTCATTTGAACAGAATCAGAATGAAATGTCCATCTAAATCACATGTTCAGTCACCAATTAGTCAAAATGGAGAATCAATCGCCTTGTTACATGTGACCAAAGAATATCACGCGCTAAAAATTATATGAAAATTAATTTACAGAAGAATCATTATTTCTGCAATCGATGTGATCTACTACAGATGCGTTAGTCTCGACTGGGTTTCCAGGCTACAACTGATTTAATTAGTCACTGTCCATAATTGGAGACACAAAGCGACAACCATGCTTCTGATCTGAACACAAAACATCAGCACAGATCATTGCATGTCAACACGGGGG
>JAODJU010000130.1:7436146-7454267 GCA_026776725.1 Gnathonemus echidnorhynchus
TTACCTGTCATTGGGGGAGGGGTGGGGGACGAAGGTGATGTCAGAGGAGAGCTGGCACCTGAACCTGCGGGGAACATTCAGCTAAATTTAAAAATGGGAGGGGGGGTGGGTATCTGTTGCATCATGTCTTAAATCTGTACCCCACTGTTGGTCAGCAGTTCATAAACAGGAAAAAATCCACTGAAACTATTTTCGAGACCAAACCTAATATGGGTCTCGAAAAACAAACTCCATGGATATATAACGACTTCCTTTAGCCCATTTCATTTCATTACTTCAATAAAAACCCTAAACTAAATTCAAAAAGGAAAGAATGTCATGTGATATCCAAGTTCTGTAACTAAGGTATAAAGAAACACAGGATTTTTACTCAAAGCAGACTATCAACACTGCAGATGACAAATGAGATTTTAAATTTACAGACTTCCACAGACCCCAGACCAAAGAGATCAGTGTAACATTGTTTTACTAATGTACCTGAAGGGAATTTTCTTCGTAAACATTCAACAGCTAATGCATTAGATTTTCTGATTCTGATAGGATCAGAAGAGTCACCCCTCAAAATAATAGAGATACTGCCTCATTCATTTGGTGTGTGCAGAGTTAAAGACAATATGAAACTATTACATTAACCTCCTTTGCATGAAATGCATCCAAAGCCCAGCCCTTAGAACCTCAATCCCAAAGATGTCCCCTCTTGACTGGACGACATACCAGAATTGTTGTTGTATTTGGCAGAAAGGTCTTCTTCATTTTCATAAGCCGACTGTCTGGATTTCTGAAACAATTCATTTATGGTGTATAATTGACATATATTACTGCCACAAAGAGGCCCATTCTGTCAGAAGAGATTCACTGCAGACATTCGTCAGACCTTCCTGGCCAGGATCTTCCTCTTCTTCTTCTCCTCCTCTGACCCGTGGTGTGACTGGGCTCTGGTCAGACGTCGGTGCTGATGTATCTGTAGGGGAGAGCGACCGTTTGCTGACCTGCCTGTACCCAACGTGTACCAGGCCGCTTATCAAGATCTTATTTTTCTGAATAATGGAGTTCACAATATACACACAAAGCTCCGTGAACACAAAAGTAGGTCCAAGCAGTACCCAGGAGAGACCAGAGTGCGACTTGGAGAGGGTTTAAGATCACTGTCGGGCACAGTGGGGAAACACTGACCACTTTCTGTTCCTCCTGCAAGCGTTTTTCCAAGCTTTCTTTGGCAATTTTCAAGGCGTCCTTCAATTTGGCCGTAATCTACAGCAGAGAACAATTCAAATGCTATTTTGCAATCTGACGTGTTTATAAAGCGGCATCAATGTTAGGAGTCTCATACAGGAAAAAAAACATTAAAAGCTACACAGCATCTCTTACACATTTGCGAGGGTTAGGGGCAGAAGATCCTTGTGAATGTGACAATTTGCGAATAATACTTGGATGCCCGTAACAGTCTGCTAAACTTAGCGATGACATAAAATGTCTATTATCAATTTCAAATGAAACAGTACTGTACTCACTGTACGTCAAATTACTTTGTCATTTCCTATCAAGGTCTTTTGATATAATATACGAACCATCTAAATAATGCCTCTGTATGTACAAAGTTACTACTCTACACACTGAGAGCACTAAATTTTGGAAATTTTACATTTTAAATTTACGGCACTGAAAAGTTTAGAAGTTACCACGAGAAAGGCGAGATTCCACGGTCACAAAGATAGCTAACGCGAGTGAGGCTGGGTGCCGAAACAACGATGCAGAACGCACCCCAGCCAGGACTTTTAATATTAAAGATATAGTATGCACTTACACTAACAAATATTATGCATTACTAATATTTATATATTATATAATTTTATGTGATCCAAATCATTTTCAGTATTGTTTTTGGCTTATGAGTTTCTGGAATCTTTCGACAAGCTCCAAAAATATTCCAGTTTAATTGCTCACAGCCAACTGAGAAATGCACTGGTGTGAAGGGGTTACTGTACTTGGTGGCGTTTAAACTGAGGGAAAAGCATTTTGGGATTGATGTCCATTCTGACCCGTCGCTCACCTTGAATTGGAGCTTCTCGGAGTTCATTAGCAGCATATCACTGAACAACCTGGTGGGGGAGGGAATTAATGAACGTGTCACAGGGACGTGGGAGACACTGGACAATGGCGTCACCAGCAGGAGTGCGGCATGCTGACATCATCAAAACCGCAGCGTGGCCGTTACTCACGGCGTCTGCAGGAGCTGGCCAACCGTGGGCATCCCAGTCTTGCAAGCTTCCATAGACAGGATGGAGTGCAGCACGGACACTGAGTGGAAGATAGGGGACTGGGTGACACTTAGCCTCAGGGGCATTCCCGAGCGCCCCCCCCTCCTCAGTGAATCCACCCAATGATGACGAATCATTTTCGCAACACCAAGCACCACTCCGGTTGTTGAAATATGCTGCAACTCAGCTTGGCTTTCACTAAGAGCAGAACACTTAACGAAAAGGCTAAATTCACTCAGGAAACAGGGCTTTTTTTTGTTTTATTTAGACAGGTGCTGCTGGAGGCTAACAGTTTGATTAGCTGGTTCCTGCTCCAAAACTCAATTGCACCAGTTATGTTTTCGATGGGATTTAATTAATTAGAGGCATTCATTACATTAAATGGTATGAGTCTGTTCCACTAAAAGCCTTACGAAACGGGTAAACAGTTCATAACCAAGAATGCAATTTGAGCATTTGATCACCATTTTAACACGTAAAGAGGCACAGATCAGAAACTCTCTCGTTCTGGAGAAATCTGATTTTTAGGGGGCCTTCAATTCAAATGTTGACCTTTGACCCTGCCGCCTGCACTACACACACACTAGCAATTAACAGAGAGAAGGTCAGAGTTTGTACCGACCCACAGATGGTAAAGGAGCGGGAGGGAAGTGGTCCACGGGCACCGCGTCGGGGGGCCTCCCGTACGTCATCTCGTACAGCACGTGCCCGAATGAGTACACGTCGATGCTCTCTGTCGTCTGAAATGGCCGAAATCAAAGCAAATCAGCAAATGTGATGTAATGGCGTCAGTTATGAAGCCTATTATAGAGTATGTAAGAGTATGCAAGAACCAGAGGTGGAGATTTCAGGTCCAGAGAGTACTCAACCAACCAGTTGAGTATAAAGAGTCACAGTCACAGAGTACTCAACTGGTTGGTTGAAACAAAATCTTGGTCTAGATTTGTACTCACTGCACCTGAAATCTCCACCTCTGGTAAGAACCAATCACAGCATCCACTTTTAGCTGTTACTACTAGCTACATTTATTTAGCAGACACTTTTATTCAATGTATATTTTTGAGAAATCAGGGTCAGCCAGTCCCTGGAGTTAAGGGTCTTGCTCAGGGACCCACTGGTGACATCACTCTGTTGATCCTGGGATTTTAACCTGTAACTTTCCAATTATGGGTCTCAGTCTTAAGCTGCTGAGCCACATGCTGCCCCAAGCAGCAGAATACCAGCAGTAACTTACGTTGATTTTCCGGAACTGCGTGATGTAAGATCGGTAGTAGGAAGGAAGGCCGAGCAGCGAGTTTTCTATGTCCAGGAGTTTGCACGTGTCATCTTCTATCAAGACGTTGGAAGCGTGGAGATGTCCGTAAGGGATTCCTTTGTCATGAAGAAATTTAAGGACCTGATTTAGGAAGGATAACAAAGTTAATTTTGAACCAAGTTTCGGAATGGTTGTGATGCCATGCTGGATTTTTTCAGTCACCATTGCAAGTTGTAACCTGGAGCAGACTATCTGTACAGGGTTGATGTTTGGGGAGACAAAGACATTGATGAAATGCAAGATATGACTGAAATGCCATGCTCTGTGGAAAGTATGTTCATGACAGTAAACAGGCGAACCAGAAGCCATTATATAAGACCGACACAGAATCACAGCCGACTGTCATTTATATGGACAGTATTTTATAGAGTTTACACTGGCCATGCAATTCTGGGGAAGGGAAAGACTAAATGGGCAAGCAACAGTGAAACATCGCTATGATATTCCAACCCAGAAAATGACTGTTAACTGACGCATTCATTCAGCGCTGAAGTTGGGGGACAACAGTGCGTATAGTCACCTCCAGTATCTGCCTTCCGAACGTCCTGATCTGCTGAAGCTCTAGGCCCTGGATCTTCTTGGGGTTACAGTACTTCTTCAGGAAGGGTTCCCTGGGCTTCACCTTGAGAACAGAGGAAGTCGTCAACACACCAAATTGCTGTTGATTGGCAGGTCCGACAGCCAATGCAGACACTAACACCCAACAGTGCCCCATTCCCCCTTTTAAAAGAATGCATGACAAGAACAACCAGAGTAACACATGAAAGGTCCACCGTTTTTAGAAGATACAACAGATCCATGATAAATGTAATACAGCTCAGGTCAGGTGCAAGTCAGACTGGTGCAGTGCATGGACCCCCCAGGCCAACACGCATAGGAATATGAGTGAGATAATTAACCATTGCAAGTGTAAATTCAAATGCACTATTTTCGAGTGTCAAGTTTTCATTGTCACGTGTTCTGAGAAACACGGTGAAATTCTTGTGCCGCAGGTCCTTGGGGGGGGGGGGGGGGGGGGGGGGGGTAGCGGCAATAGGACAAAAATATTGTCGTAAAAAATGACATAAAAAATAGAAAATAGCTGCTCTCGTCTTTATCAGTATGTGAATAACGATAACACATTCAACTGAATAGCTGGTCAGGTGAGTCAGACACTCCTGCCTGGCCAAGACACCACTGGGTGAAAAGGGTGATCGGCACGGAGAAGAGGAACCTGAACACGGAAGGATCACCTTCCCAAAATCCTGCAGGGCGTCACACGTGTCCAAAAGGCAGGAGAAAGAATGACAAGCCTCACCTTACATATATGATCCCGCAACGTGCCTTTCTCACTAAAGACACGGATCAGCAGGGCGGAGGACTCGCTGGTACTGGCGAAGGTCACAGGAAAGATGTAAGGGTTCTGGAAGGATAAAAAGAAGGAAGTAATAAATCAATAAAGTGGACCAATTCAAAAGGGAACCGTGTTTTAACTTGGAGCAGTCAAGCTATTAGGGGAAAGACAACGGAAGATCGCAAATGGTAAAGCACGTCACGGTAACGCTACAGAAATGGAATCGGGGACTTTTTCTAAGGGAAAAACATCCATGCGTTAAGTACCGGAAAAGGATGCAACATTTGCATTTGTTTGTTTTCCTGATGCTTCTGTCCAAAGTCATGTAGAAGAGAGGCAGATAGTGCATCACAAGGATATGGTTGTCAAGGAGCCAACTAGGCATAATTGTGGCTAGACTGAACTTCCAAAGAGTGACCAGTAACAGATACAAGTTAGCAATGGAGCAAGAGCTATACAATGCATCTGAAATACAATGATGAAATGTTCCTTTATGAGTAAAAGAGTACAGGTACACTGGAATGCTTCTTATTGCCTATTCTAACTTGCTCTCCTTTGAGATGACTACATAGTTTAAAGCTTAGGTTCCAAGTGCAGGGTCAGCTCATTTTTCTAGCGCGCCGTGAGCATTTTGGGGTGTTAAGGACCTTGCTTTAGGGTCGAGGCTGAGGCACAGAGGCCTAACCGACTGAGTGACACAGGAACCTAAAAGAACAGCTGCTCAAATCAATACAAGAGCAACCAGTAGGATATAAATATCTAAATAATACAATATAAAAGCTGTCTTTGTCCACTGGGCTTGTATTCGTGTTTAAGGTATCAGGAGAATGAATGGCCCACTTTCCCATAATTCCTTGAAGACAGAGATGAAACAGCAGCAGCGTGATGAACACTGGGGTGGGGAAGAGCGAAGCCTTTATCGCTGAAAAAAGCGGCACCTTCCCCGCTCCCCGGCCGTCGGCTGGGTGTCACCGAGCCCCCCCGAAATGACTTCACAGCTGAAGTGTAATCTATGCCTTCTGCTTAAACACTAAAATGCACATGGGCTCCCAAGCGGGGGGGGGGGCTGGGGGTAGATAAAGAACGGGAAAAGAGGAAGTTGGCCAGCACTTACCGAGATCGTGGGAAGGAGCTTCATCGCAGACTGAAGGTCCTTGTCTGACAGGAATTTATCAGGACCCAGGTCAACCTGAAGAGGTTCAGACATGTATGGGACATCAAGATCAACAGGGATGCGAAACATGGGGCCAAATACTCAAATTAACTTTTTAAAATCTATCTAGCAGATGCTGTTATCCAAATCAATGTAAAGCGAGGTCACCCAGGCCCTGGAGCAACTGGGGTTTAAGAGCCTTGCTCAAGGGCCAAAAGGTGAAATCACTCTGTCGACCCAACACACCACCCAATTACGAGAATGAATCGACATTTTTACAGTATCCTTTGTCATAGTAAATATACATGTAAAGTTTAACGGGAGTTTTGTAAGAGCTGCAGAGCGTAACGGCAAACGGTCATAACTGGCTGCAGCTATTTACGTAATCTGCATCTTGCGTAAAAAATGGGGAAAGGTAGATCTGGATTAGGTCTCACGAGGTGAGGCCTGCCACACAGGCTCTTAACCAGTACTAGTTAAAGCGGCACTTACCCAGCTTAAGACTTGTCGTTCCTTTGGCTGTTCTTTGTTTTTCACTAGAAAATACCTCTTTCGTATCCGCCAGCCTAACGCACAAACAGGAGAAACTGTTATACCCTCTTATTTCAGAAGCTGCTCCCCAAAGAAGCCTGCGTAAGTAATAATTCAAGGAGCAAATTTCTAAACCTCACACAGTCCACAGAATTCATTTAAGAAAATCTCTGTGAACTTAGTGAGTTTTGGAAATTTCACGGAAGTTTTTTGCAGCACTACATGAGGAGTGTGTGAGTTCGGTTCCTAAAACTGCAGCATATGCGGAGGAGGCTGACTTTAGGTCATTGATGGTCTCAGAAACGGCAAAAAAAAAAAAATAATTTTGGAAATGTGCTGACGCATGCCTCTTTAAAAACACCATACCCTGTAAGTGATGCTGGAAAACTCTAAGCCTTGTGAAACGGGTCTGGCCTCAATTAAACAAAGGTGACAGCATTGATGCATCTGCACCAGGCCAGTTACATGCCTGCATTTTCCCAGCATGCAGCAGGGCACTTTCAGGCTGAAAAAGAGACACTCACCTATATCCTTCAAAGGTTCCACTACCTCCCACTTTGGGTCAGATCTGAAGAACATGGACACCTGCTGTAAAGCTATTTCTGTAAATAAAGAAGGGGGAAAGGATGATCTAAAACGTGCGCCAATGATAAAGCAATCTATCCAAAAGCTATGAGATTTAAATTTATTTATCGGATGCTTTGTTCCAACATTACTTTTTTTTTTGAGAATGCAGGGACAGGTAGCCCTGGGAGGAACCAAGTGTTAAGGGCCCTGCTAAAGAGCCCAACAGCAAAATCACCCTGCTGATTTGGGGATGGAACCAGCAATTTTCTAATCATGGCCAAAGTAATCCAGCTTGCTGAGCCACACGGCCAACACGCAAGAAAGCTCACTCGGCACAAAATAAGAACCTTCCATGATTTGGTTTGGCTATAATACAAACCATTATACCGAGCCGACCCACCCAAACAGCTTCAGCAAACCTTGCTGACTCCATCTACTCTGCTCAGGTCTCACCTGTGTAGTTTGCAGAGTAGTTATTAGTGTCCAGAAATTTCTTGACCAGCTCGCTGCTGGAAAGGATATGATGCGTGGTGATGAAGTTCAGGTAGGTCTGCAGGCCCTTCTGCCTTTCAGCGATAAACTCCCTGTCCATGTTTCCTATCAACTTCTTGGGCGGAAGAGGCAGGTTGATCCCAGAGATCTGCAGGGAGAGGCATTCATTTGGCCCATGTCAGTTTTGGGGGGAACATGAAATTAAAGAAGGCGAACACCACCTCCATCAGTGAGCACAGCCAAAATGGTTCCCGATCACAGTCAAAAGAGAGACACTTACCAACAAGCTGTTGTTCAGCATGTCAAAGTCGCTATATCGCCTTATGACCTGAAAATATTTAGGTCAAAGTGGTTGGTACAATGAACAAAGCTCAACTATATTGTGAACATTGTGCCTGACTGACGTTTGGGTAAAGGCTCACTTTTTTAATAAAATGTAAATTCAAACAAGCGATATACAAAAACAAACAGCAGCAGGCTCGCAAACACCAAGAACATTTTAGTTCTCATTTTAAAGGATAAAATACCAAATTGCATTAAAGAGAAATTTACCTGCCAACTGTTCTCTGATGAAACACCCCTCTGAACACGAATGATATATTCCTGGTTGGGGAAAAAAAATGAAAAAAATAGTTCCTAATCATTCAGATTGACAAAAAGTACATATACAATTCCACCCCTCGCATTCACGCATGTGGCCAATGACAATCATGTGACCAATGACAATGAAACAGTCTCATAAAATGTTCTGCCTGTGCTGCTCCCTGCTATCAAATGCTTGTGATAACAGTGTAGCCTTTCACTCTCACACACACATAAATACACCCCATTTTCAGAACCGTATTGTGCCCTTAATTACATTCTTTACGGTACGTGACCTGGAAGGTAGCGTGTAACACAGGGATAGTGTAAATGGTTAACACTGACGGGACCTGACCGGCCTGTAATCTGGAGGCATGCTCGAATTATGCTGGTATACACATTAACTGATCAGAAACAACGTCACCTGCGTGACTCCACAGGTCACAAACTGGTCGTGTTGCCTTTAAATGTCCCACATACAGGATCGAGAAACAAACAAAAAGGACAGAAACTCTGTAATAAACAGTGCACACTGGCATACAGCGTACCATGGGGATTATATACAGAGAACATAACAAGGAACAAAAGACATTCCCGGTCAAGAATAACTCTTACTGATTAATATTTACTCTTGATTCTGCACCACTAATGGGCCATAACTCCTTTCATTCGCAGAGACCAATCAACGTTCTTCTCATGTAAACAAAATTGGTGCGAATATCGTATATAAAGTGTTTTTGCTGAATTTTACATTAAACTATAATTAGGCTACCAAACAATGAGGAATTGTCCGGTTTAAGATTAGAATTGTTTTTGTCTGAGGAACAAGCACTTCGCGGCCACAACCTATATACATATACAGGGTGTCCATACAGTCTCTTCACAATTTGAAAAATTTATTACAGAGGCAAATTAAATGACAGATATGTGGAAATTATTACAAAATGAGACGTATATATTCAAGTTTTTTTTTGCCTCATTTAATACACCTCTATATAGGCACCATTAGTTGCAGGAAGCACATCAAGACGGTACTGGATTTCTTGCCATGTTTACCGTTTGCTTGCATGTTTGCAAACCCTCATCAATGGTGTCAATGGCATCAGTGATCCTCTGCTTTAGATTAGTGATGTCCTGCACCTTTGTTTGCAATGTGATTAATAACTTTCATAACCACTGAGTACACAGAACAAATCTGATGAAGATATCTCAATTGCCTCTGTAATACATTTTTGAAATTGTAAAGAGACGTTATGGACACCCTGTATATTGTTTAATTATAGGTTGTACTGTGACATCTAGTACTGTAACACCAGTATGACTGAGTTCTTATTCTGCTTATCTCTAGTTGGAGGGCATATCCCATAATGTTGTTCTACTTTTTAGAGTAGTATGTAAATAAGGACAAAGAGGGATATGGCGTACAGAACAGGAGCTTACTGTTTTGTTTACACTAATTTGGACCTTTATGTCAAAACCCATGACTAAACGGGAATTCCGAAACCTCAACAAAAGTGACAATTTCGCTGACACAAAAACATCATTTAAACCCAAACACAGAGGCTCTCTGGTCTGATCCTGTTACTATGAACAAAAAACTTAAAAGATAATAATAATGTGAGAATTGTACAGGAAGACTTTGTTTTAAAAAGCTATTTTGCTTAAGTTTACAAAAACAAGCTACAATTTCTATTCTGGATTCTGCTTTACGGGAAAACAGCAACACCAAAACTGCCCTAATAAGTGCATAATCTATATCCTGACAATATGGACATCAGCACTTTTCATGCCAGACCTTCTGGGCGCAAATTCAGGGTTGAAGGACGTGCAGGATCAATGATCGTTATTTACAAACCTCTCACAGCAGAGCTACACTAAGTTTTACAGTTTCGATTTCCGCATAACCCATCACTTCAGAAACCAAACACGGATCACGACCTCAGAACTGCAACTGGGTGAGAAATACTCCTTGTAACAATAAGGAATAAGGAAATTTACGCACCAATAACACATATGCACTAAACACCACACAAAAAATTAAGCAAAACCCGATTACTAGATACTTCTGCCAGCGCAAAATAAAGATCCCGAATTTCATCTTCATCTTGCCCACGTCATGCGGGAACAGAGATAATCAGAAATATCGAACAGACAGTTAATTTAAGCATTAATAATCTTTTAAACAAGCAAGCAAAATCCGGAAAACATGGCATTTAAAAAAAAAAACCAGCCCGCGCGTCACCTGCCAGCCGAGCCCGAGTCGCACAGGTACTGCAAAGAGACAAAGTCAACTGACAGGTCCGGCGATCCGGGATGGAGAGTCAGAAACCCGGGCTTCGCACCACGACCCAGCCGCCTGTCAGGTCGCGTAGCACGGGCAGGCGGCTCCTGGGCACCGCTTGGCTGCTCCTCCGCGCATGGAGGCCCTGCTGTAGCCCGGTGGACAGCGGGGGAAACGCCGACGCCGCTTACCGTGTGCGACTGCAGGCTCTGGCTCGCCTCGATCACGGCCGTCAGCGGCACCGTGTCGTCGAGCCGGAGCTTCGCCGCCGACGGCTTGTCCAGGAACGCCATTCCAGTGGGAGGAAAAAAGAGGAAGAAAGGGAGAGAGAGAAAGATGGGGGGAAGAATATATATATAAAAAACGAAAACGGCGGAAGTTTCCAGCAGCTTTCACTATGCGGGATCAGTTCAAGAGGATCGGCAGCCCCGGCCGGATACAGCGCTGTACCGGCCAGAACCTGCGAAGCGTCTGCGGGGCGGAGAGACGAAGCTCCGGGCGACTGTGTGATGTTTCATTAAGCTGCTGAGCGGAAGCGCGTAATGATCCCGAGGTGCGAAGCTGAAGCCAGGCCAGGTCCGGCCCGAAACGGGGCGCGCCAGCAGCGACCGGGACCGCGGCACGGAAGCGGCAGCAAATGAGTCTTATAAAATACACTTAAACCTTAAAGGTGAATATAAGCGTATGTGGATAGGGAAATATTTAAACCCTGTCACTTAGATCTTTACAATACTGTTTATGATGGTCAGAAAATCTACATTTTCCCATTTATCCCCCAAACACAGGAGTTATTCAGTGTTCCTTCTGAAACATAAGATATGACTACAAAAACTATTACTTGCATTAAAAAATCAATCAGAATCCCAAAATAGCCGTCATAAGTATATATATATTTATTACATTATGAATATATTGTCGCATACAGTTGACTAGTTTGTTCCTGTGATGCAAACTATTTTCACACAATTTAGAAATACTGTACACTTCAAAACATGGGTTCACAAGTTGTGTTGGTTTGACACAGATCAAGTCAAACAAAAAGCAAAAAAAAAAAAAAACAGCTAAACACTAAAGCACAAACCTAGTAAAGGATTTCATAATATATTCAAACAATTATTCAATCATTTCAAAAGTCCTTATACTATGATTAACAGTGCTTAAGATTCCAGAGTTACTTCACACATTTTTATTTTTTTCCCGAACAGACGGGGGGAGGGGGGACTACTATTTCCTACATAAACAAAGAAGGAACCTTTAACATGGTGCCTTTCGTTTCCCCAGCCCATTATGCTGACGCTCAGGCCTTATTCCTGACCTCTGGCACCAGCACCATGACTTCCCCCTCCATCACCACTTTGTCTTTCACAGAGCAGGAAACAGAGATGAGGGCACACGACATCTTGATCTTCTTCACCTCTGCCTCAGCCAAAACGGCCTCCCCGATGTACAGGGGTGCTGGGAAGCGAATTTCCTGGTACAGGAATATGCAGCCGCTGCCAGGCATTTTGGTCCCCAAAATGGCTGAGATAAGCCCGTTGATCAGCACGCCATGGACAATGGGCTTCTCGAAGGAGGTCGTCCGCGCATAGTCAGGGCAGAGATGGATGGGGTTGTTGTCTCCTGTCAGCTCGGCGAAGGCAGCGACGTCCTGAGCACTGAAGGCCTTCGTCAGCGATGCCCGATCTCCAACGTGGAGGCGCCTGCGATTAAGCGAGTGCAAGCACACGCCTTGGGCTCCATGGTCAAAGGGAGAGGTGACTGTGCAGTTAATATGACTAAAATGCCTGCGTATGACCCTAAACATGAGAGGCATCATCTTGGATTGGTTTCGTGAGTAAGGCACCTTAATTCAGCACCAGCTCTCTACTGTTTCCTGACAAAGCCAGCAAAAATGGGGAAACCTGCAAGGGACAGGACAAAAAATATTTGAATCACAACGTGGCTACATGGCCTCAACATTTTATCACAGCTTTACATTAAATCACATATACAGAACTTTTTCTTTTCCCGACATGTTTACATGTTTTGACGCGTTTCTGTTGAGTCATGATGCCGCGGTGTCTCATTACAGCCACCCACAGGCCATAGAATATATTACACTCTAAGAAACTGATAAGATTTTGATGCCGTTTTTTGCTGACGAAAGAAGTCGAATAAAAACACACAGACATAAATACAATAATCAGTGGCCGAGAATGAATTTACCTGAGTAACTCTGACAGCGCAAGACTCATTATGGTATGACCCCAGTAATGTCAGGGCACTCCACAACTTCACGAATCCACTGGAGAAAAAGATGCAACTTAACCCTCCAAAATGTCATGTTGTCATGCAACAGTCGATATATAAATAATATCCACATTAAATTACTAACAGTACCTGTTGTAAACTCTTAGGATTGCTGTCAACGATACCTCGTCGAACTTCAAAACATCAAATGGAAAGGCAGCACCAACCTGCAATGTATTTAGAAATTTCAGTATTATTAGTATTATTCCTGCTAATTTTTAGCACCGCTGTAAAAAAAAAAAATGCAGTTTAAGCAATGACGCAAATCATGATCGTACAGTATATTCCCTTAACTATTACATGGTATAACAACACTAAAGGAGCGAAATAACTGAAAGCAATTAGTCCAGCGTTTACCTCGCCGTAGAGGTCCCGGAGGGCGGAGATTATCAATTGCTTGAAAAAAGCTGCTTCGAGTCTCTTCCCTTCTTTTTCAAATATTCTGTAAAGATAAAGTCATCAACTGCGATTCATTTGATACTATTTTGTGCAAGTTAATGTTTCATTCCACTGGGGATGATGCCTTCACGTGCCTTGTTACCAAATAACACTAAATAACATTTTTGATTTCACTTAAAATGTATTGATTATATCTCAAATGCACGGCACTTATGGAATAGTGTTTTATTGACTGACATAATGTCCAACAGTTAGATTTAAGAATACGGCACAGGAGAAGCTGAGCGGACACTTACAGAGATATCTTCATGTAGTGGTATTCGGAGGCGTTTTTGTACACAAGCCGTTCGTAAGCTGCAGGTTCTTGTCTTTGATCAGCCTGCCTCATAATGTTATATGTCCCTTGAAACTCAGTGATCCAGCCTATAACGTGTTTATGTATGCATGGGTACTAAACAGAAAACTATGCGTGAAGTGACTGTTAGCTGCCAGCTAACGTACCATGGTCACACGACAGCATAAACACGTTTCATATAGCTTTTCCTATTGTGAAAAAATTAATTCTTTGAGTTAGCACTCCTTTTAACCCACACGGAAACTTTGTAATTTATGTAATAAAGCACGATAACACGACCACCCAAGCTAACCTTTACCTACTGCAACTTCAAATTAAACTAACCATTACGATAAATCAAAGTATAAAAGTACCACTAGGTTTTCTAATAGAAACCCAATCTGCATTAAGAAAAGTGGAATCTAAATTGAGGAAAAAAAAAAAAATGCACATCACGCCAATGAACTAAAACATCCCAGCAATTCACTAACGCCCTTGTCAGTATAGCAAGCATGGACGTAAAAGCGACTCGCCTGGCCTAAATACCCACAAACCATTGCAAACAGCACTGCATCTTCTTCGGGAGAAATCACATGCAGACTATCAGGCCTTGGGGTGTACAGCTGCCACCTAGTGGTGACACATCCACACCCTTTCAGGGGCCCTTGCACTAATGCACATTCCGCAATGTTCCAGTGGCTATTAATTCTGGTCTGCAAACTGTTAACCTGTGTTGCTTTTCTAATAAAATTAGCACATTTACTATCTTATACAGGTTTGCAATACATTAAAATAGTACTCAACATTCTTATGGGCACAGTAAAGTGATCCTAAGCTAAGCCTATGATTGTCTATCAATCTATCATCCAGTATAGGGTAGCGGTGAGCCAGTAGCCTATCCCAGGAAACGTGTTGCAAGCCAGGGATCCACCTGTAACAGGATGCCAGTCCAGCTCAGGGTACATATTTACACACAGTGATTGTGCATAATCCTTAAAATTGTATTGTATTTGCTTGCCCTGAATTGCAAAATACCATATTTACTCACAGCATTCATTTTCACATATACTTAGTTCCTGCGCGTGAAACTGTCTCTGAACAAATTAAAATAATTAACAAGGCAACTAGTCTATGTTGTATGTAAGATTAAACAAGCTCAAGAATCACATATTTTTCCTTTGTTACATGTCGTAAATTTAATGTTTTATATGCCGGTAATGTCTGTTAAAATATTTCTGCAATATCATCCGTGTTGTATTTGTTCAATAGTTTTGAAATTTGCAGAACTATCCTTTGCAAATTTCTGTTTTGTTTTTTTTTTATTCAAAATCTCAGTGTTCCAAACTAAAACTGCTGAACTGAAAGTTAACTACAGTACCCTGGTCATTAAACATTCAGACCCCTGATTTCAATATTAAAATCTTTAAGAACAATTAATTGTAGACAAATAGTTACTAATTTCACACCAAGGTGCAGTATTTCTTAAGATAAGGGATTTACTTGCACATAGGTGACTTGAACTAGTTTGTAGGGGAACATGTATAGATCTGGAAAAAATTAAGATGCCAGAAATGACCGTCACCTTAGGAGGCACTGCCTCATAAATAAGAGGATGACCTAAAGTGACCTTTCTAAAATTCATTAAAAATTTTGCTGTGGTCTCTTAATTTTTTCCAGAGCTGTATTTCCAACTAATCAGAACATAGGAGGTTGTATCCTAAAGTCTACTTGAGACAATAATGTATTAAGCAGATATAGGCTTGTGCTATAGCCAATTGACTGAATTTCTGATTACGTGTGCATTTATCAGTTTTCGTGTTAAAGAACTTTGGTTGAAGAGCTTTCCATTATAGCTACTCTGAGATGCAGGTTACTTGCTTAAATTGTATCATCAGATTCAGAAAGCCTATTAGTGTACTAGTGTTCCCTGTACGGAAAGTCGCTAGCTAAAGAAATATGAATGACAACAAAGGCACAATAAACAATAAACAATCAGGCTTAACAGGAGCATTATCAGAAGCACCATGGTAAAACAACACAGCAATAAAAGAAACTTCATATTTTAAATATTCTATGTCTCATTTAAAATGATGCACTGACACAGTATGTATACAGTATGTTACATGGTCATCGCACAAACACAGATAATGAGACATCAGGCATCCCTGAGAGCTGATTCAATCAGAAATCTAATTAATATATTATTTAAACACTTTTAAATTATTTTGAAAAGTTTCTTGCCGCTGCTGTTTCATGAAAGCTTTTTGCAGCTCGAATTGCTGGCATTCTGCTGGCTAATCATAAAGTCCATTAGAAGCTTGGCAGACTTGCGTGGTCTCTCCATGACGACGGAGTGACCACAGTTGTCCAGGAGATCCACCTGGCATCCAGGCAGGGCTTCTGCCAGCACTGAAGCCCCGGAGACATCTATCACCTAAGGGAAGGACCAAAGCCAACCACAAGGTCATCAGTTCAAATCCCAAGGTGGAATGTGAACTCTAGAAGTCTATTAAGACAAAGCTCTAACAATTATTTATTAACACAAGTTAACCCATATTTTTCTGTAAAGTGCCAAGCGAAAATAAACACAAACGTTATCACTATCACTTGCATGCATGTGCAATGCAGCATCTACCTGATCTTGTTTTCCCCAAATGACTTGAACTGGGGCTGTAATCAAATGCATGTTCTCATACAAAGAGTGTCTGGACTTCTCTCCTACAATCTCCATGAACACTGCAGACACAAGAGAAGAGACAGAGAGATCAATATTATAAAAAGAGAGATTGATGTTTGGGGAAGTATAAAACATGCAATTGGTAATTAAAAACCTTGAAATGGGAAGTTAATAACTTAAGTCTTTTTTACATGTGTACCTGTGTATAATTGTAAATGTTTCCTCAAAATTCTAAAGAAAACAAAAGATTAATTTGTTGATTATTTATTCAGTTTCTACCACAAATAACTAACGGATGCTGAGGTAAGTTACCTTCTCGGTAGAAATCATTGTGAGGAATGCGTACATCAACCAATCCCTGAAGGATCTAGCATAGGGAAAGAAGACAAAAGAACATCACTTTAAGTGATGCGGATCAGACATTGATAGCTACTTTAGCTGAGAAAGATCAAGTGCAGATCAGATCAGAAGAACGTGCTGGTCCAGCCTTCTTTACCTGCTGTGGGATTTTGAAGCGAACGTAGGAGCAGAGTTTGAGCATCTCCTCCATCTCCGCGGGTGTGGATGGAATAAGTGGAATGCTGTGGATATTCTTGGTCTTCTCCAGGTCCCGCAGCCGCTGGATGAACTGGCTCTCGTTGGGGTATTTGAGGCCTATGATATAGGAGAGAAGGGCGGGAAAACCATACGTGATGTGGAGGAAAATAAGTCGCATTTTAGGATTCCATCCATCCATCCAACTGCTTGTCCCAGGTAATCTATCCCAGGCAGCATAGGGCATAAGGCTGAGGAACATCCTGAATAGGACACTAGTAACTTTGTACTAATGGATTAAAAAATATTTAGTTGCATAAAATTAAAAAGATCCCTATTCTTTGAAGATGAGTCAAACTTGAGAAACCCAAGCTAGGTGGACTTCTAAGCCATTATTAATAATTAATTATCATTAATTATCACTGACAAAAGTAATGAAAAAAATTAGGGCTGGTAAAATTAACGGGTTAACGCGGATTAATCCATCATTTATGATTAATCTGATTAAAATTTTTAACACAATTAATGCATCTGCAGCACAGAATGACTCAAAATCCATGAAATGTCTCTGTCAACCCATTTCGGGCAGTTTTGGTGCGTTCTATTTGCCCTGGGAACTCGTATTCCGAGTTGGATTCCGAGTTTTGAAGTCGGAAGTGACAGTATGCACGCTCCCGTTTCTCAGAGATCCGAGAAATATCTTGGAGCAGCACAGAGGATCCCGAGTTCAGAATCCAAGACGGCTGCGCCTTTTATCAACAGAAGGGAAAGTTGTAGTTTTATACTGTTTAAGCCAGGGGTGGGCAATCTTATCCGCAAAGGGCCGGTGTGTATGCAGGTTTTTGGGGTAACCTTTAGGTCAGCTGTTCAAACCCAGGTGTGAGGACTCTTCAGCCAATCAGTTCTCTAATTAGTAATCTTATTAGGGAGTTGCAGCAAAAACCCGCATACACAGCAGCCCTTTGCGGATGAGATTGGCCACCCCTGGTTTAAGCACTACTTCTCATTTGTGGCTCATTAAATAGGTTGCACACACTATACCGTCCAACTTATCTGTGGATGTGTTGCTACGGAGTTTTATACGTAAAGCACCACTCGTAATGTGTTATCAACTGATATTGCTAACAATGGCAATTAACCGGTTGTGTATTTCCCAAAACCATAGTTGCTAACTACGTTCAAACTATGTAAGTACGACGGTTTTGGGAAACAGTCATACTTCGGATGTTGGTTAGTTTGAACTACCATAGTACGATGCATCGTTAATGTTAACTTCCGTCGTTGTTTGGGAAACGCACCCCGGGCTAGAATTGGATTTCATGATTAGTCGGATTATTTGTCGGATTTACAGTAGTTCGGGCTAATTGTAAGTGAAC
>JAODJU010000130.1:7454367-7465109 GCA_026776725.1 Gnathonemus echidnorhynchus
ATCGTGATTAATCGAAATGAATCCACAGCAACCCTGTGATTAATCTGATTAAAAATTTTAATCGTTTGACAGCACTAAAAGAATATATATTTTAACTGTGAATTTTAGTAAAATGTCAGTTATTATTTAGCACATATGACCAGCATTAAGCCAAGTAAAGGATTAGTTTATGTTCAGTTTGTAATGTCTGTCCAGCACAGTCAACTAAATAAACATGAGTGAGAGCGAACTGACATACAGTAGGTGTTACACAAACACTTCTAAGAACAGTGATACTACAAGATTGCAGTATACAGACGTGATACTCTTTGTATTTAGATAAAATCCAGGGCAAATCGGCGTTATATGTGACGCTTTACAGTGTTACATGTGTTACATTCTATCACCAAGCACATTCTTACATCTTAATAAATTTTATTATTTCTACAATTACACTATAATGATATTAACTTTATAGGTGAAAAGCAACTTTGTTTTTAGGTATTATAATGCTTTTAATAATGTTATCATTTTCAAATGTGTGATCAGTTGGCAGCGCAGTGGTTAGCATTGTGGCCACATACCTCTAGAACCAAACTTTGAGTCTCTACTCTGGCTTCATGTGTGGAGTTTGCACGTTCTCCCTATGTCTAGGGAGAACGCTGAGGTTAACTGGAGTTACTAAATTACCCATAGGTGTGCATGTGCGAGTGACTGGCGTGTGAGTGTGCCCTGCGATGGGGTGGCGCCCTTAGAAAATGGATGGTAGATCAGTTGCACTTCGCTTGGTACCTTTTATGCTAGATCAGCACTATGCACATGCAGGGAGGGAAGCCAACATGTAGCCACGAGCATCTTCTATTCCCTCAAGGCCGGTGTAAGGCATACTGACCTGCAGGACAGATCAATGTGAGCCCGCAGATGTCCGAAGGGTAGCAGGCAGCATACACTCCAGCCACATTGCCCCCCATGGACGTCCCCACCAGATGGAATGGCTTCTTGTTGAGTCGGACAGTCTCTACAAACTGATGGGGGAGGAGAAGTTACAGTACAAGCTTTTGTATTATGAAGGTAAAGCATCAAAACGAGCTCCAAAATAGCTGTGTAACATAGAAAAACCCAACAATTTGCTATATTGAGTCCAGCATCGTGAGGGGGGGTCATATCTGTGACCCAGTCAAAAGAACAGGCTGACAAATAGCATATTGTGAATGACCAAAGGTCCACCGTTGCCCTGGAACGGCCTCATTAAGTCTGTGCTGTTACACCACAACCCTTCCTTTGATGAATGTCATGAGGCATCATCCTGACTATGAGGGTTTGAACATGAAGCTGGCAGGATTCATGTATCATGCCCTTTGGGAAGAACCTTAAAATGTCATGGAGATAATGTGCAGCTGAAAACATCTGAATTTGAGCAGGGGCTTCCAGTTTTATACTTCTTTAGCTAAGAGCTTTAGAAGCCCAGCTTGGAAAGCTGGTGTCGCAAAGACAAAGAGCTTTCATTCCATATAACTTTAGATTATTAAAATAGGCAAGAAGAGCCTTAACACAATAAACAAATACAGAGACATTAACATGAATCTGACTTTCCTTAGAGAGAGCTGGTCTAAAGGAATTATTTATGTCAATGAATAAACAGAGATGATGAATCTCCAGGTGCTTCGGCTTGGGATGGATTTCTGCAAGAACACGCCAGGTTAATGTGCTTCGGCCCTCTCAGCCCGAGGGTTTTTTCCAGCTCTCATCCAGGACGCACATCTGCTGGAGCTTAACTGCCTATATTTCTACTCTGATCATACGCTGGTGCTTCTCCACAATATGCGGTGCATGAATCCAGCCATTTAGTACGAAAATACCTTCATCAATGTTCATCCAATATTATACTTATAACCATTTATACATGCAGGTATTTATAGATACTCAACATTCTACATTTATTTATCAGAAGCGATGTACGTTTGAGGAAGTGGGGTCAGACAGTCCACGGAGCAACTGAGGGCTAAGGGTCTCGCTCACGGACCCAACAGTGAAATCGCTATGCCAACAACAGAATTTGAACCAGCAAGCTTCTGTTCTGGAGTCCTAACCCACTGAGCCACACACCATTTAACAGCCATCAGAGAGGGTTTTCAAACCTGCAACCTTCTGGTTATAGGTCTACTTTCTTAAAGGACTTTTATCAGTGTTTAAGCTCTTCAAATGTCCATTCGGTAGACTTGATGGAAACAGGTAGTCTAGTTTATTGGGATCTGATCATCTGATTGAAACAGGTCCTGCTCTCAGGGTTGATTTTACTGCTGTTTATCTTCTCATTACCCATGAACAGGTACTCAAACTGCTTCAGGTAACAGCTACTTTGGATTTAAACACTAACAAACATGGTCAATGATGTCATAATGGCACAGTGGTTATGTAAGGATGTAAGGAGTATACTCTGCACACTGACGTTTCCAGATTACCAGCATCCCATACGAGGCCATGCTGTAGAGCCCACCTGGTGTATCCTGCGGACCTGGCCCTCAATGGAGTAGTCCTTCGCGTTGGTCTGAGTGGTTCCTCCATGGCCAGGCATGTCCACACATACCAAGTGAAGATGTTTGGGGAGGAACTATGAAAAGAGACACGAAAGCACAGGCTTAAAATGGACACATGCTACCATGTAGGGTCTATTTAAGAATAAAAGTCTACGGAAACATGACACTGCTATCCTCTTACAGCGATTTGATCCTGCTATACAAAAAAAAACTGTGTTCCTAAGATTGTATAGCTATCGTATATCAAGGTACAGCAGTAAGATAATGGAAATAGTCCGAGTCAAATCCATAATTTTAGCCTTTGAGGTATTTAAGAATAGAAGATACATGAACCAAGAACACTCCCTACCTATCAGTCCATAAACTTATTATGCAATTTAATTAAATCTGTCCTGTTGCAAGTAGAAGATCCACCTGGGGATCAAAGGAACCTTTGTAGCACCATAAAGGCACTGTGGCATATCATCTCTCCAAACACAGTTGAGGAAGCCAGCTGACAGCCATTCAGTAAAGTGGTTTTGCTTGGTCCAGGCTGACCACTGCACTGCGTTGCCTTCAATCGAGGAATCGCACCACAGCAGTGCCACATACAACGCCTGGGGTCACTGGGACCCCATGCCACGTGAAGCCTCACCTTCATCATGGACAGCCACATGTCTTTATGGGCGGAGAAGCCGTGCAGCATGAGCACCGTGGGCCGCGTCCCCGGCTTGCCCCTCACCGAGTAACAGAAGCGGTAGGCCTCGCAGTCAGCGTAGCGCACCTGCATCCCCAAGGCCCGCCTCCAGTACCTGTCCCCATAGCAACAGCGGGATCACCAGGGGTCACAGGCTGACATGCCTAATCAGAGGACTTTGGGTTTCAATCTTAACGCAGGTGCAGAAACATCATATAACACATACAATACTGTCACAGAGATGTGTAATATTTACATAACAGCACCTGTTTGGCCCTCTCGAGGATATTAATTACCCCTGAATGTTAAGGTCAAGTTCAAATTCCATTTAAATGTCAGCAAACGAAGTCCCAGAACCTCAGAGTTCCCCCCTGGCGTACACACACAGATGGGATGTTCCTGTTCCTGTCTGCATGCCAAAGTCCACAGTGCAAGTTGCATAAGTTTACAACCCCCACCATGCGTTTTGCCCCAGAGCAAAAGGTACCAAGTGCCTACAAACGTCAAAAGGCGAAACGTTACAGCCTCCTTCTGTAAAAAGGGTGACGATTACAGGGAATGCAACAATCTAACAGCGACAAATGAAATTCACTGCATTTCTCCAAAGGTGACATAATATTCAGACGATTTCATACATTCAAATGCATGCGGCTCGCAAAGAAAGTCGTCCCTTTCTCACCACCTCACATCACCAGCTGATGTTTCTAGTTCATTCCGTAAGTCTGGAGAGTGTCTGAGATTTTAATCTTAACCCTTAAGTCCTCTCTGTCTGGTTTCTGTACACTTATATTCCCCATAAGTGAGGTGAAGGCTATACTCTCAGACAAAAACTATACCTTTGTTTGTCATGGGTGTGCCAATTGTACCCTTAGCTGTATATAATTGTACCTTTAAGGTACAGAAATGGACTCTGAGGAACATTGATTGACTGATACCATTGATTGTACATTAATGTTGTTTGTACCTTTGGGATGTTCCTCAGAGTCCATTTCTGTACCTTAAAAGGTACAATAACCTACAGCTAAGGGTATAATTGGCTGACTCTTGTGGGTACAGCCCCAGTGACAATTAAAGGTACAAATTTGTACCCTTTTTTCTGAGTGTAGGTTGGTGGAATTTGACCATAATTTTGTGGGACCACTCAGTCCATCCAGTGGTTTATCCTCCTATCAAACTCTTCACACTGACGCAGGCAGGGGAATATACCGGACAGGATGCAGTACTTAGTTAAATAATTTCAGATCGAGAGTTCATGTGCAATTTCAAAAGGATCAAATGTGGCCAAAATTAGCACATGATGTTAATTAGCAGCATTCTCTACAGGCATAAACTAAGCTCAGCTGAGATTATGTGGTCTTAAATTCTGCTGTTGACTGAGTAGATCCTGTGATAAACACACCAGGGAGTTCACTGCTTAATGTCTGCTGTGCATGCTGGGATAGGCTCCAGAAAATTAAATATGCAGTATGAATTTGAATTAATATAATTCAATTTGAATACTGAAAGGACAGCAAAAACACAAGACTGTTACGCAAACTCTTTTGGCATAAATCTCTTTCCGTAGCTTAGGAATGTCAGACAATTGGCCAATCAGGTACAATAACCTTACCAGTAGTAGACCTTAATGAGAGCCGATGGCCATAGCAGAAAAGAGGCAATGAAGGCCAGGATAGGAATGGCAAGTGTTCCCCCAGCGATGAGGAACATGTTCACCAAATCCAGCTCCATCGCCAAACCCCCCCTGCAGCAAAAACACAGGCATCATTGTCTCTAACTGGATAATCTGTAATTACATATGTTATTCTGTGACAATTATGTCATTGTCAGACCTTCTGCATTTACCCATACTTGCCACAGAAAAGTAAATTGGGGTCCTATGAAGTTTTTATCTACCTACCTACCGGCTAATCAAATGGATCTGTCATTCCATGATCTATTTGCTCAATTTGTTGAATCTATTTGTTAACAGAACTGGAACAGATTTTACAAACACTGTGACACGGTGACAACAATTCTAATAAAGGCAAACAACATAAGAAACAATAAAATACAACACAATTATTCTGACACACTTTTACAAGTGCTCCATCAACCAGGACATAAACCACAAACAGCAGTAATAATTATTTCAGAGATTAGTTAATTAAACTGATATACACAGTAATCAGTAAACAACTTTTTGTATATAAAAAAAGTTAATTACTTTGGGTAGAATGTGTGTGCATGCACTGGTACCATGTTCAGGTTTCAGTTAGGTTTAATATGTTCAGGTTCAGTAAAATGTGTTCAGGTGCCTTGAGCTCCATCTGCTAAACCTCTCTCAGCTCAGTTAGCAGCTGGTGCATTAATCTCCTCCATGCTAAGAGGTCCTCCCCACACCCTTAGCACATCCAAAACACACAGCCCAGCAGAGGTAGGGCATTTCATTTCAGACCTAAGGAAACCTGAAGGAACATTCTGCAGTGATGAGAGGGCTTCACAATATGACACCAAGGTGCAGTTACATCTGGGCATTAATGGTCATAGAGGAAAAATGCCTCCAGGTAACACACCCATAGTGTACACACTGGCTGAATGAATCAATAACAGCTGAATAGTTATCCATCCAGTCACTTATCCAGTACTGGGTCACGAAGAGCCTGGGGCCTATTCCAGGCAGCAAGGGACACCCTGGATTCGATGTCTGTCCATCATAGGACACATGCACTCAAACACCCACTAACCCACACACACACACACACACACACACACACACACACACAGGCATCTCAGACACCAATGCATCTAACCACATCTGAAAAAAATATAAGCATACATTATTAAAATTAAAAAGGCAAAGCTAATATCACTTATTAATAAATTTGGAAGGAACCTCAATAGCCACTGTTTAGGAGAAATATTATGTAAGATATACATTACATATATAGCTATCGATTGCACGGAAACATCCACGGTGTTATATTGGAAGGTAAGATAAACTGAGTCATTGCTATGACAAAGCTCGCAGAGATCTCTCTATATTGAAATGAACGTTTTCCATGTTAATATAATGGATTTTTTAAATTAAATGTATTATTTATTAATAATAAAATATATTTACACTTAATCGAATTTACCGAAGAATAGTTGAAGCTCTAGTTTTGACATAAAAACTGTTTTCAAAAATCATGCAATGAATGTATCCGTATATGTGTGAAACAATTAAGTACCACGGCTGGCTGACCGTCTGAATAACAGCACAGGTGTGTTTGCATCACTGAAGGAAACCGCGATGCTTTTATCCTGTTTCAATCACCTCGATCGCCACCGCAAAGACAGCAAACGCTCATTTCGTCTTCTTCATTGGTGAAATCGGCGTCTTTTATGTCTGCTTGTTAGACCGTCAGCTACAATCACTGTTTACTTCCTCATGATAACTAGTATAGTACGAATGAAAAGTGGGAGTTTCTTTAAAATACGAATGCTAATTTATTACATTTGGGCTGCAGTGTGTCTGCCAGTACGTTCACTTTTGAAGTGCCTGATCCTCTGACGTTTCTTTCACCTGCTGTCCCGACCATACTCCTTCGATTGGGGTCTATCTAAAATTAGCTGGCCATTTATTTCAGGCAAAAGGTGATCGCCTGCGCAGCAATACAACTGCGCCACATAAATATTCAATTAATAAACAACTCAGTGTTTGAAGTGTAACGTGCGGTTACCCAGAAAAAAAGGGTTATTTGGGTTGAAGGTAATAATGGCGGGGGTTGGGGTTGCGATCTATAAAATAGGAAAAGCTTCCTGAAACTGAAAAACTCGGGACATGGCGTAACTGCGGTGACGAAACTTCAAGCCGTCAAATCGCATTTCCAGGCAGGGTACTGTAGTGTATCAAAGTGTATCAAAAGAACGTAATTTATTCATGATTTCTAAATATCATTTATGATTATTATTTCATCCGATGATCATCCCTTGTGTAGCGCTTTCTTGTAACGATTCACTTTTAGTAATAGAAAGTCACAGTGTAGTAAATAATGCATCTTTCTACAGGCGTCATGTTACTTACGTATCCATTAAAATGATAATAACAAATACATCAAACGACATTTACAGTATATAAGCGCTAGCGATAGCAACAGCTTCATAAGGGTCAAGCAATGACGATTTCTCTGTCTAGATACACATGCAATTATATGAACCTTTACAGTGATGAGATACACTAGCTAAATTTTGTTTAATGGTCTTTGCATTTATAGACATGATTTTACTGTACCTTCTATCCGCCTCCGGATCTTTCAATAAAAAGAAAAGTGTAAGCCTTGGCAATGGGTGGTTTGTCTCCAAAAGACAGGTATCTTTACGGGCACATCTTCATGCTATAGCAATTCAAACGCCGGTCGAACTGACACAGTTACAGTGCTTTTAAAGGGGAAGCAAGCGCGCCGTGTATTTATGCCGACTAAAAAGAGCCAGCGCGTTCTAATTAGTTGTGCATAGGTCTGATTCAGGGAGGTCTTGTTACCATTATTTTTTAATGTGAGTGGATTACCTAATTCATTAGTGCTTCGACTTTAAATTAGAAACTGTTCTTAAATATAAAAGATGAAAAAATGCTATATATAGAATTTGGTGGATGAACAAATATGCTTATACTTAGCATAGAAATGACAGCTTGCACAGATGATAAAATTCTGAACACTAACACATGAACACATAAGTGAAACATACTGTTGGCAAATAGGGTATGACAACGTCCTTGGCGCAAACAAGGCATAACAAGGGAAAATGAGATAGGCGGAGTTCCAATTGTCGGGTTCAGTGAAATTCCTCTGAAAATGCGAAAGGTTGCATTTAGCGAGGCTTATATCTGGAGCAAGCACGCTAGAAACCCGGGATGTGCACGTTCCTGTTTTTGCTAGCGCTATGCATCGCTGGAACATCATCACTGAAAATATGTTCATTCAATATAAGGTCCTTTGGGGAAAACAAACTAAATAAGCCAGAAGTTTTGGAGGTCATAACAAAGGTGAGCAACTTTTGGAATAGGCTGAAACCTTTATTTTGCTCTGTGCTATTTCATAGCGTGCAATGGGCCTATGGCCTATGACAGGGAATAGCAAGTGAAAATTAATGGCTTTTAGAGGACATAGAATTATGTAAAATGTGCAAACATTTTACTAGTGGATGAAGCAATTATAACGAATTCTGTCAATAAAATAGGCACAGCCATTAATTTTGTTCAGTGAAAAACCACACTTTATTTCATAGTTTCAAAAGACCAAAGCAAATGAATGATTATTGTTCATAAAATTAGGTTACAGCACATCTGTTCTGCAGAAGAACAGTGAACAAAGTGATTCTTGTTTACTTTGATATTTTTGTTACATTGCGGAGTTCTTAAATAAAAGGATACAAAATCTTAAACAAAAGGATACCTGCTTCTTCATTGTAAAGCAATTTGTTTTGTGTTTGTTCATGTTTCAAAGTGGGACACTGGCTCATCTTAACATGTTCTTCTACCACAGTGCATCACTCGCTGTGACATCATGCTCGTTATGGAAATCAAAGATGCCAAGGGTCAGGCTTTTCCACAGCTTGTGGCCCACATAAACAGGTAATGGTGCCAAAATCTGTAGCCTGTGACCTCTGCAAAAGTGTAACCCATCCAAAGCTTATTTTAGGTTCTCATTATAAATGACCGTCTCTCACGGCTTCCACAGAGGATTCGGTAAGAAGAAGACGGAGTTTGATTATGTAATCAGTGAAAGATTAGGAAGAAAGTCATACAAGGAACAATATGGATTTATTTACAGGTAACTTTCATACTTTCAGCTCTCAGATTTAAATACCTTCATCGACAGTGACACTAATATCACGTGTGAAAGAGGGGTCTTTGTGAATGAATGACTCTTATTCAGCATCAGGTCAAATAATACAGCCGACAGGCTTTTAGTTGCTGAGAGATGGCTTTTAGTTAAAGGGAATTCCCTGGAGCACATGACGGCAGCTAATTACTTTTATCCAAAGTGACACATGTTCTCACATGTTCTGCCAAACAGCAGTGCATGGAGCAATTGGGGTTATGAGCCTTGCTGAGGGGTCTGATAGTGAAATCGCTGTGCCAACCTTGGTGTGTGACCCAACAACCTTCTTAACACAGGCACAGCATTCTAACGTGTTGAGCCACACAACGGGCAGAAAACCACACACTATGCAGGTTCTCTTCAATGTGCTGGATATGTGACTGAACTCTCTGGATCCAAACATGATTTCTATCCATCCCCTTACTGGGTTTCTCGAGCTCTTCTTCATATTGAAATTGAAAGTTGAGGTTCTTTTTCTAAGAACAGAAACGTGATACTGAGCTTTATGGACAATTTAAGTTGTAGAGACTCTCTTCCACTAACGCAGAAGGAAACTGGTATCGGTGAGGGCCAGGTATCAGTACCCGGACATGCGGATTGGAGATGAGGATGCTTTTTCCCGCGAACCATTCATCATCTGGTTTTCATCTCCCAGAACTGGTAGGCAACATTTCGCTTGACCTACTTCCATGGAAGATAGAACAACCCCAGTCAACATATTGTCAGGTGAAAAAACTCATGGCCGTTCCTTTTTAAAGCTGTGAAGGAATTTGTAATAATTCCCATCCACACCACACCAGAGGTGGCCGTGCAAGAGATTGACAAGCTATATGATGTCCATCAACATGTGAGACAACACTGGACATCCAAGGTAGGTCTTGCTAGGATTGGCCTGCCAAGGATCTTACTTTTACTTACAGTTCACGCAAGTATTTGGTAGATGCTTTTCTGCAGAGTAATGCACAACTGAGGATCTGACAGCAGGTTCAGCCAGCATCCCTCACACAGTTGGGGTTAAGGGCCTTGCTCTAGGGCCAGGCATGTAGTTTGAACCGGCAACCATCCAATCACCACACAGACTCATGAAGCACAGGGCCACACTTGCACATTAGGTCATTCTTTCAGGGGAGCAACTCACAATGATCAAGGTTGGTTCCAAGGACCCTTTCATCCTCAACCCTGAGTGAGACACTCAACTTATTATGAAGTGTAATAATACTTTATTTTGGCACTTTAAGGAGAACATGGGAATTCCATGGTTTCTCATATGTCCCACCACACTTACATATGAGACACACATCTTTTTGTTCGGCCCGGCCTCTGGCAGAACTTCATCTTCATGGGAGACTTCAACGCGGCTTGCAGCTATGTCGCCAAGAAGCAGTGGAAGAACATCCGCCTCCGGTCGGACAGCAGCTTTATGTGGCTCACCGACGACAAGACGGACACAACCGTGAAGGAGTCCACAAACTGTGCCTATGATAGGTAATGTGTTTCACAGGCTACAGATTACCGTGAAGGAGTCCACAAACTGTGCCTATGATAGGTAATGTGTTTCCCAGGCTACATATTACCGTGAAGGAGTCCACAAACTGTGCCTATGATAGGTAATGTGTTTCCCAGGCTACAGATTACCGTGAAGGAGTCCACAAACTGTGCCTATGATAGGTAATGTGTTTCCCAGGCTACAGATTACCGTGAAGGAGT
>JAODJU010000130.1:7467645-7497894 GCA_026776725.1 Gnathonemus echidnorhynchus
GGGGGGGGGGGTGTTGAAACTTCCACAAAGCTGCTGTGGCACCCTGGTCTACTGTGGTGGGGGGCAGGGGCGGGTCAAACAACAAAAGCCTAAAATGATGAGCAGAGGTTCAGGTTTCTAGCAGGCCTGTGTCCCTGATTATATATATATACAAGGAGAATAAGGAGAATTCAGACAAATATATATACACACACACACACACACACACATTATTCCCACTAACGACAGTAAAAAAAAATTTGAATGTTCACATGCAAAGACAAGATGACAATTAATACTTAATATATTTAACATAAAAAACTGAATAAGTATCGAACTTTTATCTCTGATGTCTTTACTTGTCCAGATGGTGGCACTGTTGTCTGAATTCTCCTTCTGCACAAGCCAGTCGAATTGTGGATGAGTCAGCAGTTAAAATGACCGTAAGCAGAAGTCATGCAAATATGAAAATATTTACACGCCAAAGCAAAACGGTGCCGGATTACAGGTAAGCAGACAGTGAAAGTTGGCCACTCATTGCACCTCCCAGCAGATACAGCTTGGGTAATACTCACCCAGTACTCGGGGGATACAAGAGCAAAGTAATGAGGACACTGGGCAACCGTCTGTTTCCAAAAGCAGGGAGGTGGGAACGTCAGGGAGAACAGGAACCCTCCTCTACATGAAAGCCTTCTGCTTGTGCTCTCGTAAAAAAGCAGCCATTCTCTGCTCACTTTGCTCCATAACTATGGAAACCCAATACTTGTGTGAAAGGTCAGCGCCCCTCGGCTGAGGAATGACCGGCCGGTACAAAGGCCACTGGAAATTCCAGCAGTGTGAGCTCTTCAAAACCAGGACCGCTCCATATGCAACCAGCCAACACACCACTACAGATCAACAATTTTATTCCAGTTTATTGCTTTGATTTCCAAAATGTACATAATTTCCAGGCCCGGATTTCACAGTAAGGCACACGAGGCTAATGTAAAGAACACCTTTACCGTCTTAAAACAATCTAGTACAAAATATTTCCAGTCAACTGTGTATCAAAACTAGTCTCATTAATGAAGAAGGAGCATTATGAGGATTCATACACATCTCCAGAGTCTATGACCACACCTCTCTGTTTAATACTAATGACAGAAAATTAATCTGGAGAGCAGTTCTCTGTAAGCCCACGATGACAGAATCCATAAGAAAATCGAACGCAAAGTTAAATCTACATTTAAAATGTAATGACTCAAAGATGGAGGAGACAGTAAATCAAAATGTCACCTGGTTAGTGTTAGTCTGATTTTCCCCCTCCTACAAGGCCCCAGAATATTTGACCTAATCTGATTCATTGTACACAATTTAATTTGGGAGGATGTAGTGACAGAGCCGACTCAGTGAGACACTCGATTGTTAGGAGACTTGACCACACAGGCAGGCTGAAGGCACTGCTCATGCAAGCTGCAAAAGGAGGAAACCAACCTGCGACCCTTAGCTACTCATAAACCCATATTTTAATGGAGATGCATAGTTCAGTCATACATCTCACAACACACAAAGTGATGCATTTAAGCTGAGAGCCATGTAGTCATTTTCTTTTTGGATGATAACAAACGTTGCCATCTTTACCAACCAGAGGGGCTTCACCCTCCAGCTTCTCTGATGGCACAGAACACGGGGATCAGAAGAACAAGTTTCACCAAATACAGACAATCTGTAGCCAAGACCCTGTTAGCCTTCATCTGGGAAGAAGCGTCATTCTTATTTAATACAATGTAAACACAAGGTCCTGTTCATGCAGTAGTAAAAATCAAGCAAAGGGGAGTGTTTATCATATGTAACACAGGCAAAGTAATGGAGTCCTTTCAGGACCTGAGTGGTGTATGCGATCGGACAGAATGGCCCTGCAAACTCAAGCCGGACATTCATCAGTAGTAATACAAATTTCCCAAACACAAATATTGTCACTTTGCTCTTAGTATCTAAGTTATTTGAGAAAGAGACGAATGCCAATTTATACCCTGTGCTTGACATAAGTCACAAACAGGGCAAAAAGGGGACCGATTGCATGTAACCTGTCATGTAAAGTCGAATGACTGGTATCAATTCACTTTACAAATGAACATTACAGTTGAGTGCAAATTTATCCATGTGGGAATTATTTTAAATCAAAAAAAATCAAAAATAAAGGTTTGCCATCCCCCCCGTTTCCTTCGTCCAATCAGGGCTCCTCTACGGCACGGTGATGTGGAAGGGCGAGCCGGGGATGTGCTCCTCGCCCCACTTGACGGCCAGCACGTAGCTGCCCCTCTCCTTGACCACGTAGTTGACGGTGTACAGCTGGCTGCCCATGTGCCTGACGGATACCTCCTCACAGGGGGTACTGGGGCCATGCACACCCACCAAAAGCATGTTCCTGCCTGCAACGTGTAGGGAGAACAGAGCCGCTCACCCGGGGGCACGCAGCTAGACAACATGCAGAGGACGGCGTCGTCTGTCGCAGTTCAGAATGCGCTCAGGTTTGTTCCTGTCCTATGCTTAGCAGATTATTTACGCAAAAGGTGACTCACACGCCGTATAGCTGCAAAGAGTATATTTACACAGCTGTATGTCGTCAATGCAGATGCATAAAGCACCTTTTTGTCAAGGCAAGAATCACGGAAATCCCTGAACCAGCAACATAAGCAGCTGGATTTTGCTGGAGTAACTGATAATACCTTGTGCTTTGACTATGCCGTCTTTATGTAAGGAAACCAAATGTGTTGCACATCCAAAGTAGCTCACCGGCTTTGCTGCAGTCCACGGAGAAGCTGCTCTTCTGACCCACGAAGGCCTTGCTCAGGCCCGGCCCTTTGCTGAGCACCTTGCTGGCGTCGGAGAAGGGGCACGGGACGTTGTAGCAGGTGGGGGTGGCCGCCTTGCTCACCGGCTCCACCATCAGCGTGGACGTCTCACTGGCGTTGGTCACATTCACCAGGCGGGACCCTAGAAGAGGAAGGCTGGAGGTCTTAGACTGAACTTCGCGCTGGGTTCGACCTGAACATGCAGCCCTTTGTACAGGCAAATTAGCTACCAGAATTATTTTCCTAAAACTGCTTGTTTAATGAAAGGAAATAAGATTCAATTTTGAACTAAGACTTTGCTTAGCAGATTGCTTGATCCAAAAGATCTTAGACAAGCGTTATATACAGCACTGTGCAAAAATCTTAGGCAGTTAAAAGAAATGTTTAAAGCCATTTATCTGTGTAGTAACTGCAATTTTACTCAGAATAAGGAACACAATTTAGTATTAGAACATATGTAAATTAAGAATAACAATAAAAACTAGTAAGAATTCCTTCTGTTCTTCAAAAAGTTACTGATCGATGGAACATAACCACTTCAGTTCCCAAACCTCTCCTCAGGGGCACCTCAGCCATTCCATGTATTTGTTAACTTTCACATCCAGTATAATTAATCCATTGATTAAATTAGTTTAAAAAGTCAATGAGATATTGATTAGCTATATGAGGTCTGCTAGTGGTCGAGTCAAGAAATATGTGGGTGTATTGGACGGTTGCTGCAAATACTGGGGTGACTTTAGCAGAGGTTTTGAAATGGTTAAGCTGACACACTTCGGCAGGCGTAACAGAATTTTCTTTGGCTGCCTAAAACTTTTACACAGTACTGTAGTTTCTTTAAATGTTTGCCCAGGGCAACAATTTGAATTCATTTATTTAGCGGGACCTTTAGCAAAAGCAGTGCACACATGATAATTTCCTGGGATTAAGGGCCTCACTCAAGGGCCCAACTGAAATCATTTGGCCATCTGACCGTGGGATTTGAACCAGCAGCCTTCCGATCACAGGCACAGCACCCTACCCTGCTGAGTCACACACCTTCCCAGCAATTAAAATTGGAAGTTAATGTCACCTGTCACTTTGGCTTTAAAGGGGCTTCCTGCGATGTGGTTGGGCCCCCCGTATTTGATGCTGATCAGGTAGTTCCCCGGTGCCAGCGGGGTGTACTGCACCCTGTAGCCCTCAGGGCATTCCTGGCACTCCATCTTGACCTTGGACGGGCCCTCGATGGTGACGGTCAGGGACCCGGGGCCGGCTCTGGTGTTGTTGATGGTGAACTCAGACTGGGTACCTGGGGCAGACAGACGGCGTTCATTAATGTTAGAATGTCATCACTATACTAGCATCCTGCTAATGCTAGCTAATGCCCCGGGAGCACGTGGACACCCCAATTCCACTCCACAGACGTGCTGGGAAGGGTACCGGCTAATGCTAACAGCTAAACTAGCGAGTAACTCTTCTGCTCACTCGTTGGTGGTAACCAGTTGGGGTACAGGCAGCAGCAGTGTTTATTAATAATAATAATAATAATAATAATAATAATAATAATAATATTTTATTAATCCCCGTAGGGAAATTGTCTTTACAAAGAGCAAGTTGAGGGAGGTGTAGAGTAAGTTGTCCGCGGAGGGCAGCCACCCGTAGTGGCGCCGAGGGAGCTGGGGGTTAAGGGCCTTGCGCAAGGACCCGCAGACGTACTGAGGCTGGGTTTGAACCGCCGTCCTCTGCAGACTCGAATGCATGTTGTCTAGCTGCGTTCCCCCGTGTGAGCAGCTCTGTTCTCCCTACACGCTGCAGGCACACAGGCTTAGCCCACTGAACCACTCACTACCACCACTCAAACTAAGCATTTGCACGGGGCCCCTGAAGTGACTTTTTTAATGGGCCCCAGACACAATAAACTGGCCCCTGAATACCGGCCCTTGGATCATCAGTTTGTCCGTATGTGTCTCTGCCGGAGTCGGCTGACCTTCAGGAAAGTTACCTGTGGTGCCCTTCTCCAGGCCCGGGCCGTAGGCAGTGACGAGCCCTGCATCTCCCGCCTGCCCTGGCTCGCCCACGCGCACCTGGAAGGGGCTGCCCGGGATGTGGACGCCGTTGAACTTGACATCGATGAGGTGTATGCCATTCTCACGTGGGATGAAACGGATGGCATATTTGTCTGGAGAGGGTTGAGTGGGCGGATGGAGATTGATCAGATAAGTCTTACAGAGAGGAAAGAAGCTGTGAAATAGAGTCTATGACCACATTTTAGCGTGGCTAAAATGTTAGAATTTCCCCAGCCTTTAGACTCCAACGTAGCTAAAAGAACAGCCTGGTGGACAAGAGACTGTTGGTTACGCAAACCAATAGGATGGTGGCTGCCAGCAAAAGGCCCGCCTCTTTGCAAGTTTCTGTTCCAATGAAATCACAGCAGGCTGAGCAAAGTCACAAAGAGGGATGTTCAGGCTTTACAGAGAGAAAATGAAAATGATGATGGAAAACAGCATAGGAGAGCTGATCCCAGGACCTGGGAAACACGGGCAGGAAGGTGTGGAGACCCTTGTGGGAGAAGCCTCACCTTGCTCCAACTCAGACACCACGCAGTCCTCCAGAGCCCCCGAGGGACTGCGCACCCTGGCACTGATGTGCCCCTGTGCCCCATTTAGGCGCACCGCAAACGACACCGGCTGGTTCACCTTGAGGCCCGACTCCTGGGAACGAGTTGACAGAGGACAGTTAAGCACCTCCTCCCCCCACCCTCCTGCCCACCCCCCAGACAAAAATATGAACGTTACAAAGAGGAAACCAAGCTGTGGCCTTGTAGACCTCTTAAGATCTACTCTACGAAGCTTCAACTTGGCTCCTAGGGAGGAGAATCCCTTAGCAACATTAAGCATGATCCAAGAAAATGAACTTTACCTGAGCCCACCTTCAACCAGCTAAAGCCGAGAGAGGTAGATGCACTGGTCTCCAAACTCTACAGGTCAGAAAGTAGGGCAAGGGGACTACAAGATTTGCTAGGCTGACCTACAGAACCCAGATAGGCAAGTGCGCTACAGGAGGGGCTTTTGGGGGGTGTTGGAGACAGTGTCTGCGTCTCTCCGCGTTAGCGGGGCTTGGGACGGGTTGGAAACGTCGCTCCTGTTACAGGCCTTTAAATGAAGCACAAGGGAAACACCCAGAGTTGCACACAAGCCGGGGGGTGTGTCTGTGAGCTCTGTGAAACAGGGCCGGCTCCGCAGTGGCGCCCCCCGCAGGGCAGGACCAGTGGAGGATCAGAGACGGAAAGTTGCAAGCGCAAAAGAAAAAAACACCTCAGGAAATTTCAAGTTGCAAGGATTTTAATAAAACCCCAAATAAAGAACAGGGGTGTCAAAGTCACAAGCTGTCACTTTCTGGCAGCACGGCCAAATCGCGGCCAGAATCGTCGCCTGAGGATTTGCACTTTGCTCTTAAGTGACAGACTCGACACCATCGCCTTCGGTGGCCGCCAATGGAGGCCCCGCCCCTTTGCGAGCCGCAGACACGCCCGGCGTGGAGATGTTTCCTCGTGCCTCACCTGAAGGCTGGTAACAGTCAGGCGGCGGGCGTCGTCCAGGGGAGCAGAGGCGGGCACCAGGAAGGGGCTCTCGGGGATGTGCTCATCGTTGAACTTGACTGACACTTCGTAGTCGCCTGGGAGATGCAGTGACAAACAAACTCTGTTGCATAAACTGAGTGTTTGAGGACATCAGGCTGTAGGTAACTAGTATCTAAGGAATGTTGGTACGAGTCCCAGGAGCAGCTCTGCTGTCGCACCCTGGAGCGATATTCTGAACCCGAATTCCTTAATGCAGATCTCAGCGGAAACAGATTAAAAACAAATACCTTTTACAAAGGCAAATCCCTTTAAAAAAGCTATTTAAAAATAACTAAAAACGTAGTAACATGACAGAAGACTCCTCCAATGTTCCAGCAGCCTACTCAACATAAACACGTACAGCCTACATATGTAAATACTGACTTATATCTTCTTTAGTCTCTTTGCACCAACACCTGTTACATCACTGCATACTGCACGCTATTTATGGATATTTATGATTATTGTTTAATGTCTCTTTATATATATATGACCCCTGCTTCACAGTTTAGGCAACCAAACATATCACTGAACTTTGGACTGAGTATAACTGAGTATGTGACATATAACATTTGACTGACTGATTGACTTATTGCTTACCAGGCTCCTGCACGATGTAAGAAACGCCACAAGACCCATCCTTGCGATCCTCGAAGGAGATCTCTGCCCGACTGGGCCCTTCCACGGCGATCGACAGGCCGCCGGCCCCAGCCTCTCGCGTCCAGATGTTGAACTCAGCTGCAAGGGAACGGAACGGCTCTCGGCTTCAGACAAACGACTCGACGCCGGTGTTGAGAGGATGGTCGGGACTTGGCCCGCTTCGCCCGACATGTCTGACTGTACCTGGCACTCCGGCTTCGGCCTTCTCCAGCCCGGGCCCCCCGGCCCGCACCTTCCCGGCCCCCCCCTCGCCTAGGGGCCCGACCGTGAACTGGAAGGGGCTGCCGGGCACGTGCTGGCCCCTGTACTTCACGATGACGGTGTGGACGCCCATCTCATGCGGCACGAAGCGCACGCAGTAGGTGTTGTTGCCCACGGCGACGATGTCAGCCGGCTCAGTGCTGCCCGACGGGCTGGTGACCTGAGCGGACACATCGTGGACGTCGATCTCTGGCAGAGATGGAGAGAGATGGAGAGCCGGGCTGTCAGCACTGAGCAGGGCGAGGGCAAGGCCAGCAGGGGGCAGCTTAGCAAACAAGCGGAGGTTGCCTAGCAACCAAAACAGCAGAAATGCGATAAACACCCATCGGTCTAACATTATATCCAAATTTAAATCCTGTTTCTTAATTTCATCAGTCAGTGCTATAATTATATTCAAAATATGGATAAAAATGAAAAGTAAGAAGCAATACAAAAGTCAGACACTGTGCTAGCATGGCCTCACTCACACAAAACCATGCTTTTCAAAATCAAAACAAAAACACACACACACACACACACACACACACACACACACACACACACACAGATAAATCAAAGAGGAGCGCGTTCTGCCAACCTCATTGTCCACATGCCCAGTGCTTATAACGCACCCTCCAGCCCAGAGGGCCGTGCCAGGGGGGCGGCACCGATCCATGTCCCCTCAGCGTGTATGGGCGCCTGGCCAGGCGTGCCCCATTCGCCTGCCCCCCCACCCCGGCGCCGCAGAGAGCAGCAGGAGCGATAGACCACGCGAGACAGAATCTCCCGGGAGATGGCCAGGAGAAACCATGTCACTACAGGGGGTGGGGGTCGGGCAGAGAGGGGGGGGAAAGAGAGAACAAGAGAGAGAAGGAGAGTTGAGGAGAGAGGACAGGAACAGTGAGGACTAGAGACAGATCTGGGATGAGAACAGCAAAGGAGGAAAGAAGCTGTGAAAGTAGAGGAGTCAAAGGCCACACCTTGCTATTTGGTAATAATGGTATTTTCCCAGCCTTTAATGCAACTAAAGGGACAGTTTGGTGGACATCCAATAGGATGGTGCCAACCACCAAAGGCCCGCCTCTTTGTGGGTCTCTGCTCCAATGAAATCACAGCAGTCACCACTGAGCAAAGTCAAATACAGGAATGTTTAGACCTCACTGTGGTCCGGTTTAAGACACAGTTTAACCCGGGGGGAGGTGTTCTGCTATCTGCGATCATTGCAATTATAAAACAGGTCTAAATCAAAACGAATGAAGACTAAATGAGGAATCACCACGGAAATTGGGTTCCGTTTTAGAAGGAAGAGACCACTCTACCTGGGATCTTGAGGTTGAGGTCACAGACACTACCCACGGTGGCGACAGAAGCGGCTCTCTGGCGGCGGCTGATGCTCTCCCGGATACGTCCCTCTCCCGTTACCTTCACGGTGAAGGGGCTCCCTGCCAAAGCGAAGCACAGCCATGAGCCCTCTGGAATGGAACAGCCCTGCACCCCCCTGCACCCACCTGACCCACATCAGCCCTCAGGGACCTGCAGGACGAGGCACTAGATCTACTTTAAGGCTAAAATCAATATGGCCGCCCCGCTCTACCAAGTACAGGGTCATTAGTGTGAAAAGCCACTAAAATAACAGAAAGGGAACAGATTGCTCACACGGAACATAAACACGAATCAACAGTAATCGATTACAGACAATGTAAAAGCTGCTGTGTAGTTAAAAGTAGCTCAACGGAAAGACGTCAACAATTGCTAAGTAGCCTCTTAGCCCAAGAAGGAACAGAAAGGTGCAACCAGGGCTCCTTACCGGGTATGTGCTCCTCTGCAAATCGGATGGAGACCAAGTAAGCACCAGGCTCCGTGGGACAGTATGACACCGCGCAGGTGCCGTCCTCCAGGTCCTCCGTTTGGATGTCCACCTTACTGGGGCCCTCGATGGCCAAAGCAAGGCCTCCGTACCCTGAGACAACCCGGAACAGTCTCTTATGAAGGAAGCATGGCTAAACGCCCAAACAAAGGCTACGCGATAAGTAAAACCAATCCTGAATGTCACATAAAAAAAAATAAAAAATCGCTGGTAGCGTGGTAATTACCGAAACTGCGATGAATTCAGACTAATTAAAGAAATGCACTTAATTATGTGTGACTCCTATTGAGATAAACAGCCTAGATTCGAATACTTTTCCCAGCCCTGTGGGACTCCAGCCCATGTTGAAACCGAAAGCATAAAACGCAATTAACCATAAAACCAGCACGCACTCCGGGTGTCTGGGAGTGTGTAACCACTAGCTGGAGACTGTGGGCAAAAATGGGGGGTAGCACTGTGGGACGAATGTAAATGTGGCACAGATCCTAAGAACTCAGTGCGAACAAATTGCGTTAATGGGCATTTTAACATGATAGACCACGGGAGACAGAATCTCCCGGGAGATGGCCAGGAGAAACCTCGTCGCTACAGGGGGACTTGTTCAGAAACTTACTCTGTGAAGCAGTACCTAATCACATTACAGGGACATTGACACCCCCAAGCCTCCTGTCTTAAGCTCACTCACCCGCCTCACGCGTGTCCACGACAAAGTCGGCCATCTCAAAGGTACGGCCCTCGACCAGGCCCTTGCCGAACACCTTCACCTTGCTGGCATCGCCGATCTCGGACTGGACTACCATGATAGTGACGGGGCTGTTGGCCACATGATGGCCGTTCTTCTTGATGCTGACCAGGTGCTCTCCCACCTCTCTTGGGATGAAGGAAATGCCTGAATATGTAGTGGGGGGGGGCAAAAAACTTATAATTCCACTCAATATCTTATAAGCATTCCATCTCTGTACCAGAAAAGTAACACTTCCCGCAAGAAAATAGGCAAAAACAGCAACGTTTACAACCTACGAACTAATAGCCAATCGTAACCCATAGAACAATCCAAAAAAACACCACGTGTTGATGTTGCTTTGTAGTTTATCATTAGCAGATGCTGGTTAAAACAGCACACATGGCTTTTTAATGTACTGATTAATAGATCATCACAAACAAAGTGCCTTTCTGGGGACAAGCCGCTCTCACCAATGTGATTGTTGGACTGCCTCTTGAGCAGGCAGGGCTCGTCGCGGCCCGACGGCGCCTTGATGTTGGCAGTGAGCAGGCTGAGGTCCGCCTCTGTGATGTCCAGCGAGAAGTCCGCCGCAGAGCCCAGCTTCACCTGCGACCTCCTCCTGTTGTCCTCTGCAAAGGAGGGGATCAACACCGCCGTGAATCTGAGGCCGTCTGATCACGAGGCACCCGACCATGTCCTACCCAAGATGACCGAGTAGACACGGTGCAAACACAACAACTTTGGCTGACGTCCTTAATTAACGAAAGACCAAAGGCAGATGTTGAGCCCCAGTGTGATTGGAGTTGATCCATCACGGACCACTGCTGGTTGAGTCTCAAGGACCATGGAACCTACCGGTGATGCGTGCGGTGAAGGGGCTGCCTGAGATGTGCTTGTCATTGTAGCGCACCAGGATGCTGTAGTCTCCAGGTAACGTGGGCAGGTAGGCCACCGTGCAGGTGCCATCTTTGTTATCTGTGCAACTGATTTCCGCCTTAGAGGGGCCCTCGATCGCCAGGTCCAAGCCACCTGCCAAAGAAAGTATGCGACGTGGGGGGGGGGGGGGGGGGGGGGGGTGGGGGGGGGGGGGCGCGTGGATTTTGCGTCTTTCCAGATCGTTGACATTTGTATCCACATAGAGTTCGTAGTCAGACTCACCTTCTCCGGCATCATCGGTGAATATGGTGAAGCTGGCGATCTTGTTAGCGGTGCCGTACACCAGGCCTGGTCCGTAGGCAGTGACATTGGGGCTGTTGACGCTGTTGACGTAGAAGCGCAGGGGGCTCTCTGTATGCAAGGAAGGTGGACAGGAGGCAGGAGACGTGAGAAACTCAGTGATCTCACGAAACAGGTTAAATGAGGAGGGACGTTCCCGCTGTCACGCGTCCCGGGAAAACTGGCATGTCCGCTTTGCCCTCAAGCAGTCAATTGACACAACAGAAGGTCTGCGTGTGAATGAACTGAATGAGAACGCGGCTTATTTGTCATGTTTTCTTAATCACTTCACATCAGCTAAGCAAGTACAGAACTGTGGGAACAACCCTTTACATGAAAAGGAATATTAATAACTGATGAAACTCTTGATAAATGATGCTTCATAATGTTGTTATACTTAATATCCTTCCAATTATAGCAAAGCCTTTCTTCTGGAGGGATTGGCCATTGCAATAAAGTCTCCCTATTGAACACTAATTTCAAAACACAGCGTAGAAAGATGATGTAAGCAAATCACCACAACAGCAGCCTGCTGTTTACATGCCAGAGAAATTAACGTAAGCAGTCATGTTCCAGAATAATCTGAGTTACTGGACTGGCAGAGGCGAAGGGCACGAATGGTGCAGATCATTTGGAGCACATTGGAGATGTGACCAGGGTTATCATTAGTGAAAACTAAAATAAGAAAAAAAACTTGTTAACTGAAAATAAGACATGGAAACACCAAAAATATTGTTTCCGCAACTAACTGAAATAAAATAAAAACAAACGACAAACCATTAATAATATTCCTGGAACATCTGTCCAGTTTTTTGGAAATGTGTAGACAATGTACACTGTATTCATGTAGGATTCCCTAAAGATCCGGCGAGTAAAATAACTACTCAACTCTCAGTCTGTCCCTAGAAGTAAAGGGAGTAAAACAAAGTGAAACCAAAAAACAGAAAACTACAATAGAAATATATCTTTAAAATAAAAACTAATATAAATCACACTGAAATCTAAAACTAAATAAAAACTGAAAATATAAAAATAAACACTAAAAAAAAAAAAATTTCAAACTTATTATGACACTGTGTCCTTCAAACAAGCTGAGACTTGAGATACAAACATAATCCCAAGCCTGATGTCATGGAAAGGTTTTCTCTCAACACCTCACATAAATCAAAATCAGCATGGATTACTGTTTGTGTCTAAAACCTCTTGAAGGTGGATTATTCATCTGCGCAACATCAACGAATCCACACCCTCCAACCACTCCCATGTTCTATAGAACAAACATGATCCCAGGCCTGGGGGGATTGTAAAGGGGGAGTCACGCGGCTCGTTCACCGGACCAGGGACCCGGCTCACGCCTCAGGACGAGGGACCTCGTCTAAGACGGACCTGGGATGTGATTGCCGTTGTACTTGATGTGCATCTCGTGCAGGCCCGGCTCCGTGGGGGCGAACTTCACAGTGACCGTCCCATCCTTGTTGTCTATGATCTCAGGTTGGGCAGTCTTGCCTGAAGGCATGAAGACCTCACCTGGGCAGGAAAGGTAAAGACAACATGGTCCTACACTGGTAATTCAAGGTCTGATGGTAGATCTTCTGCATGGAGCTCAAGAGAGGGCAACTGATGGACCAGTTATCTACAGATGTAGTGTAGTAAGACAGATCATGTTTTGTAATTATTTACCTCATGGTTCCACTTTTCAATAAATGGACAAAAACCACAGATGTCTACAAGTTCAACCTTTGCTACATTTACATTTGCGTGTCCAAATCGACATACAAGTTGGCAGATTGAGCTTCCGGTGAAGCACCAACAGGCACCTGCTCAGGGAGAGGAACAGGGTTTGTTGTTGTCACTGCACAGAAGCCATCTTACCTGTGATTTCCCCTTTCCTGAAGGCGAATGGGATAACCATGTCAAAGGGTCTGAATCCGGTCCCATTCATGCTGTTGGCTGGCATGGAGCCATCAGTCACCTGGGGCAGAAAGTCTGGTCAGGGTGGTTAAGTACCGTTACCCTACATCAGTGGTTCTCAATCCTGTTCCTGGCGCCCCACCTGCCAGAATGTTTTCATTCCAACCCTACCTTAATCAGGCTTATATGGTCCTTAATAGGCTAAAGCCGGTTTCAGACCGAACGCGGTATACACTACGCTACGCTCTGTGCCGTGCGCCACTCGCGGAGCTTGTGCGAGCTCTATGGTCAAAGATGAATTTTGTTGAACTTTGACTGCTGCGCACTGTGACGCATTGTCGCGCAATGAATAGAAACAAGGCACCGAACCGGGCACAGAAAACGAAATGGAGGAAAAACTTATATTGTCCGTGTCTGAGTTCCCAGAGCTATATCGCACAAGCGTAGAATCTTTTTGAATGCGAAATATACGTCGTCGCTATTGACCGCGAGGCAAAATGACAGGAGAGAGTTTTGAAAACCACGCTTACTCTTTGCGCAGATGCCTCGCAGCGAGCACATCGCATACCCTGGTGGGTCGCCAGGAACAGGATTTAGAACCACTGCCCTACATGGAGCTGGTTTCCAAGGGATAAGCCCATTTTTTAATTAGAATATTGTGCCTCAGATTTTAGCCGGGGCGGGGGCAAGAGCAAAAGAACATAGCGAACACAGCTCCACACCTGTGAAAAGCAAACACATTCCCAGATGCCTGGAAAACAGAAGCACCCCCATGCAAGCTAGAATTGGCTGGGGAGGAAACAGAGTCAACCAGGGACCATATTTACTTGGAGAAAAGGCACCGAAATAAGCAGAGCAGATGATTCATATCTGGACCTTTATTTTAGGCCATAAACATGGTCTGACTGGGTACATTGTGGCAATGTTATTAGCTAATTGATACTTTATTGATCCCCATGGGGAAATTGTCTTTACGCCTCCCGCAACTTGCTCTTTGTAGAGTAAGCTGGCCATGAAGGGCAGCCACCTGTTGGGGCGCCGGGGGTTAAGGGCCTTGCTCAAGGACCCACAGACGTGCCAAGGCTGGGTTTGAACCGGCGACCTTCTGATTGCAGGCACACAGGCTTAGCCCACTGAGCCACGTACTGCTCCCAACACTAGCTAAAGCAGTGTTTCTCAATCCAGTCCTCAGGGACATATTTTTGCTCCCTCCCAGCCAGTCACGAACACTGAATGCTTGGTACAGGTGTGCTGGGAGCTGGGAGGGAGCAAAAACGTGAACATTATGGGGGTCCCTAAGGATTGGGTTAAGAAACACTGAACTAAAGGGCTCCTCAGTTCATAAGGTATGTAACGAGGGCAGCCAGTCACAGGTCCGTACAAACTCTCTGTGCATGTTTGCCTCACATTCTGTTGTTTTCATTCTCAAAAAGGCCATGAGGCACAATGGTATGAGGTAAACCCTTCCAGAAAAACCTACCCCGTAATTATGCGGGCCTATTTTATTTTTAACCCGAGCTTTAAAACAAGCCGTCAGAAACAGTAACCTACCAGAGTGCAGTAATGTTACACAGAAACGCATGCAAAATCAGTTACAGGGAATTTCCTGCAGTCATTTCTAGCCTCACGGTCCGGTTTGGAAACCCACAGGAGGAACAGCAAAACCAGTACTTGGGGACTATCTGTAAAGTTAGGAGAGCAGCATGCTCAAGTGTGCAGGAGACAACGGGAAGAGAAGAGCCTTGGGGCAGAGGATAGGGCTAGATCTGGTCGACAAGAAGCTTTAATATGGGCCCTTACAGCTTCTTAATTCATTATCTGGCTCGTGCATCGATCTGTCGTTTTCTAATGAGAATAAAAAAGGTGTAACATCTATATATTTCTGACTTAAAGTCCTTTGTGTTTAATGAACATCTCTGTACTTCCTCAGCTGCCTAGATGTTTATTTTTTTTCCCCCTTACTTGTAAAGTAACCCTGGGTTTGTTAAACGTGATATATTAATGTGACCTTCACCATCATCGTCATCATCATGCCACCAGTTAGCTTCATCACTGGCACCCCCCAACAATGATTAGCAAAATGTAGAAGTTACATCCTTCATTTAATTCTCTTAAAGGGCTCATAAAGGGCAGCTCAAACGGCCCCCTTTGGAGAAGATCTCCCAGGTTATTTAAGCTTGAGACGCCTGCCTTAGAGAGTAAGATGGACCAACAGAGTTAGAGAAACCTAAGGAGAAAGGTGAGGGTCCACCGGCGATGGGTGTATCAAAAGGGAAAGGAATGAGATTAAGAGAGCAGAGAATAGGAGGAGGAAGGGAGGGAGTGTGTACCCAGGACTGGAAGCCAGGGGGTGCGGCCCCCGGGGCGGCCTGCTGCTGCTGGACTGACTGCTGAGCCACTAGGGCAGGTTCGTCCATAGCCTGGTGGGGGGGGGGGGGGGGGGACCATTAGGGATTACTTTCAAACATCTGTTATACAGACACTTTAAGAGTTTGCAGGAATTGTACCCACGAGCTAAAACAAATCTTATAGAATTAGTATCTCACATAATGTTCCACAGGTACGTCTTGTCCTTTCATGCACAGAACCCGGCACTCTCTCTCACCGTGACTTTAAAGGGACTGCGGGGAATGTTCTCTCCTCCGAAGCGCACGTAGACCACGTACGTTCCCGGCTTGGGGGCTGTGTAGAAGATATCAAAGGTGCCATCTTCATTCTCGATGACCTCTGCGTCCACCTCCTCTCCATCTGGGGTGACGATGACACAGGAGACCTTGCCCTTGCCAGCACCCTTTGTGTTCACCATGAAGCCCACCTCCTCTCCGATGCCAATGACTGGGCCAAGGCCGGTCCCTGAGGATGTAGACGTAGACTTTCAAAACCTGCTCAGAAAACTGCTTCACTCAGTTAAGATGGAGGTGGATGCTCTCCATACCTGCGATGGTACACTTGCTGGCATCGCCGAGTGCGGTGGCACGGATGCGGTACGGTGAGGTTGGGATCTCGTCACCCCCATACTTGATGACGATGGTGTATCGGCCAACCTTATCCGGAATGTAAGACACACGGTACGTGCCGTCCTGGTTGTCATGGATACTGACTTTCTTTGGTTTACCTTCCTGGTCCTGGGAAACCAAATCCATGGTAGAACATTCAGACATTAGCTATCCAGTAAGATCCTCAGGGACAAGATGACTGAGAACAGTTATGAATTTGTGTGAGGTGCCAAGTGGGGTTGGAGAGTCCAGATTTCAAATATGTACAATAAGGGGGGGGGTCTTAGATTTGGGAATTCTTCAACTGCTACAATTGCGAAAAATACTGGGGTTAATTTTTCTCCAGAGAAATGACCTCAGTGCAGATGCCTACTACATGGGAAACTCGGGGGCTGTTTGGCCCCCCCAATTGGACACCCTGCTCGCTTCATTACTGCCCTTTTCACACCATTACTGGCAGACGCCGTGTCTCGAATGCAAGCATGTGAGGATTAACAGCATTTGTGAGAAAAGTGTCTTCTTGCAGAGATCTCTGTACCAAGTCGAATACCAAGTCTGGTGGAAATCTTCCAAGTATTCCAGGAAACGTATGTTTTGAAAACATGCTGGCAGCAGGAATTATCGCTAGCAAACTTCGTGTGATAAAAGGGAGTGTAGCACAGTCTTAAGCTGATAATCAAGGCTTCTAGTCAACTATATCTTTGGGGAATGAACTGTGGGAGTCATGAGCACAAGGGTCTTCAGTAAAGCACCGGGAGGTTCACACTCACCGTGATCTGCACAGACAGCTGACCTTCTCCAGCGTCCTTGGCGTCGATGGTGAACTCTACTGGCAGGCTGGCGGGCAGCCCAGTGCTCAGGCCAGGCCCGCTGGCACGCACCTTGCTGGCATCGTGGGTGGGCAGCACACGGAACTTGAAGGGACTGTAAGGATCACAGGTGACGATGCGGGTCAAGAGAGTGAAAGAGTCAAATGGGACAACGAAGCTAAATGAAAAGAGGATAGAAGCTCGTTGGCCACTCACCTGTGAGGCACTTCCTGCTCAGCATATTTGACCACCACAGAGTACGGTCCTTCCACCGATGGGGTGTAGGCCACAGTGTGCGTCCCATCCCCATTGTCTGTCACCTGCACTGGCTCGGCCATCCCTGTGGACGGCACAGAGGAGTTGCCACCATCTGCGTTCACCAGTGTTTCCCAGCCCAGTTCTCAGGAACCCCCAGACAGTCCGTATTTTCGCTCCCTCCCAGCTCCCCTCACACCTGAGCCAAACATGGTGTGGGTGTGTCAGGAGCTGGGAGGGAACAAAAATGTGGACTGTCTGCGGGGTCCCTGAGGACTGGGCTAAGAAACCCTGGCATCAGGGATACTGATTTGTAATGCAAAGTGAAAGTCAATTTTACGCCAATTAAGGCACTCTGCAGATTACACTTCCAATACAAGCAACTGGTGTAGAATTCAATCAAGCTAAGCATGCAGTCTGCACAACTTGATTACCCTCTGCACTCATAGATTTCATCCCACTGATTTTGAGCATGGGGGGGCACCAGAACATCTCAAAAAAATGCACTGATAATTGATTTTCCTGGTTTTAATAAAGACCGTAATTTACTTCCTTTCATTTCACACTGGTGTTGAAAAGAGCACATTCAACTATTGCCTTTTAAAAGGCCTTTAAACCATCCATTAAACCCTCCTGGGGATAGCAAGTGTGGTGGCTATTGCCTCCATATTGAAAAACACAATTGCAGGGGAACAGAATTTACAGGTAAACAATTATGTTCTTGAATCCACTGAGGCTAATGGTCGCTCCTGAAGCATTGCAATGGCAGCCTTATTGCAGGCATTTCCTGCGATTACAAATGGATCACAAAATGCATCCATACAAAATCCAGAGGGGTTTGACAGAAGCTGCCACTTGAGGACACAAAATGACCTGGCCTTGGTACTTTAGCTGGTCAGTCTCCCTGCCTCCTATCTGGGTGCTTTCTATGCCTGGCATCAGACTTGCTTCTCTATCAAGATGGACCAACCACTTTTCTAGCAGGCAATTTGCATGGAAACTCCGTCTACTTGCCTCTTGGCTAATTGATGGAACCTCTGAGACAATAAGGCAAGTAGAGAGAGCAATAGTGACTTCTGCTTAGAGGCTTCTCATAAACAGTCAAGGGAGTCGTCATTCTACTAGGTGGTCCACCAACGACGATCATCAGACAAGACCCTTGTTGGTTATGCTTGTCGCCATGATGACTATATCATTCACGTGGGTTGATAAAACTTCAGTGCCAGCAAACATGCATAGGTCAGATGAGGCACCCTGCACTGTATTTACGGCACTCAAGGTGGCGCAGCAAGCCCTGGGGATGTTTGAGTCACAAGCAGAACCAGGTCACAGCAGGAGAAGCATGCAGGAGAGCCACCCAGCCCAGGGAGGGAACAGCAGGCCTTCTCCCTCATGGCAACTGAAGCATGAGAGCCCTTAGGAAGACACAGTGATGACTCAACATAGCCCTTAAACTGTATTCCTGACCTCAGAGTATTCCTGGCATTTCCCCTCAGGAAAACCCTTCGTTTCGGCTTGCATATGCCGAACAAGAGACAGATTTCCTCTGTCCTACTGAACCTCAACCCCTCTGCACCTTCAGATCAGCAACTGCGCGCTAGCGGACAGGAAGCGACAGAAAGCTTTTCATAAGCGAGACAGAAACTGGAAAGGCCCCTTTCTCTGGCGGCTCCTTCTGATAGGGATCACGCTAAAGCACCCTCGCCCATGTGGCGGTCAGACGTAGACCGGGCCACAGACCTGTCCCCGAGTCCTTCGGCTCGGCCTTAAAGAGGTCCGTAAAGGCTTTCAGGGGACTGCGCCAAGGCTGGGCTTCCACCTCATCCGCTAGAACACAAAACTTTCAGCATCAACCCAGTGAATCGCATTCATGGGCGTCCATTTCACAGGATCGGATGACACGTGACATGCCATTATGGGGGGGGACAGGTTACACCGGTTTAAGTCACAATTCTTAACGACCATGTCTGTTAGATTGCAGTCAAGTGATAGCACGGTTAACTGCATAGTTCACGATACTCGTTCCAATTTCCACGAACCACTAAACATAAAAGCGGGCTGGTGTCGCCAGACTCACCTTTGGGTGCCATCACTGCCACGGAGAGGGGCGCCACGCCAGCCTTGCTGCAGTCAACAGTGAAGGACTGTGGGATCTTGGCTCGGACTGCGGAGCCAACACCCAGACCAGAGACCTTCACCTTGCTGGGGTTCACAACATCTTTTGCTAGTACCTTGAAGGGACTTCCTACAGAACAAGAGCATCAGCACCAGGGTGAGGCGACTCCCAAAACCAGCTTACACTCAATAAATAACCAAGAAGCTGGTCATTCACCTCAAAACGACATCTAAACTCAACCTCATATTCATACTTACCTTCTTTAACCTCATGTGTAGTGGTTTTGACAATATACCAATGTCTATAGCCTACCTGGAATGTGGTTTCCTCCGTACGTAATGTTGACGTCATACAGCCCAGGAACATAAGGGGTGTATTCCACATTGCAGCTTCCATCCTTGTTATCCTTGCAGGACATCTTGGATTCTGATGGTCCTTCCACAGTGATGCCCAAGCCACCAATGCCAGCCCCCCTTCAAGAAACGTAATTCTCATATGTGAGAAAGCCTCCTTAATCATATCCACTTGCCAGCAGCTAATTCATCCCACAATTCAACACAACAGTACCATCAGGCAACTTCACCTGGTAATAATGGAGAAGTTGTTGGATTTCTCCGTCAGGGCCTCCTGGAGCCCGGGGCCCTTGGCAATCACACGGGTGGGGTCACAGCCCTCCATCACATCCACTCGGAAGGGGCTCTTTGGAACGGCGGTCTTATCGTAGAGCACCTCAACGCTGTGCATGCCTGTCATGGTGAGACGTACGAGCATGGTCAAGCGTGCATGAACAACAGAGAGCTTTCATCCTGCGTTTCGGGCTTTAAAGCTCCTCGCCTGTCATACCATTCTCAAACGGTGTGTATTCCACTCCATACGTCCCGTCAGAGTTGTCGGTCACCAGGCAGTCAGAGGCAGCACCTGAAGGGCTCCGGACCAGGGCCTTGATGTGGTCTCCGCCAGCTTTGGTCAGGGGACGGGCGTCCACGGTGAAGCCGGTGGTGGCTTCCCGGAACACTCCTGGGGGGGAACACAAGTACCAAACCCTCAAATCCACAGACCCAGTAAAAAAATCACAAAACCAGCCTCTATTACCCCCTCAAGGTCATAAGCAAAACATCAGGAGGCTCCTATGAATTCCATTTTGTTTTTTCCAAATTCCATTTTTTTTTTTTTTTTTTGAGCCATTTCAAATGTTTCAAATGTTACTTATAAAAAAGTTTTTAGAAGCCGCCGACCAAAAAAATTAACCTTTCAGGAGCCAAAATCCCGAACTTTCTTTTCAGAGTATGATGTGTCGTGCCCCGCCTCTCTTGCCCGTTTTCACGTTTGTCTCCTCAAAGGGTCATTTATTTGGTCTGGCAACTTATTAAAACTTAGTCCTGGGATATTCAAGTCAGGTAAACTAAGATTTAAGCACATAAAGAGGGTCGGGCATCATTTTGTATCTATTAATATTAGGGGTTCGAGTCGTGGTCGGGTTGAATAAAAGCATCAGGCAGGGTTCAGGTCACTCGTGAATGGATCTGTGCATTACTGGTTCTTGCACCACAATGGAGCCAAAAAAGGCTGAAAGGGCAGATTAAGGGGCTGTTCCTGTAAACGATTGAGCCACTTGGTAACTGCCCCAAGTTCCTGCGATGGAAACAAGTCTAATGGTGAGGCAACATCCCTGAAATCATTTGGCCAGATTTGACTATTCAAAAGTGTCTAAGTATACTGTGAGCGTAATTTACACTCTGGACAATTTTACAATGTCAACACAATATCACACACAATTATGCATTTCTAAGTAAATACCATTTTTCATGCCTTAATTCCGTGATTCCATCTGCGTTTTCTGCATCAAGGAAATCACAGGGCCTACATCGCTAATCATTACTGCCATTCTAATGAAGAAAATCACTTCAGTTCTCTCAATTCACCTAGAAGTATGGGACGTACTGTCAAAATTGCAAGAACATTTTATGGAGGTCTAGCTTTAATATCAGTTAAGCCCATCTCTAACAAAAAAAAAAAAAACCATAGTAAGTAATTCATATTGATTTCAGAGTCACGAAATGAAAAACTGCAAATTTAAATGAATTCAAACTGCAGCCTCATATACAAAGATTTCAAGTGAACAAGCAGCCAAAAGAAGTCAGTATTTAAAAGGACATACCGGTTCCTTCCACCCCAGGTCCAAACACTTTCACCTTGCTGGTATCAACAGCCGGATCCACCTGAACCACAGCGGGGAAGTTGGGCACAGTCTTGCCTCCGTATTTAAGCAGAAGGGTATACATGCCGGCAGTGAGGGGCACGTATGTGACAGTGTAGGTGCCATCTTTGTTGTCCAGCACGTTGGTCTTGGCCACGGAGCCAGAGTCGGACGTCGCCTCCATAGTGAGCAGACCAGGCCCGGCCTTCGAACAATCCACGTTCACAGTGCTGGTCTCGCCCACCTTCCCTCGCAGCAGCCCAGGTCCCGTGGCCACCACCCGAGTGGGGTCAAAGGGCATCTGTATATCTGCATGGAATGGTGAGCCAGGGATCTGGACCTCCTCAAAGAGGATGTTCACCAGGTACTCCCCAGGCTCGGTGGGAAGGTAGGACACAGAGCAGGTGCCATCGCCATTGTCTGAGCACTCCATCTTGGCCTCGGTTGGACCCTCCACGGTGAGTCCCAGGCCGCCAGTGCCCGCGCCTTTCGTGTCAATCGTGAACTCTGCTGGTTTTCCCACCAGACCACCCTTCAGACCTGGACCATAGGCTTTTACCTGCAAAAATAAAGGTTTAGTTTCTGATCAAGAACCTGACCAAACAACATTTGCTTAGGTTCATTAGGTAACAAAGATCTAAAGTTGGCCCACAGGTTTCTAAGTTACCCTCCCCTAACGATAAGCTACCGAGATCATCTGGTGATGTTACTAATTATCCAAACAAAACTCTCATCAAACAAAACTCCCACACTGCCAGAAACAAAAGTACCATTCTGTACCTTTGAGGATACAATCACTTATCACTGGGGCTGTATCCTCAAGGGTCTGCCAACTGTACTTAAGCTGTAGGTGAATGTATCTTTTAAGGTACACAAATTGACTCTGAGGAACATTTTTGTACCATTGGGGTTACATTAATGTTGCTTGCACCCTTTTCATCTGACAGTGCAGCCCAGGATACAGCTTCATCTACCTTGCTGGGGTCTGGGGGCAGCGAGGCCTCCACGGGGAAGGGGCTGCCTGGCACAGGGCTGCCGTCATAGCTGACATCCACAGCGTAGACGCCTTCCTCCTTGGGGTTGTACTTCACCAAGCTGCTCTCTTTCCCCGGCAGTGGTTCCACCATGCAGGGCACGGCCTTGTTAGACGGGCTGCTGATCTTCACGTCCAGCTTGCCCTGGCCACCAGCCCCCTTGGTGTTGACTGCAAACTGCTGGTCCTGGCCAACCTGCACCCCTAACACACAAACATGGACACAGAATTTTGTATTCATATATTTGAGTTTTCTATACCCTAATCCTAAGCATGACAATTTTAACCCCTACCAGCCCTAACCCTAACCATAAGTAACCCAACAAAATACAAGACTTCTGGAATTTTTAGTTTTTTCTTATTGCAGTCACATTTTTAGAAAACTGAGTTTCCCCTTGTGGGGACTGAAAAGAAGTCCCCACAAGGTATAAAAAAACTTACACGTTTTTATCAAATTGTGGGGAAATCTGGTCCCTACAATGTAATAATTACAAGCACACACAAATACATATACACGCACACACATACATACACACACACACACACACACACACACACACACACACACACACACACACACACAAAAAAAAAAGATTCACAGATATATAAAAAATACCAATTTTACGACCGGGAAAAAATCTGTGATGAAAGAGAGGGAAATGATGGAATTGTACGGCTCCATATTTCTGTGCTGTGTGGTAAATTTCACGAGAGAAAAAACATTTTAAAACACCCATTGTGATTGTGAAGACAGCAGATGTTTATAAATGTGTTTGGAAGGTGGTGTGCGGCCCCATGGGTCCGGGCACTGGACCTGTACTTGGAAGGCTGCATATTTAAATCCCAGGGCCAGCAGAATGATTTCGTCACTGGGCCCTTGAGCAAAGGCCCTTAACCCCCATGGACTGGCTGACCTTGCTTCCTCAAAAAATGTATGTGGCTTTGGATAGAAGTGACTGTTAAATAAATGAAACGTAATAAAATGCGCAGTGCCTAGAGGGGGCACCCTGGCACAGACCCAGCGATGCAGACCACTTACTGCTCTCCAGGTCATTCAATTGAATCTTGCCGAGATCCAGTGGAGCTGTTACCCCTACAGTGAAAGGGCTCTTGGGAATGGGGTCACCTCCAAACGTAACTGCAATGCCCAACTCCCCCTGAAGACAAACACACAAACCAAAAACATCCCGTTACCCATGGTGACAGACTAATTTCCTTGGGGGGGCGGGGCTTTTTGCCCCTGACAGCAGAAACAATTAACTCAAATCAACTCGGACAGGCTGGAACTGCATCCCTCCAGCTACTTTTGTTTATTTTACACATTTGTTTGACTACATGCACAGGAAACTCATAACAATGCATTTTCTGGTTGAGAACAGGATGTCTGAGCTTCCCAAGACACTAATCAAAACAAGGCACAACCAGAGCCTGGATTCCATCCTGCCCTACCTGCTGGACTGGCGTGTACTTGACAGTATGGGAGTAATCGTAGTTGTCGATGATCTCGAAGTCCTGAACGGGCTTCCCTCTGGCAGCGCCGGCAAACTGGACATCCAGGGGGGCTTTGCCCGCCCCTTTGGTGTAGACCGTAAAGTGCGTGGGCTTCCCACACTCTACACCTGTTTCGGGAGGGAGGAGTTCTAAATATCTGGCAACTGCAGCTTGACAACGAGAAGCAGAAACTTCCTGACGAAATCTGCTGGCTTAGCATCCAAGGACCATCTAACGATCAAAGGCGCATTAGTTAGAAGGAACTGGGAAGGGATACGTTTGACTTGACTTGAGTCCATCGTAAGTCTGTTTTAATCACAGCAGCAGAGAGAGAGGGATGTCACCTGTACGGGCAAGGCCGGGTCCATCCACCTTCACCTTAGAGGCGTCATGAGACGGCTCAACTTTCACCCGGAAAGGACTGAGCGGGACTTCCTTCAGATAGGAGAGAATGGCAGCGACAGTAGGTTATAGAGTCCCTGGGTTCCTGCCTCTCCATATCACACAGCATTTAAAGAATGAGACATTTCAGATGCAAGCCAAGATGTGCATTCATGACAACATTAAACGTAGTATAAGACTTCTGCTTAGGCCTTGGTTCCATCCTACTCATTCTGGTATTATGACTGGAAAGACCCACCTGTCCGGCAAACAGCACTTTGATGGTGAATCGTCCAGCTCCTGGCGGTGTGTACTTCACGGTGATCGTGTCGTTTGCGTTGGGGATGATATCAAAGTCAATGTCCTCCTCCTTGTTACTGATAACATTGGCATCACATTTGATGCCTACGCTGACATCCCCTGGGTAAAAAAAAAAAACATTCCATTAATTGCAAGTTATTGTTTCTGTCAGCCGCATTTAACGGGCGTTCAGTCCATCCTTGTCTGCAATGTACTGAGACAGACAGGAGAAGGACCTCAGATCCCAGGAGCAGAGGCAGAGGTGCAGCTTACCTTCTCCAGCCTCGGTGCAGTCCACGGTGAAGTGTGTGGGCTCATTGGCTTTCAGGCCTGACCTCTCCACCCCCGGCCCAAACACCTTCACCTTGTTGGGGTGACTTCCCTTCCCGATATTCACCTGCAGCACATTAACGCATCACCTTAGGAGTGGATCATTTCTGTAGCTGTCACCGTTACCTGAATCACAGCCTTTAACGCACTTGTACTTATTTCTTTTTTAAATTGCACAATATTTATTACGCCGTTTTTTGTTTTGTATTATTACTCCTTTTTGTATGTTCTACTTGTTTCCTATTACTTTGATCTTATCACTTGCTGTGGACTTTGAGTTTCTCCCCCCAGCTGCACTCTACCAAGTGTCAACTGATGTGAAAAAAACGTGACAAATGATTTGACCTTTCCCCATTGTCAACCAATCACTGGCTACTTCGCCTTGCGATACATTCCGAGTGTCAGAATTTGAAATCACTCTAAGGGATTTTCGCTCTTTGTCGTCTCTCAGATCACCAAAAATTGAGGGAAGCCAGCAAGTCACCAGAAACACGGTTCACTGATGCAAACCCATTGAGAACTGACAATCTGATTGGCTGATGAGCACTTGTACAGAAACCCTGGTTAGCCACACATCTATAGGACTGTCCCACTTTTCCCCATTTAGTCGACTTACCCTGAAGGGGCTGTTGGGCACGCAGACTCCGCCCCAGGCCACAGCCACCGTATGCTTCGTGGCGGTGATGGGCGTGTAGCTGCAGGCGTACCTGTCCTCCCCCATGTTCTTCACCTTCACGTCGATGGGGGAGCCCTCAGAATCCTACAGGGCAGGGAGGGAGGGCATTTGGCAAAGATAGGACACTTCAGAGACCCGTTACAAAACCGAGGGCCAAGACTGACATGGAATAAGGTCATGGGATTCTAGGAAGGAAGGAAGGAAGAAAGGAAAGAAAGAAGGTAGGAAGAAGACCCTTGCCTCTCCTTCTGTCGAATAATGTCATTTTGCTGCTCAAGTCCACACCCCCTTTGACAGCTTTACCTTTCTCTCCTAGTCAAAACAGGACCCAAGAGAGGAGTCAGCCTCACCTGAGCAAAGATTTTCAGCGGTGCTCTCCCACAGTCTTTTGTGTCCACTGTGAACTCTGCCACTTTATTAATGACACAGCCAGTCTTCTCCAGGCCAGGACCATAGGCTTTCACCTGAAGAACATGCAGAAGATGCAGCTCACACAAGAACCAGTACCACATTAAGAAAACATACCAGCACAAACAGAGACTTTATTAATGCCAAAGGATATTGCACGTGTGAAGTAGCACAAAACACATAATTACACTGTAAAATAGACATTTAGACAATAAAAAATAATTTACTGTTAATAGACCATAAAAATAAAGAAGAATTCCACAGAATTCCATGGTAACAGCTCAGAAATAAACAGTGTTTTGCAGCGAACAAATGAATGTGCTGTGATTGTGCCTAAGTAGTTCAGGCCCCTCACATGCGTCACTGGGTAACTCACTGCAGACTCTAATGGCCAACGGTGTGAAGGACCAGTAAGACCTACTTAGGTGATTTTTAAAGTGGAGTTTCAGGGGCTTGGACTCCCGCACTCAGATGGACAAGGCTGATGAGGGCAGCAGTTCTCACCCTGTGGGGAGTCCAGCCGTCACTGTTGGGGCCAATGAGGGCCATGAAGGGGCTGTCCTCGATGTCCTCGTCGTCACACATCACGTGGACGGCATACTCGCCCGACTCCGTGGGCCAGTACTTCACGTCGCACGAGCCGTCGTTCTGGTCCTCGCACTCGATCTTCGCCTGCGACGGGCCCTCAATAGCAAAGCCTGCGATACCAGCCACAGAGAGGCAAAAACAGTGAGCTGGTCTTCCCTCTGAAGAGCCGCTTCACCCTCGATTAAAAAGAGCTCTGCCAGCACGGGTGGGTGGAGGGGCGGCCATGACTCACCAAGCACACCAACGTCTGTGCCCACAGACTCCACCACAAAATCAGCCGACTTGCCCACGATGCCACCTTCCAGACCTGGCCCCCAGGCTCGGATCTTCTGCGGACCAGCCTCAGGACCCACATGGACTTCAAACGGGCTGCAGGAAAATGAAAATCAATGGGGAGGATCAGACACCCCCATTCTATACTACGTAGCATGTGTCATTAGAGCTGGTGTTTGCCACCACTCAAGCTATGCATTTACGTGGCCCCCCCCCTGTTGGCCACAAACAGCCACTGCAGTTAATATTAAATAAACACGCTCCTTTTTTAGAGATGCTGAAGCAGCACATTTTGTCGAGCAGCTAGCTATGATATTCCGACTCAAATCACCAGCTATTTATTCAGTTTTTAAAACATCTGAGGGCGGGACAGCAGGACCCCAAAGTGACTTTTTGAATCAGGCCCCAGAAACAACAAACCTGGTCCTTTGTACCACCAATACTGCCAACACTCCTAACCCAGTCCCAGACTGAATTATAAAAAAAAAAAAAAAATACAAATAAAAAAAAGTATTGCGTTGCAACTCTGTGGTGGAGAGCACACCAGTTACACAACACTTATTTCCTTATTTCACTTTTCATCTACCAGCTTGCACAATTTCGCCAGTACTGATGACATTCACCCCTAACCAGTACACTTCAGCAGTTCATCATACCCATCTGGCAACAATCCACTGCAGTCTTTGTAGATCTAACACTTTGGCCGCAGTTTAATGTGCATTACTGCATGGGTGTTGCATGTATTGTTGACTGCCAGAATTAGCACTAAACACAAAAAGTGGAGCGTTTAGAGACAGTTAAGGGAATCTGCCAGCTGGTACCCGGAGCACAAAACAGATAAAAGCAGATGGGTGCGGCAGACGAGCTCCTCGTGTGGGGGGACAGTGCCAAGGCTAACCGGCTATCGTACATCCAAAAGACTAGAAAGCTTCACAGGGTCAACATACAGCTTCCCTCTGACCTTACAAATGCTGCTGTTGTGTACCTCAGAAGAAGGTCATTGGTTCTAATCCCAGGGTCAGATTTCACCGTTGGGCCCTTGAGCAACTCCCCAAAAAGACCGAAGCAGCAAACTTGAATTTTTTTTTTTTTAAAGCAACCCAAGTGAAAGCACAGTTAATGTGGAAAGGTACCTATGGAAGTTATGGCAGCTAATTAATTGTTATCACAATGAGTGTAAGTTATAACAAAAGGCATTATGACAGACTTAACTATAAAAGATCAAGAGTTTTATTGTGTTTTGTGCTTTTTGAGATGATTTAGATCCCTTGGGCCTCACGGCTCGGTTTGCGTGGGAAATGCTGCACGAGCCATGAGCAGCTCCCAGGAACTAGAGTTTGACAGATGAACGTGCTCCACAGCTCCTGGTAGTTCTTTGTGCACGTTTCCCTGGCACGATGAATAAATGAGCAGATGATGAGCGGTGACAGCAGCACAGCGATGAGGTCAGCACTGACCCCAAGCAATGCCACAAAGCGGGCGCCATGGCAACAGTCGCGCCCGGGCACAAATACACCACGTCCCTGGGTTAATCACACCTGGCGCGCTGCCAGCCTGTTTACCAAGGATTCAGAGGTAGGAGACAACAAACAAGGAACACCTTACTTAGCAGCAGAGGGATTCTAAAAATGCATCCATCCCTGGGAACAGGACGCCTGCGAGATGGGTTCTGGCACCGTAAAACAACCGCCCGCATGCCCTCTCCAATGCAAACAGGTAACAGCAATGATGCGTTCAGGCTGGCGATGTGGCGACAGCTTGAGAAATCTGCCGTACATGGATCAAGCCCATCAACGGCACCAACACGCAACACTCCCAAGCCCGTCTGCCGACCTCTCCTCTCTGGTGCAGCCCTTCGGGGCCCCCGCCCCCAGGAGTAAATGATGTAATGCATACACCCCCCCAGTACACCCGGAGGCTCTTCCTTTCCCACCCTTCCTGCTACCATTCTGACACATGCACAAGGCCTAGGATCCCCTTTTTGCACTGCAGTGACATTCTAGTAAGTTATTGTATCCTATTTATTACTTATTTTATCTGACTCTGTCTTGTACCGTTCTCTGTCCTGTACTGCTTCCTGTACTGTACTGTACCATACCATACTGCTGTCTGTACTGTACCATACTGTACTGTACTGCTGCCTGTACTGTACCATACTGTACTGTACTGCTGCCTATACTGTACCATACTGTACTCTACCATACCGTACTGTACTGCTGTCTGTACTGTACCATGCTGCTCTTTGCTCTATTGTCCCCCTCCATGTAACTGTGGCATAAGAACTTTACTGCATTCCTCCGAACACACTGAAATATTGAAACTTGAGAATGAAAATACACGGTAACACTTTAAATAAGTCATCATAATGCATTATAGATGTATTCATAAAGCATTATGAAGGTATTAACATGGCTATAACTATTTATAAAAAGGCATATAGCTGTGTTTATTATGCATTATGAATACTCTAAGAAGGTATCCTCTACAATGCACTATAAATACCTTGATAACACAACATAATGGCTTATATTGACCATTATAATGCATTATGAAGGTGTCTATAATGTATTATGATGACTGCTTGAAGTAACATGTTACCAAAAACAAATAAGCTTTTAAAATCATCCATCCATCCCCGCTTAATCCCCACTGGGGTCACGGGGGGGCCCGGAGCCTATCCTGGGAACAACGGGCGAGGGTGGGAACCAACCCAAAAACAAGAACAACCTGCACGCAAATGCATGAATTGCTAAGCGACTTGCTAACAGCAAACACAAAAGATAGGTATTTACAGGGCGTAAATGGCAGACCCACACCAAGACTCAAATAAAGCTGGTGTGTGAGTGGTGCATTATAGGAAAAGAACAGTGGAGACTCACCTCTTGGGAATGTGCTGGCTGGCCCATGTGATGGCTACCACGTACTTGCCTGGCACAAGTGGGTAATACTCAAAGGCATGGACCCCATCCAGACTGTCCTTCTCCTTGACAGGCTCATCTAAGCCCTCTGGCAGATTTGGGAAGAAGTTAATACACATCACACAAAACACCCTAATCCCTCAGGCAGTTATCTAAACACGTTCCTGATGGCACCCAGAAGAGGTCATTAAATCAACCAGAAGAACAAGCTGCAGCCCCCACCTCGGCCGACCTAACCAGCCCCACCCCCAACACGAAAGCCCCCATGAAGAGTGGCAGCGGGAATCACTTACTAGGCCCCTTGACCACGACCTTTAGGTCGCCGCTGCCGGCGTTGCGGGTGTCCACCCTGAAGTCCGCCACTTGGTGCGCCCTGACGCCCTTGGGCTGCAGCCCGCGACCGGTGGCACGACAGGCGTTGGGGCTGGAAGCTGAAAAAGGGGTGGGCGG
>JAODJU010000130.1:7497994-7511737 GCA_026776725.1 Gnathonemus echidnorhynchus
CTGAAAAAGGGGTGGGCGGGGGGGCTTAAGACAAGCTGCCACAGTAAAAGTCCTAAAACCAGCCAGGCAAGATACCTGAGCCAACTGACAACTGTTGTGTCAGCTTGGGGCGAGCGGGGGGGGGGCGGTGTGCGGCTCAGCAGGTAACGCCTCTCCACTGGGCCCCTGAGAAAGGCCCTTAACCCCCTGAGAAATTCTCCAGGGGTGCTGGGTAGACAGACCCCAAAGCTTGACTCTCACCTCTATATGTGTGTATATATGTGTGAAGTGCATGATGGGATATGTGGAAACTAACACATTCTAGTGTATCTATTTGTATAAATGGCACTAAGTCCGAATCACCATGAGAAGATCGTTCATGTCGGAGCCCTGCACACCGCCAAGGCCCAGAAAGCGGGTGGCGGCTGCCCCAGTGCGGCCACATGCCTGGGGGCACGAGCTTCCTTTAGGCCCGAATACAGGGGCAGCACTGTAGCCTGTCCAGCCTAGGAAAGTGTACCAGTCACTAGTGCACCACCAACTGGGACGAGAACCTTCCCGCAGTCTGCGTTTTTACTGGCAAACCGGGATGAAGTTCCAGGGCAGCAACCAGTATTCTGCCAAGCACGGCACTGGAAAGACTGGTCACCGTCAACGGCATGTTTATGGAGCGGCTGGCTGGCATCCTATAAACCAACGGCATCGGTGTTTTGGCAAAAAAAAAAGTAAACATGTACCTTACAAACATTGTATACAAAGGACAAAATACGCTCGACTTTAAAGGTAAAGTTAGACGTTGGAAGCTCCTTTTAAAGCCAGAATCATGTCAGACAAAGGTTCTGCTATCCTCATTGGCTCATCACTGACCTGAGAAAGGCTGCTAGGTGAATGCATCTCTGCAAGCACGATCACGCTACACTACATCTGTGTCAAATGCTTAAATTAAATAAAACTGACCCCTGCAGCAGACCTGCTCTGCGTTAACAGCAGCTTTTATTTACGGAAACCTGGTTTAAAAGGTGACGCTGAAAGGTTTTTTTTCTAAACGTCCGCCCGGTGTGGAAAAGCAGCCTCAGAGAGCAGGAATTCGGCATTTTACGAGCCCACTGTGAAGTCAGCATGTCCATGATGTTAAGTCACTGGGCATGTGGGGTGCAGAACACTCATTACCTGTTCTTAACATTTCACACCTCAAGCAGACGCACCGCTGTCTAACATGCGAAGAGGCGGCTTGTTGTACGAGTTTAATTAAAAACACGAAGCAGAGATACAAGAGCACGGCAAGCCGAGTGGCGTTAAAGTGTTTTTAATGCCGCGGTTCATGCTGGCGACGGTTCGTTGGCATGCGGGACAAACGTTTACCGTCCTGCCTGCTCTCTGCACCCTCGACCCAATGAATAAACCGTTTATGCGACAGCAGATGAGACCCACTGCATCTGGGTGAGATTAACACCCGCCGAGCTCTCGAGCGGAAAGCCACCCCCCCGTTTAGTTTTTCCTTCTCTCGTTCCGCGACTCCCCCCGTTGGGACGGCGCACGTGCTATTGATGTTCTGATTTCGATAGAGGATGACGCTCGCTGCCATTGTAAGGATGCGCGTCATCTGTCCTGATCCTGGAAGATCTAGACCACCTCTGAAGGGCAGGCATGGGAGTCATTAATACACTGCGTCTTACCAATATTATGCTGCCTCACCGCAACAGCGGAGGACTTAATTGGTACAAACTATGCACCTTCCACATGGCAAGCACCCGGCAACCACAACTGTCACACAGATTTATCACGTCTCAAACTATTAGACACTACAAAAGGCTTAGTTCTGAAACACATTAGGAATAATGTCTCTTGGGCTTTTCCCAGCAGGATGTTTCTAGAAGTATCTAAGGGGAAAGAATACCTGGACCGACGTTGACGGTGAAAGGGCTCTTGGGGACGGCCATGCCCCCAAAGGTGACGGATATGGCATGCGGGCCGGCCTGGACGGGTTTGTAGGTGCACCGGAACATGTTGTCACCCCTGTCCTCCAGCATGGTTTCCACCGTGTTCATGTTGCCCTGGGGGTCCTTGACAGAGGTGGTGACATCACCGATGCCAGCCCCTGTCAATGAGAGAGAGGTCACCATCTCAGCGACAGACCTGGTGTTAACGGCATTAATTAATCTTCAAACTCCCTGGGAATGTTTCTATAAAATCTGCGTTTTTGGCAACCACAAGTTTCAGCCATTGGAAGGACACCATTAATTTCGCGAGACGGACGGGAATGTTTACCGCTTCATGCTGGGGTCGCTTACTTGCACTGCCCTATGACTAAGCCATAGCAGCGGAAACTTGGCGCGCTGACCGTACCGCAAAGCTTTCGGAAATAGTTGGACCGTAAGTTTTGAAAGCGTAAGCCTCTTCTTTGGGACACAGACCTGCGGTGTAGATCTCGAAGTAGGTCGGCTTATTGGCAACGTTGCCCAACGGTTCCAGGCCAGGACCCCTTGTAGTAACCTTGCTGGCATCTCCCAGGGCCTTGTCCACGTTCACCTCGAATGGACTCTTGGGAATCTGCTGTCCTGCAAACAGCACTGTCACCTGCAAGACAGGAAGTGCAGCAGCCAGCAGTCAGGAAATGCGTGGAGTGATACACTGGACGTATGAAGCGTCACACAAAACAAGGCTATATGGTCAAAAGTATGTAGACCCCAGCATTCCCAAAATCTCATTCCCATTTGATAGTGGAACATCGTTGGTGGGATTTGCTGCCATTCAGGTGGGGTACTGATGTTGGGTGATAGGGTCACTGCCTGGGAGCTTGTGCCTGTGAGCTTGTGCCTGTGAGCTTGTGCCTGTGAGCTTGTGCAGCCAAATACTTCACAACTGTACTCACTCCCAGATGTCCTAGCATTACTATCACTTCACTAGCAATTGACCAGGTCTAGGACTAGATGGTGAAAGATGGCAGACAATGATGGGCCAATGATGAAGGTCACTAACCTCTTCTGTACAACCACCCATTATGCTGCTAACGTTTGTTGCAGGAGACTGTGCGACTCTGTGCTTAATTATACACCTGCATCAGCAATGGATGTGGCGTAATTAGACAATTCCTTTAATTAACAGGGGAGTCCACACACCTTTGCCCATGTACTGCAGTATTGCTTTAGTTGTTACCATAGGTCACAAAAAGAATAAGTTTTAGAGCCAATCAATTGAGAGAAACGCATCTATAGCTATACTTGCAGCTCGCGATTTACTCAAATGTAAACTTACATGTATCCAGACTTATAGAAAAAATATCCAGGAAAAAAGCATCAACGCAAAAAGGCAACGTGTCATATGTGTATGTAAATGTATACTGTGTTTTCCTTTATCTAACATCTGCTCTTTAGTACATATTACTGGTATATTCCAAGTAGCAGGATCACGCTACCTTGTGAGGGCCCATTACTTTGGGGACATAGGTCACAAGGAAGGTCTTCTTGCCTTCGTTGGGAATAGCTTTCACCTGGGAACCACAAAAATCTGCCTGAATCAAAAAAACCACAATAAACATAAAACATACGCAGTGAAACACAACAGAGACGTTCAGGGATCAGACTAAACTGCGAGTGTCGCTTGAGTGAATCCTCCGACTCAACAGCAAGAGTAACTGACATTTTCTGGCAATTTCAGTCATTTAGTAGCAAAATAACCGCAGAATGAAGTGTAATCAGCCATGAGGATGAAAGACCTACATAGGATTTACCAAAAAAAAAAACCCACAAATGATCTATCCCCTAAAACTTTCTCACCCTAACACCCCCAATTCTATTCCCACATGTGAACGGATCAGATCAGCCCCCAGGAGCCTGACGCCAGTCCAAACTGCCCCGGAGTAAGTGAGCCCACCTCTTCTCTGGTTCCCTCGGGGTCCTCCAGGTACACGGTGACCTGACCCTGGCCGGCGCTGTAGGTGTCCACGGTGAACGTTGCCGGGCGCAGTACCCTGTTCCCAACAGGCTCGATCCCTGCCGGGGGGGGGGGGGGGGAACCGGGGGGAGATGGGAAAGGTCCCAGGGACAGACTCACACACGGCTATTTCTGGGGGCCTTGTGTCACTCAGCAGGTTTGGATGCTGTGCCTGTGATCAGAAGGTCGCTGGTTCAGTTCCCAGGGTCGGCATAGTGATGTCACTGTTAAGCAAGGCCTTCATCCCCCAATGGCGGTCAGACCCTGCTCCCCAAAAATGTACATTGCTTTGGATAAATAAGCTAATCCGCCTGTGCTGACCTCCATTCGGAGAGACGAACACAATCTGGCAGAGGGCGGCGGCAGGCAGCATGTGGACGCAACATGAGCAGGCATCTTTCCGACACAGGGGGGGGGCAAGTGTTCAAAGACGCACAAAGCTTCAGAGCTTATCGCCAGATTACTGACAGCGATTCTGCCATTGTTGTGGTTGGTGTGCAGGCATTTCCTGACACTGACCCCTTGAACCTTCCAGAACACAGTGAACACACCCCCAGGATACACCCCCCCCCCCAGCCAGCTCAGCATTACAGTTCAAAACCTTAACCCTCCATAACAGGACATGACATGCTTAGCAGCAAACTAGTCCTACTGGGGATGGTGAGTGACTCAGTGGATTTGGACCCTGTGCTTGTGATCAGAAGGTTGCTGGTTTGAATCCAAGGATCAGCGCTGGAGGGGAATTCTGAATATAAGCATGTAGTGTGTGAGAAACCTCAGAGAGGCCCCTGAGCAAGGCCCTTCACCCCCAACTGTTCCAAGGACTGGCTTGACACAACTATCTCAATTTCGCACTGAATAAGCGTCTGTCGAACAAATGCAATGTGAAACACCAGGTGACCTCTTCTGGGAAGCAGAGCACACCAGGCTCCTCTCCGACAGCACTAAACAAACACGGCGTTAGCCTTAAATCCAGCAGCTCTGAGGGACGTCGAAGGTGCAGCATACGCCATGCCAAAGGAGCACCAAGCCATCTCCAGACAGGCGGTTTAACAAGATAGGAAGCTCAGTGGACAATAAAGGAGAGAGACTCCCCCCCCATCACGGGTCAACCAAAGCCCTTAAGACCAACCTCACTAAAGCTTGCAATCAGGCGCAATTCTAGCATATTTTTAAGTAGGGGGGCAACCGAGGGGGCAAAATTCATGTAGAGGGGCCATCCTTATCAGGCAATGGTAGGTTTCAATTCGATGAGTGACAGGGTTAGGGGCACTCTGGGGGCCAATCAGCTTTCAGCTGGGGCCAGTGACCCTGTGGCCCCGCCCCAGTATACATCCCTGGTTACGATGGAACTAAATGCGGGGGACACAGCTATATCTCCTGGAACAGCAGTGGGGAAAGGAAATCAGGCCAGCTGGTACGTTCCAAAGGCCACCGCCAAGACTTCAGTGGCCCATTTAAGCAGGAAACCATAAACGTCGTGCTCAGTGAGACGCGGTGCCTTTAAGAAAGCTGGGGGGAGGGGGGCAGTGCTGTACTTACGACCTGTGCCAGCCGCTGGCCTCATGCTATCGTTTTTATTACTCTCCCGTGAAGCTTCTAATTTTCGGAGGAAATGTATCAAGCCTACATTAAATTTAACAGTTCTGTAAGCGTCCGAACTGAAGCGGCCGGGTTTTGGTGAGGCGGCCGTACCTGGACCGTAGGCACGAGCTTTCTTGGGGTTTAGTTTGGGCTTCAGAGGGGCCCCAGGCTTCAGTTTGGCCTTGGGGAACTGGGACAGGTACGTCATCACCGACTGCTCGTCCACGCCGGGGTCGATGATCTCCTCTGGGGTGATGACCTAAAGCGCAGGGGTGTAGACAAATCAGGGAGGCGGCCTCGGGAAGAGGGAGGCGGCGTGGCAGCACTGCCAAAACTGCCACAAAGGCGTGTAGCGCAAGCTGAACACCCAGCTGCCAACAGAGCCGTCCTTCTGCTCTCCGCCGTGTCTAAGCCATCACACCTTTCCGTTTGCTCAAACAAAGCCGGGCGTCAGATTTGTGTTCAGAAAGGCAGCAGCCTCCTTCTAAGCAAACAGACGGACAATAAACAGTTTTTCCATTTTTCTTTTTTTAATTCTTTTGCCCCACTATTCTGCATTGATACCTGAACATCCAAGCATGCCAAAGAGGGGCATGATTGGAAATCGGGTGCAGGTCCATAGTGGTCGGCTGTGCCCTATTTTGGCTGTGCGTCTCACAGTGGTGTGGCACCTTACCTGGGGAATCCCCAGCCAATCGTCCGCCAGCTGCATGGCCTCGTTGGCGTTGTCCACTGGCTTGGCGGTGTCCCACGCCTCCCAGTCCGGACACAGGCCTGCAGGAGACACACACACGCAGGCTCATCCACGGGCAAAAGGCCAGGAGTTATAAACACCTACAGGAAATTCTCCCCCCGCCCGCAAAACGACCCTCAGGATCCATCCAAGAGGGCTGGGAAACTCACCCGGCGCACAGCTGTCGACCAGAGCGCCCAGGGCCTTGCCATCGCGCCAGTCCTCGCTGAAGTTGGTGATGGGGAGATCGGGCACCTTGTTCTGGATCCAGCCCAGGAGCCGCTGCTTTGGGGTCTGCTTTTTGGCGTCCTCGTCGTCCTCATCCTCCCACATGGGCATGGAGATGGAATAGTGCAGGATCAGCGTCCATATCAGCCCCAGGATCAGCTTCAGGTTCCCGTCCACGATGGCCTTGGAGTCTGCAGACAGGTGGAAGGATTGGGGGAATCGTGAACAGTGCTTTTTTTCTCATTTTAGAAGAGAATAAGGAGATAAAAATCCTTGCTGCTTGAAGTGTATTTGTCATTGTGCACATGGGTAACAACAACAGAATTTAGCAGCAGCCTCCATAAATGACAAATAACTTCAACTGAAATGCTTATAAACATGAGTGTATTGCTAAGTTATTTTTTGATAATTGTTTGTGACAATATATACTGTATGCGCCATAAGAGAAAGCTGTGCTGGCCTGTACAACGACAACAATAAAGAACCGAATTGAGTATAACAGAGTATTTCACTCCAGTTTATCGACTCAAAGTATAGTAATGGTGCTCCAAAACCTTCAAAGGTCTCGCAGGTCGGCCCGATTAATCGTTAGCATGTCCCTTACGTCATGGTCCCACACGGCTCGCATTATGTAAACTCACACCTTGTGTTTCCTGGCCTCCTGCTGTGCCTAACTTTGGGAACGCAGAGTGGATCCCAGCACGACATTCCGAGGCGGTCAGGCCATAAACGCGACCGCGTCACCGTGTCTGCATAGCAGGAACGCGCTCAGAACTTCCGCCTGATAGAGAAGCAGCGGGGGGGCCAATGCAGTTTCACGCTGAACCGCAACAGGAATGTCAGCTTCCGCAGACGCCGCGTCGTTCCAGCATTCCTCCCCCGCCCTTTCCCGTCCACTTCCTCTCACACCCCTGCCCCACCCTCCCACCCCGCTTGAGGGCGTGCTGGGGCTCCACCCTCCTGCTTTGTACGGCGCTAATCAATCATCTTCCGCAAACATCCTGCAAGCGATCATTGCACAATGACCTGCATGGCTGAACTTTGGCCCAAATACAAAGTGGCCCTACCCCGTGGGGCGGGGGCCAGGGCGGGCAGCGAGACCAGGGCCGGCGGGAGGAAATATACGGGAGGCTACCGGCAGGAAAAGAAACACAAGCTGTGACATGAGTTTGGAAAGAGGAGTGGGTCAGCCATCCACATGTCCCTGATCCACTTTACTAAGACAAAGCATCACCATGCAGTAGGCCGACGCGATAAACATCTCAATGCGTCAGCAACGATCCGATACCAAGTAACTACTAATGTGATACGATATAACCCTATTAGCATGCAGTTTAGAGAGGGGGCATCAATCCAAATATAAAATTATCGGAGTTTACCAATGCAAAGATGTTAGAAATGACACATCCTGAGGTCACCCCAAACTGCATCTGGCACACAGCTTTTATATTCGAAGCAATCGCATTGTGAACTTTTATACCAGAGCACTGATGCAAAAAAATAAAATCAAATAATAATAATAATAATAATAATGTGAATCTTATATCTCTATTATGCAGTAATCTCTCTCTCACTCACACTCTCTCTCACAAACACACACACAGAGGTTTGTAATTATACCTTTGTGGGGACTCTCCATTCATTTCTATGGGGAAAAGTCTAATCACAACATGACAACCTTAACCCCTTCCCAGCCCTAACCTTAGCCATGAGAAACCAAATAAAATACAAGATTTTAGGCATTTTTACTGTTTTGACTGCAATCACAGATCTTTGTGGGGATCAGAAAAACATTTGGTTTTACCCCACAAACATTTACCCCACAAAGTAATATGAACCTAATCCACACACACAATCACTGGAAGAACCAGGTACATAAGTGCACCTGACATCTGGAACCAGAACCATCTCCAAGAAGCACTGAATGAAAGAGGAATGTATTCCGGAAATTCCCTAAACTGATGAGCCTTTGGAATGCAGTCATCAATTGATAATGGGGAAGTGTGCGTGGCTCAGTGTGTGCATGCGATCGGAAGGTCGCTGGTTCAAATCGCCTGCTCAGTAGAGTGATTTCACCACTGGGCCCTTGAGCCCCAATTGCTCCAGGGACCATCTGACCCTGCTTTCTCAAATGCATGTCACTCTGGATAAAAGCTTCTGCTAGGTAAATAAATAATTTCATAAACCCAGATAAGACATTCTAAACATAGACATCCAAAGCACCTTAACTACATGACTGTAATTTTAACAGGACAACACCCAGGGCTGAACAGGTCCAATTAGGAGATCCAACAACAATCACTCCTGCGTGGAAGTGAATGGCGCCCGCGTTACGCCGCAAGGCTGCCTCACAAATCCGCCGGCCCCTCTGAGTGCCATTGTCTGTGCTGGGGCTGTTGCCATGGCAGCCCATTGTTCAAGGCCACCGGCTGGGGCCAGAGAGCGGAGGAGGGTGAGTTCGAGCCCCTGGCACGCAGGAGGTAATTCCCGTCGTTAGTGCACTGGACTGAAACACCAACAGTTATATTACAGCTACTGGTTCAAAATATTTAAGAACCCAGCACTAAATCGGGAGAGAGTGCACCCAGTAAGAGAAACTTCATCCAGGCGTGTATTTTAGTTATGTTCGTTTTTGGGCAGAGTGCACAACTGCAGGAGCCGGATGTGTCGTTCCGTCGCAGTTTCAGGTACCGCGCACAAATCACTGTCTGAAATGTGCAAATTATCAGTCACTTTAAAAGCATATCTTCAGGTTCTGCACCGTCTGTGTTGTTTGCACCATCACTGGTCCCTTTGCAACAGAGTGCGACCTCAGCATTCCAATGCACCTGCTGCACACGGCCAATAAAGTTCTTGAAGCTTGAAATCAAACTGGCAATGAAGAGAAAGCTCTGTGTTTAGAGACAGGATCTCATTTGTGTCACTTTAGTGGATGATGGGGGGAGGCCGGCCACCTGAGCTGTCCCAAAGCTTTGCAAGGGAAGTCCCTCCCCAGGAAGGGTGGTGTTCCTCCCCCCCAGAAGGGAGGAGAGCGAGAAGAGGAGCTCACAGGACCCCAGCTGTGAGCTCACAGGACCCCAGCTGTGAGCTCACAGGACCCCAGCTGTGAGCTCACAGGAACCAGTGGTGCTGTGTCAGAGTATCGGAGAGAATGATCCTGGCGAGAAGCCATCACCTCCCCAGTGGACACCTCAACCGGTGGTGTGCCAAGGAGCCGGGTTCAGGTTGGGCGAATCCATCGGGGACAGTGTGTAGTTTAGCGGATTAGGACGCTGACTGAGATCGGAAGGTCACCAGTTCAAATCCTAGAGTCGGTAGAGTGATGTCACCGTTGGACCCTTGAGTGAGGCCCTTAAGCCCCAGTTGCTCCAGGGACTGTCTGACCTGCTTTCTCAAATGTAAATCACACAGGTTCAGCGTCCACCGACATGACTGTTTCCATTCATCTTCTAACCACTCATACTGGTTAAGGTTGCAGGGGGCCAGAGCCAGTCCCGGGCCGCCTATGGTAATAGGCTGAGGTATACCCTGGAGGGGATGCCACAGAGATATTAATGAATACATAATGTAATAATGAATACGGCTTTAGAAATCAGACCAAACAGCTTACTCAGCCCCATTGCCAGTACAATGCAACTATTAAGTTAGACTTCATCTGTAATCTTCTGTTTAATTGTCTGAAGACAAGAATAACAGGACCAGAACTGTCTGAAAAAGCAGGATTCCCAGAACTTAATTATAGAAAAACTATTTGAAACGAGTAATTAAAAAGCAATTTCAGGTTATAATTGTAAGCAGTTTCCTAATCTGCTCATAATTATGGCGGTATAGCTGTTTTTGAGGATGGAGGGACAGGCCTTGTGTCACCAGCAGCCTCAATGAAAGAGGGACAAACTGAAATGGAAGAGAGGAGGCTTTCAACAAAACATTTCTGTGCAGATTTATGATCTTTAGCTCGTCTGTCAGACGGCTTCATTTCTGCCACGCAGTTTCGTCGAGATCCAGCTACAGGAGAAACCAAAAGCATTCTTCCCCGGATGTCATTCCGAAATACTGGGGCTCACAGCTGTCCGAGCGGACAGGTAAGTAAGTGTGGAAGGTTTCCTCAGCTGTCAGGTGACTTCCAGTTAGATGCAGCAGCCTATTGCAAAGCTGAAAGACTGTAACTGTAAGTGCATCATCAGTATTATTATTAAGCTACTAGAGATGAAACGGTATGAAAATTTAATATCATGATTATAAGTAACTGTTATATACCTTATGTAAACAGGAAAATCAAATGTGCATTAATAAAAGAAAACTCCAGAGCGCAGTCACTGCCTTCTGTAATTTTATATCATTTCATTTTATGTACGCGTCTATTTTTACTTAGTTATATGTTGGTTGCGAAGTGTCTCATTGTGCACCAGGACAAATTCCTTAGACGTGTCCCCAGTGAAACACACCAATTCCTATTCTGACTCAGGATGGACCTCCACAACTTTTCTACTAACATAGACATACCAAAGTATTCCTTGCTGAAGTCACCGAAGACAACTAATAAGCACAGTAACAGTACAGGCCCTGTAAGGACGACACATCCTCCCTTCCGAATACAGTCACGTCCTGGGAACTCCTTTCGTAACACACTAAGCTCTCCATAGCAGGCTGACTCAGTACAGGATAAGCAGTTTAAACATTCCCCACATAAGCAAACAGCTAGGTACAAGTCAATGCAAGAGAAAATCATACGTTTAAGATGAGTTTGAGAACAGTAGGGAGAAATCCATGTTATTTTTAATTAAGAAGCAATTACCAACTTAATTACAGCCAGTTTTACCGTCTTAAGGACGCATTTGCAGTCTATATACCGTGTCCACCCACCTGTGACATGCAATTTCCCATCAACTCTGGCAGGCTGATACATACCCTTTAAATTAATCATGCTCACAACAGAGATCTCATTCATAAATTACATATTTAACACAAGACTACGACCAGGGGGTGAATTCTGGAGTTTGTTTACTTGGTTGCCATGGAAATAAACAGATACCAGCAATACTCGAAACCAAGAACAGGAGCCGTTCCAAGACAAATGATTCTTATCACTGCAGGAGGAGCCATGCGACTCGACCAACTGCCAGTGGTTTCAATATCGGTAAACAATTGCAATTCCTAAAAAATCATACTGCAGGGAGAGTAGAGCTGAGGGAAAACGCCACGGGGCGCTGAGGTCAGCTGTACTGCGGCGCTTTGTTCTCCAAAATGTGATTCGCACAGGTGGTAGAGCTGAGAATGCACATGCGGACAGGTGCCCCAATCAAACGTAATTGTAGCTGATGTAGCACACAGACCCCCTGCAGCAGATAATATGAGGCTTTGGTCTAGACTGAAATACTAAACAGATTCTCATTGGAAGAATTCCTCACATAGCGTTCTTCATTGGAACAAACACCCAAGCTGTAAGGTCAAAAGGCCTTCTGGATGTGGGGTGTGAGTCAATCATGAAGCACCGAGTTAAATACGACCCATGGACCATGACCGAAGATACGAAATACAGGGTAGCTGCTCTGCAATCCTGTCACACATTACTCAACTCATTCATCTGATAGCTTAGGTCATGTGTGCAATCATGACAATAGGCAATACTACGTGTCTTGCAAAACAAAAATGCCTCAACCCCACTGAGTGACACCAACAAATAAAAAACTGGTTGCTACTAGAGACTGAACACATCTGGGACAAAAAAAAAAAAAAAAAAACCTGACAGACAGCATACTGACATCCTTGAGATCTCAGTCGGCTGGCCTCTTAGAGAACCGCGGTCAGCAGGAATTCCCAAGTCGAGGGCCAGTCAAGGGCTACCAAGCACTCATGCCTTGTGTGGATGATGCATCCTTAAGGCCACCAGACCATCTAAAAAAAAAGTTGTGGCGGGGGGGGGGCTGGGATGACAGAGGGGTGATGAATATGATGACCCAGCTGAGGGAGATTGATTAGCTAAGGCTAAAAACATGAGAGAACAATCATTAAAGCGGAGTTTCAGAAGTCGGGGTAGGCCGTGACTGCACTACGCTCCCATATTCTTTACAAGCTCTTGTTATATAGTTGTGGCAGGATTTTAGTATAATTAGCACGTGTTCCCATGCATTCATTCCAGAGATCGAGAGACCACAAGTGAACTGAGGACACGTGGCGGGGTGGGAGGGGGGTCACAGGCACGCCGTTACGAATGCCGCCACAAACGAGCGACTCGCCGGCAATCAGCGACATGCCGATCAAGAATCAAAAGTGACCTTTGTTTTACTGCAGATATCACAGAAGCGTGTCCCCCAAAACCACATTACATAAAAACAGGCACATAGAGGGATGATCTTTAAGCATATTTCTGCATGCGTTGGCGTTGCCGAGGCCGAGCTGAAACTCAGTTGTCTTAATTGCCCCGTGGTGCTCACAAACAGGAAATCCCATCTCCGGAATGGAGAAGGAATCGTGCCCCTGGATGCAGCTGCTAACGTAAACAGGATGACACCTGAAGTGCAACACAAAAGAGCAGAACAGAATAGAGGCACTTTATTCAGGCTTGTGGGGGAACTGGGCAACTTTCACATTCCCTGCCTTCGTCTCCATGAGACACGGACACATGTACATACACGTGAGTTTTGGAGTCAACTCGAGTCTGGAGCCCCAGAGTAGTTAGGTTAAGGGCAGATTGGAACCTATGACCTTCCACACATGGGAACAAACCCCTAATCTGCTGTGAAACACACCACAAAAATGGAGGAGAATTTAAAAAAAAAAAAAAAAAATTAATAATTGATAAAAAATGACCTGTAGTGTTAAACATGCCAGGCACACAGAAGATCACAACCAGTACGCAGGATTCCACAAGCTTCAGCCTCTCACTTGGATGTGGGAAAACATTCCCAGGGCAGAATACCGGAAAGTTGGCTGGCAGGTTGACGGGGCATCCTACGAGATCGTCTGACAGTGCGGGGGGAGACTATACGCGGGACCGGGCCAGATGCGGTTAGCCTGAAGAGCAGGCGCGTGTTAGCCTCAGCGATGGCGGCAATCACAGGAAGGGAGAATTTTAACGAAAACCAGTCACGTGTCAAGTCTAAAGCGAAACAACCTCATGGATGAAACATTCAGCAAGAAACAAAGAGCATCTGTCCCCGGGAGGTGAGGGGAATAACCAGCACTGCTGCTGCACTGCAGGGGTGAGGCCTCCACATCCACTGCTAACGGGGAAACATCAGCCCCAGCCCCAAGGGCGAGGTCTCCACATCCACTGCTAACGGGGA
>JAODJU010000130.1:7517300-7532874 GCA_026776725.1 Gnathonemus echidnorhynchus
TTAATTGAAATGGTAATTTACAATTCCTGTCCTAGCTCAGAGTGTCCTCCCTGACATGGATTATCTGGTCACCCTACCTTATTAGGGACCATCGAGCTGCAATCTCCAGCTAGGAAAAACCCATCCTTGGAATATTCAGGTTTCCAAGCAGGCGCCTGTGGATTGAGTCCAGGGGGAAAACCCTGCTTCTACGCGCTGGATCCTGCCCTGTTCTCCTACACTCCCGCTGCCGGTGCAGCAGTCCGCCTTCACTACCCATGGAACGAGTCAGACAGGTCTCAGTACCTAGAAAGTTCTTGGTCATATAACTACATGACAACTTCTGAGAAAACCGGATGAGAAGGCATGAATGTGGCACAGTCCAACTGACCTTCTACATGGACACTGGGCAAACATCATGACAACAGATAAGCGGATAGCTCCTGTCTCAGACACTAAGAAGAGTGGGCTACCAGCCCCCTGAATTTCCATGCTCTTTAAAAAGACTTTTGGAGAAATTACCACCAAGGGTGAAACTTCTTGCTCTTGGCCATTTGTGTGTGTGTCTCAGTGTTGGACAGGATGTAAATACCTGCAATAATGATTGGATAATAGCTACTAATATGAAACTAAAGACCAGATTCTTAGCAAATTTTCACAACAGATTGCCTTTAAGGTTATGCCACCAAACCTCAGTCAAGTAGTTCTGCATTTCTACAAATCAGATGAAACACGGTCGAGGTTTTCAGGCACCGGCTGCGCTGGAAAACCTAGAGTGTGTCAGTTAACGAGGCTACTGCTCGAACAAGACTGGTTGGAAAGTGCCCCCCCCCAACCCCCAAGAGAGGTAAAGCTCAGTACACAGCCAAAATGGGAACATAATCCATCAGGCCAATCACAGCTTGTGAACCCAATGTACATTGAGGTATCAGGTAATCATTTGACGTTTCATCCCTTGGCTTTGTCCTAATAGGTCTGACGTTTCTATCTGATCTCATCTGATCTGAGGATGACTGCAGAGAGCAGCTTATGGGAGAACATCAAGACTGCCCAACAGGGGAAGAATGGGGGAAAATGCAGGTTCGCCTTTGAAAGAAGCTAGATGTGCACTTTGAAGGGGGCTTTCATGGACGGTGACTGCCTTGCAGATATATGAAAGGAAATACTTAGTTACTCAGATTTATTTCTCTCAATGGGAGCTGAAGGGGAGCCTAGACCATTCCAGAAGGCTCAAGCAGGTTACAATATGAGCCAGACGGTGGGGACACACAGTTAGCGGGACAGACATCTGTATTCGCACCACGATGCTACGAATGCTAAAAAATTCTGGGCAGTCGTTGCAAAAATTAAAATGAACCGTGAACATGACACCCCCAAAAACACAACGACACAAGGCTTCGAGTTCATTTTTTTGTACCTCCAGGCCTTCTACTACCTACACACACAACCAATCTCAGGTGAGGACAATTTCAGCAGCTTGGCCTGGCCATACCTTCTGTGATACCGTACTCAGTACCGATACTGGTTCTTCAGATACCAATGTTACTATGGAAAGATTCCATCATGGTGACCGCACACCTGCTCTCAAAAAATATGCAGAGATGTGAAGATCTGGAATGCAGGTCAGTTTACAGAGCTGGAAAGTACCTGAAGCATCACTGATCACTGATCCATCGCATCACACCCTTTCCTGTTCTTCAAAATGGACAAGTTTATTTTAAAGAAAACCAGACGCAGGGTTGCTTTCGATCCTCCCTTGAAGCTGGTTTGAGGCTTTCTGCAAAATTCGCAGTGAAGAAGCTGATAAGCCCTACATGTTTATCAGACGCCATAGTAGAGATGTGCTTAAGCAATTCCTTGGTGCAGGGGTGGGTAATCTTATCTGCAAAGGGCCAGTGGGTGCGGTGGTTTTTGGGGTAACCTTTAAGTCAGCTGTTCAAACTCAGGTGTGAGGACTCAGTCAATCAGTCCTCTAATTAGTAATCTAACTGTGAGTTGCAGCAAAAACTCGCACACAATGGCCCTTTCTGGATGAGACTGGCCACCCCCACGTTAGTGGATTGATCTTGGTTGCACGTGGTCGTTCCATCTCAGAACAAATAAGGCACATATCTAAAGCTTTCAGTGAAGTCAGGATGCACGTGCTGTTCAGGGAAGGCGTTAAACATTAAACTGGCCAGCCAGGTACAGGAGCTGGAGTGGAGAGAGCAAGCAGACATTCCACAGGACCATGGACGGGGGGGGAAATGTGTTCCTTTTCAGCAGCACCACATCTGAAAAGCTCCTCAAGGAGGACCCCAGCAGTCTTTACATTCATCCCAAGGTACAGAACAAGGTCAAATCAGGTAGCAAACAGGCCACAAAGCAAACATTGTAGTGATCAGGCTCAGGAGGGCATCCTTCCAACACCACCGCTATCAAGTGGCCAGACAACCCCCCTACCAAGCAGTCAGATCGAGGCTACGAAAAATATGATGGGGGGGCAGGAACAGGACAAGACCGAAAAATCAAAAAGACATTGCAACTAGTTAACCAGCCCACAAGGCAATGACTTGGGGATTCTTCAATATTAACCATGTCATTGGTGATTTTACGGAAGTGTGGGGGTACACTAAAACTACAGGCGGAGGAAGATGATTACTAGCAGGTTTATTGTCAAGTCTTAAATAATGTCAGCATATCCACTCCATGGCTAGCAAAAGCTTCGGGCCAAATGAAAACATCTCCATGATACTTGATGCATCAGAGACTAGTATAATCAATCGGAAGGATACAGAAAAAAAAAAAAAGTTGAGTAAGACCAAACGACGTGACGGTAATTATCAATTACTGCATTCATCTCATCGCCACCCTAAATCTGCAGCACTCGCAGTTCCTAATTGACCATGAGCATTTGGAAAAACAAAATTAGCCCTAAACCGAGAGCCATTTATATCACAGCTGCTGACTAGTGAAGCTTTTCGTAATATTAAGTTTAGAACAGCCAGATATGATCTAGCCGCATTTGATGATGCCAAAATTTAAAAAGGATGCAGTGGGTGGGACTGAGAGAGACAACTATATTTATTAAAAACGTCTGGCCTTGGCCAGGGACCAGGACAACAGGCTGTAAGACGCCCATTTTACAAACTACTACGCTACATTCGACAGGATTCCATGCGAGTGACAACGCAGGGACGTCCAGCTGCCATCTTCACGAAGCCTCAAACTGCACCAGGAGCAATCGTGCAAGTCACTGGAGCCACGGATAGGACTGTTCCAGCCAGCACCCCGAAGTACATGCACCGTGCAGTGGTCAAAGCTGTAGCCAAAGGTACTGTTGGTTCACATCCTAAGAGAGGGACTGCTACTGTACACTTAAGTTACTGAACCTGATTTGTTTTTCTGGAAATGTGGAACACGTTTAAAAATAGGTCTTTGGGGTTTAAAATGGTCATGTGGATGGTATTCATTCAGATGCTGGCAAACTGAAGTGCCTGGTAGGGGAGAATGAGGCCCAAAACCCACTAAAACGCCGAAGGTAATTGTTCTGCCATACCTGTGCAGGTTTACGTATATAAACATACAGGCAAATGTACGACTAAAGAAGGGAAATGGTCGAGGACTAAATCAGCAGCACGTTCCCTCCCTGCATTCAATTGGACGCCCAAATTGCAAACCAAACAGGTAATGAAAAGCAGGTCTGTCACAAGCAAAATAATGGACATATGACCAGTTTCAGCAATGAAATACTAATTTATTCTGACTGGTCAGCAAAAAGGAATGCCGGACAGGAAACCCAACATCACAAAGCGGTTGGTGAGCACCATCTGAAGGGCCCAGCCCTGAACGAACAGAGAAATCCTAAACACCGCAGTTTACCCAGGTGTGAAGGAACTGTAACTCAACACCCACACTAGTGTTGACCAAAACAATCATTTTATAAAATGAAAGGCCTTGGCATCGAGGAGCCTTCTACATCATCTCTCCGAGAGCCAACTCTGTGGTGAACATGACAATGCAGGCCAGAATAAAAGAAAAAAGAAAAACACTATGAAGCTGTTGCTGGGATTTATTAGGCATCAATTAGTGGACTGGAGGTTTTACTGGATCAGACTTCCACAACAATGACGAACCATATGTTCCACATCAGAAGGCACAACACTTAGCTGATCAGACATGCAGAACATTCCTCAGCAGTGAGTTACACATGCCAGGTATGACATGTGATTCTCTGTCTCGGCCGCTACTTCGACCTTCTGTTACTACCCTTGTAGGCATGTAAGGCTGGAACAACGATGGGAACGAGGCGGGGAGAGGGAAGAGTAAAGGAAGGGGCTGGAAAATACACTGAGGATACCTGATAAGGTAAGAAAACCGCTGGTTATCGTTTTACAATTACAACGATACTATGACGACGACAATAAAGCTGAATCCAAAATAGCAGTATCAGTAAAGGGTGAACGAAGAATCAAAGTCCGTAGATACGCAAAAGTCAAAAACACGGAATGGGGGAATTACACATGAACAAGAGAGCATGAACTAGTAAGTATCAAGCTTGCTGCAATCTTGTCTCTGTGGACCCTTTGCATAATAATAATAGATAGATAGATAGATAGATAGATAGATAGATAGATAGATGCAGATGGATAGATGCAGATGGATAGATAGATGGATAGATGCAGATAGATAGATAGATGGATAGATGCAGATAGATAGATGGATGGATAGATGCAGGCAGACAGACAGACAGACAGACAGTATCTATCTATCTATCTATCTATCTATCTATCTATCTATCTATCTATCTCTTTAACACTTCCCAGTGTTACACTTTGCCACAGTGGTGGTAAGGCCAGCATTGTGCTGGTGAGCGCTTTAAGTGTTCAATACGGAAGACAAGCTTCATGAATGGGGAAGAATGGGGCAAGGCAGAGAAACAGGAGTAAGGATGATTTACTGGATGGGGTTTACATGGGACACCCAGGCACAAAGGCGCATGTAAAAAGTTTCCGCACAGGACATAACACTTTGCACCGTAATCCCTTTTGCTTTCGATGAACGTCGACCGGCTGGGACAGCGGTCATCAGTAGAACGCCAGCAGTACCGTCACGGTGGTAAAGTTCAACGCTGGGAAACGAAACCAACTGATGTCACCCTCAAGCCCATGGTTAAAGACTGACTCATCGACGGGGTGGGCTGGCAAGGCGAGGCCCGAACTCACTTCAAGAAGCCCGCAAACCATTTAAAGAGATCCAGACCCCACAGACTGGCAGAGCCCACATATCCCAACAAGATCAACGTGTTGTAAGAGTATCCCACTGAGCCCAGTGCTGGAACTGGGGAAAGGGGCGAGTCAGATATCGCAGAAGCCCGGAAAACAATGAAGCATGACGTGTTACTAACGGCACAGGAAACAACTTGCCTGTAAGCGACGGTATTAACAGACTAGAGAGCGTTTTAAAAGGCAAGCTATGAATCTTGTGCCTGGCCATCTCATCCTCTCCCCCAGAGCAGTAACATCACTCTTGCTGTAGGGTGGGAGACAGTCACCGGTGCATGGGGGGGGGGGGGGGTTTACATCACAACAAGAGGACATCTCCAGTGCAGATTTTATAGTGGGAATGCACTCTAGAGAGCCAAAAAGAAACCAAAATGCATAAGAGAAACTGCTCAGCGTCTCCCTCTCAGTATCATCACAAAGGCGCCAACATGTCAGGGGTATCGACGAAGCTAATCTCTGAAAGCCAGATATCAACAACAACAACTGTCAGTACTACTATGCTCAAGCAGAATTCAGCACTTTAATTCTCCTGGTCTTCACAGCAGCTTCCCAAAAACATTCATTCAGAATCCATAAGCATTTAAATCAGAACAGTGCAGCTGTGTGTGTTTGTGGGGGGGGGGGGGGGGGGGGGGGGTCTATGTAACCTATCACTGGACCCTCCCTGTCCAGCTCTGACTCTTGAAGGCATGACTCATTCCTTACATAGTAAGGGCCAGTGTCACTCAAGCATAACGTGCAAACCCATTGTAATGTCTCAGCATATCCATGACAATGGACAGTGCATCCTGTTATCTACATTTAGATTTAAAAAAAAAACGTAATTCCGGCATGACTAACTGCAGGCACGGTGTAGACATAGTGACTGCACCCTCCTTAGGTGAGATAAGTCACTTTATCGAGGCCCTTATTCCCCTGCAGGTATGTCACCTAGGCTCAATGGACAAGCCTGCGCTGTCACCATCTCGCTCCGCTACGGAATTTCTAAGAATTACAAAGTACATGCTTAAACATTCAGTATTATTCCTGAGAGTAATGCACACCCTGTATGAGGTGCAAAACCATAGCAATGTGCAAATGTTCCAGAGACCCAGGGGCAAATTAGTTATTAATATGCAGGAAATGCATGTCAGTCGACTATGAGAGGGAATCGGAGTACCTGGAGAAAGCACGCGTAAAACAGGGCGGATAAACATTACAGAAAGACGGGAAACCAGATTTAAATCCGTAGTCCTGAACGCGCAAAGAAATGTAGTGCCCGTGAATGGCTTAAAACAGGACATATGGTTGAATTACGTTTGTACACCGCTAAAACACCACTATTTAAACAGGACGAGCTCTCTCTCACACACACTCCCAAAAGGGGAGTTACCAGACACCTAGAGAGCTTTGCCCCACCTAGAAGAATGGAGATTCCCACAGCACTCCGATGTCACTCCGATGGTGTTGGAAGGAAGTCCAACAAAAACGCGACGCAGCTACATTTCAAGTCCTAATTTTTCCTCATTACGGCGAAAGCTAACAAATAAGATTATGGCACCGACGGTTTATTAAGTTACATTTCCTTACAGGTTCGCTAAACATGTCCTATATAAAATTACATCCCAGATGGTGCAATATTAAATGCAACAAAAGCAATATCACGAGGTTGCAAGGGGGAACAACAAATAACAGGCTTCAATAGCCTATTATTCTACATTTATTGTGTGCGAACGGAAAAAAACTCTAAGCTTAATGTCACAAATAAATTATGCATTACTTTGCGCATCGCTTAGAGCAAACCTAAAACTGCATAGCTGCAATACTATTTAATAAAAAAGTTTGCATTATTCGCTGTTTTTGAAAGCTTTTCTAGCTAGAAGACACCTGGTCGTGGAAAAGGGGACAGGTGCGGTGCGCGTCCCAGCGGACGCCGATCCCTTCGCCCGTCGAAGTTGGACAGGACGGCGGCGTCCTCTCTGGCCGATCTATCCATTTATCAAATATCACAGTAAACCGCGATTATAAATGCACCATATAGCTTATTAAGCTGTCAGAGGCGTATGACGGATTTATTGGGGAAATTTGCATGCATGACTTTACCTATGGAGACGAGACGGATGTTTTCCCGGTCCAAAAACTCGAGGGCCACCGAGACGTTCTCCAACTTCATTTGCCTGAAGGTGGGTCTCGAGTGGTACTTTCTGTACATCTTCTTCTGGCTGAGGATCTCCAGCAGGGCGATGAGCCTCAAGCCGTCGCTCAGGTCGAACTGCAGATCAGCGATCCGCTTGTTCACGCACTTCAGGTGCTCGTTGCACCACCGGGTGAAGGTGTTCTGCTGGATCTTCTTCCACGGCGCATCGTCCGCCAGGTCCTTCTCTGTCACCGGCATCTTGCTGTAGCCCGACTACTTTTGGTCGCCGATCGGAGCTCGTTAGCGTGCGCTGCTGTTGCAGAGATGGGGGGTTTGATGCAACTTCTCGTCCCACAGCCCGTCTTTCTCTACTGGGTGAATGAAGATTAAGCGCATGCGCATCGGGCTATAAAGAGCCGTGACGCCGCCTTCACTGGGGACAGCTCCAGATGCGGATTTCGGGATTAAGGGTTTGCTTCAGGCCTCTGAAAAGCGCAATCATTTTTAACAAATACAGAAATTGAATAGCTATACACACATCTTGCGAGTTTTCTACTTTATTTTATTTTCATCAGCATTTCTTTTCACTGTGGTTTAGATTACTCATGAAGCTTTGTGGTCACTGTAAAGAAATGCATAGCATGTAACAAAAATATAATACCCGGTGCCTGACTGTATAGGTAGCATTATATCGGTCATATGTACACATACTCATACTGTATTGCCGGTATGTGTAACAGTCATCTACGAGTGCCTCTAGTGTAATACTGAACCCTAATGACACATCGGGAGGGGGTAATCAGACACTTGGAAATAACACATCGATGTTAAGTGCCCGCTGGCGCTATATAAACGCTGGTGTGCAAAAGTATTTGGATATTTCTTGTCAACGGCGTAATTCTCAACATATTAACTTCGTTTTAAGTTTTACAAGTGCTATACTGAGTGATGACAACTACTTTGCTACTCTTGGGGGGGGGGGTAACTTTTCATTAATCCGTCGGAGTTCCACGATCGGGCTCCCTGACTCGGCTCTCCACACCTCGCGCGCCCTGGCACAGTTCCTGCACTTACCTCATCTGTTGGCCCCGCCCCTGCCCTGCCCTGCTTCTGTTGACATCAATCTTTATGTTTACTCCAGGACAGACAGACCCTATTATTACAAATACATCATTTTTCTTTTCATCAGGGCTTTGCACTGGGGGCGGGAGGGGGGCACGGCACCCACCATGCTTGCAGACACTGATGATTAGCTCATCTGCAGGCTCGTCCCCAGACGGTAATTAACGTCGACAGAGAGGACAGACACCGATATAGCATACTTTTCTTCCATGGATTTTATAGTAAACTTTCAAAAACAAACAGCATTCTGAATGTTTAGTTTATAGAACAGTGCTGTAATATGCTATATTTAATTTCTGAAAAATCCTGCTTAAGCAATCAAAACCTCTTAATGGATGCAAACTGCCAGAATGTTTGTGTAATTCATAATTTGTTCTATTAACTCATCCAAACTTTCTGGGAGTATCAGTATTATTATGCTCCCCAGATGCCTGTGATAACATGATTGGCACCAAGAAGCTGCAGACAAAATAAGCCAAAATGATTCAGTCATGGTGGCCCACCCATTGTCCCATGTCACTGTGGCACCAGTGACACACGCCATCCGTCATCCTTCTCCAGGAGTCCAGGGTCTGTCAGCCTGTGTGGATCCCAAAGGCCATCTCATCGCAATAAACCATCTTTGGAAGGTCCGGTTGCGACATAAAGGCACTTGCACATTCACGGCTCTTTGGTAACAGCACCAGAACAAAGCACCAGGTGTTCCTGGCAGACTTGCAACAGATACTATCGCCTTTACCGCAAAATTCTGGCCTTGAGTCACCGGCCGAGTCACTTTGTATAGAGTCTGAGAAAATACGCAACCCTGATCTTAGAAAGTTCCATTAGATGTGTTTCGAGTTCCACGGAGCGGGGGGTTAGCTCCTTAGTACCCCTGCTGTGAGCTGGCTGTTGGTGATTAAACAGTAGGAATATGCAAATCAACAGCAAATAAAACACATCATATGCTTAAAATGACGATGGTGATACTGTGTGTAGGTAAATAGGAATTCTTTCATGTTCACATTTATAATTTACATTTAGCAGATGCTTACATCTATAACAAACTTTTTTGTCAACGTAGGGTCAGCAATTGGGGGTTAAGGGTCTTGATCACTGGCCTCATGGTGAAATCACCGTGTGATTTGAATGGCTCCCCTCCCAACAGATGCATGCACACATGTGAGAGCAAAGTTTGGGGTCAGCATGGTTATCCATTTATCCAGCACCTCTGGATTACTTATTTATGAGGTTAAGTGACAAGAAATCAGCTTTGAAGGAACTGATTATCCCAATATTCCGATCACCACTTACGTGAGCTGAATGACATCATCGCTGTTATTTGCAAAATTGCCCTTTGCTTGTAGTTCAGGTATGGCTGTGATTTAAACTATTCTGGGTATAGGCACGTTTGTGCAATCCTGGGTGTGTCCTGGTGAACGTCTTGTGTATCTTGCTGTAGGAGCCAGGTGGTCTGGAGCACAACTGATTACTTAAAGAAGTTAGACAATTCAATAAAAGCCCCCTTAGAATAGGCAGGTGACCTTTTTTAAGTGTAAACAATTGACTATTCATTAAGCTTGAAATGTTCCTTGATCCAAACTACTAGTCGAGTACAAAGTCAGCAGAAATCCTGACGATTCAACAGAACACAAATATGCAAACTTTAATCACTTTTATATGAATGAGAACTGGAGTAAGACAGCCTGAGAAGTTACTGTACAAGTTAAGGGCTACTACCTAGTGTAAGGATTTTTAATAAAAAGTACTTTAAATGTCTCATTTGGTCTATAGAACATCCTCAAAGGACAACGTTACAGTAAAGAGACACTACCAAGTGGATGTGCAGCCGTTTCCTAATACAACCACAAGAAGGTTTCTATGACAAGGTTTGCATTACAGGAGAAGCCAATGAGTCCCCTCAACCTCAACTACCTCTCTTTAACCCTGAAGATGGGTTACATATCCCCTGTAAAAATGTTGATCTTCCTGTGTTCCTGTATTTTTCTCCACATATATTATGAAATATGTTGGAAGAAATGGTGTTAGAACCACTGAAGATTAGGTGGAGCAAGGCTGGAGTAGTGTGTAAAAACAGAGCAGTAGACACTAACTGGTGGACTCTGCATCTGGACTGAGATATAACAGAATCGGGACTGTGCAAACAACCCCGTTCGAGTTTACACATTTACATTTTTTTTTGATGCAGTGGACCTTGGCTTTGTGTTACTGATGGAATTAGGCCCTTGGGGGGAAAAGTTGGGCACCTGAGGATGAATGACCTGCCAGTCACCTAATCAGAAAGGAGTGGAATGGTTAAAAACGGCCTGAACATCTCAAACTATATGCACAAAGGAAACGGACGCGGCAGCAGAGTAAAGCTCTTTTTATTAAAATCATGCACATCACATGTGTTAGTGCAAATACTTTAGATCTGTACTCAGGAAAGTAATGGGACTTTCCATTTCTTTACAAAATAGATTTTAAACAATCATTTACTAAAAAAAAAAAAAAGTAATTTTGAAGCTGAGCATCCCGGAACAATATTTGCAAACAAAACTATATACAGAAGGGTACACTGTGTACCACTAGCTTGGGATGAAGTGACCAGGCAGCTTGGATTGTACATGAATTTTTGACAGAGAAGAAAGTTCATTTAACAGACAATGTGCAGGACATTTTCGCAAGAATTTTTAAACACCAGATATTTCATAAATCCAAACGCTACCCCCCCTTCCCACAAAGAAACCCCCAATTCTAAAGTTTCTTACCGATTCACCCCATTAAAGACATTTAACAATGGAAAGTTGAGGTGGTACAAAACAAAATAAACTTAAAAAAAAAAAAAACTACCATAAGAAAGGCCACCCCCCTCCATTTAGCTGGCATAAGATTTGTGCGAACGCAGTTTGTAAAATGTTACACCTTCAGACTGATTCTCAAGATCTAGGGTTTTTCAAGATTCTGCAAAGCATCCTTGGAGCATTGAACTTTTAGACTTAGAGTATAATGAATCCAGTGATAGGCCAAACCATGAGTAACATCCAGAACATTCCAGAAAACCCTAAAAATACAGCAGACAGTGCATGCGCATGTGTTTTTCTTACCCTCTGAAACACTAACCACCCCACTCCCAGCCAAATAATAGGAAAACTGGGGTGGGGATATAATGGCGTCTGGGGACGGACTACGCTCAGATGTTACTCATAATCCTCAAGCAGCAAGAGAGTGGGACATTGGGCTTGTGTCCGCCTATCAGGGGAAGTACTGGGCTCACATTCCAGCCACACCTGTCCCTATGATAGTCAATGAACTAACTTGCACAGGTCATTCACTCCAGATGAACACCCACCTGATTCCCAACCCCCTTTTCCAAATGGGGGGGGGGGGGGGGGGGCACAAAACAAAAGGCTAGTTAGGGAAAATAAGGCCGCAAACTCATCATAGAGAACCCGTTTGGTGCATGCAGATCGCACGGGGAGGATCTAAACCCCCCAGTCTATGTAGTGTAGGCCAGACGACAGTGAGGACGGCTCTCCGGACATTTGGGCGCTGTTCAAGCAGGACTGCAGAGACATTCTGGCTTGAAATGGGCCCACGTTAGTGCTTTGTAACCCCGTTTGTACTGACATGCTAGTCACCTTTAGGGACTGTAGTGTTGCCTGTATTATGAATAGCTGTTCATAATACGCGTTAGAGAGCAGTGCAAAGCCTCCAGCGCCTCCCTGCTGATACCACGGGGGTCTCGCTTCACGGAGGGACACAGATGGCACTTCGGCTGAGGGTAGCCCCTCCCACCGCGAGCCACACGCACCTTCAGATGATTCGCTGTTACCCCGAAATCTGGAATACTACACTTACATCCAACGTGGCAAACCACAGACTCACAATTTGCCCAGAAAAGGTTTGGTACCCATGGAAAATAAAAACCAAAAAAAAAAAAAAAGCCTAGTTTAGGCCACTTTAAAGATTCCCATCAAACTGATTAAGAAAAAAAGAATTAACCTCCGATAAAGTATTTTATCTATAGCAGAAGTTAACTTTTATTCTCTATATATTTATATTTATTTATATATGTACACACACACACTAGACTTTGTACAAGTAAAAGCGGAGAGCCAGCTTACGCTCTCCGCTCGGGGAGTAACGGAGTCCAAAGGGTCAACTCGTGGGCTGGGGGGGGGCGGTGATGCGGGGCCTGGCTCAGGTGGCACTCCGGGACAGGCCGGGGTAGAGGACAACCACGGTCACCGCCACCATCACTGCCACCACCGGCATCCAGGGCAGCCAGGCACTCTGAAAGGGAGGACAGGAGTCTGAGGGGGGCATCATCCCACTGGTCGGCCAGGGCACTGCACACTCACACGGGCAGAGCCAAGTGCCAGAGCAGGAGGGCGAAGAGGAGAGGTGGAACAATGCCTCCTTTTGAGAAACGAGAAAGGCGTTACGGTGCTACTAAGAGAGCAATCTGAATGTCAGCAAGAGGGAACAGAAATCGCCAAGGTGAGAGAGACCCCAGAAGCATTAGTGATCCAGGCGAGACAGACTCTCCATTACTGACGAGAGGACGGGGGGGGGTTCATCGATTCAAAAAAAGTGAGACAGAGTGAGAGAGAGAGAGAGAGAGAGAGAGAGAGTGAGAGAAAGAGGCCACTTTGAGTGTTATCTGCCATGCACCAATGAGGAAGACACACAGGACACAGACGTGAACACGGACACGAAGGACACAACAGGAGCACTGGGTACCTTTCCATCACAACTGCCTGTAGCACCAATACAGGAAAGCCAGGATAAGGGCGAAGACTATGGCCTGGAGAGGCTGCAATGTGGGCGGCTGAAGGAGGGAAGGCACAGTACAATCAATCAAACGGAAGCGCCGTAAAACGAACCAAACTGAACTAAAATGCAAAAACAGGAGCTGTGGGGGTCAGGCCTGGGTCTCGCACAGGCAATGGGGTCCTTGACGAGGGAGGGGGCACAGATATATATTAAATATAGATACACACATACATATGCACAGCTGGACTTTATACATACTTTTAAACATTTGGAGCAGAGGTCTCAAACCACAGGCCATTGGGCCAGATCCAGCTGTAGAGACGGGCTTAAACAGCCCATTACTCGTTTTCTGAATCTTTATTAAATCTGGCCAGCAGGTTGATCTTTTGATTTCCACTTTGTAAATGTTAAAGTGATCATCATAGACTTAGTCTTCTTGTAGATTAGCGGAATACTACGGAAGCCCTAAAGGGCAAAACACACCAGCAAACGGGAAAACATGGCAGCAAATATAAAAACACCGCAACACTGACAATGGAAAGGGTACGTGCCTATGGGTCACCACACAATCATTACTGACTGGGAGCCTGTTAATCGACCAACAGTCCTTACTTAAGGGATTCTGTGCCATTTGTGCCAAACATGTCAACATGCACACTGTCCATCTCAACTGAACATTATTCTTTTCAACTTTGATCTGAACATCAGCCGCGACAAAACTATTTTGACAATGAGACTATGCTGACTGCACAACTGACAAAACATTTGTCAGTTCAACTTCAGACGTCGGGTCGTCCTCCTTGTCGTTTGACTGCATCATTATGTCGTCTGACTTATGAATGTCGTCCTGATGTGTCGCCTTGTTCGTCTTGTTTTTCTTGTAGTCCTGCTGTATCGTTCTCACAGTTGTTTGTGTTGTTCAGCATATCGTCTTATAACATTCTCAAACACACCGATCATTCTTCAATACACAAACTGAATATCAAATATGAAGCTAACTTTACCGCGGTGAAAAAAATGAAAGCATATCGGAGAATGAATGGTGTATTTTACAATGTTACAAGATATGCAGAACAATGCAGAGAAATGATACAGCAGCACTATAAGAAAAACAAAACAAGATGACATTCATAACAGTCAGACGACAGGACAACACACGACGACGCAAATGACAAGGACAAGTTGTGTCTGAAGGAGTAACATTTTACAAACTGCATTCATACAAGAAAACAGAAGTACAGTTTAAAGTTGAACTGTTTTGTCAGGTTTGCAAATCAACAGAATCTCATTGTCAAAACAGTATTGTCAGGTCTTAAGTTCAGTTCAAAGTTGAAGGGAGACAACTGTCTAGTCGACATGGATAGCATGCATATCGACGTTTCTGGCACAAATGGAACCCCATAAGTTACAAGTGTCCGCAATTTGACAGGCTCTCTGCCCAATCAGCATCAAGCACGTGATGATTAGAAGATAAATACCTTTTCTGTTTTTAATGCCGCTAATGTTGTATTGTTCTCATTTGCATGTTTGTTCTGCCCTTCAGGGCTTCCGTAGAATACAGACATTACAATTTTATTTAATTTCATTTCTCTTTTGGCTCATAAATAAAAATATAGCTCAGGTGGCCTATCTGGGAGCTGCCCTCCAAGCTGGTGGCTAGCAGATTATTTGAGCTTGAGACCCCTGATTTGGAGGTTGGGTATCAGGAAGGAGGGATCTGAGGAAGGTCAGTTATATCCATTCTCCGCAATATCTGGATGTGGGGGGGGGGGGGGGTGGGGGTGACTGGGGGAAAATGCGGAGGGGGGGGGTTCTGTCCGGCAGGATCACTGTCATCACTGAGCATCCCGGCTGGATTCAAGTAAAATGTGCATCAGGAGGACACCTGCAGATTTCCCTGTGCGAAGCAAGCCTAGAGACGCTGATGGAGTCTCAGGGTGTGCTGACAGCGGGAAAACAGCTCAGGTTATTGAGCCACTGTCATTCAGAATGGTGGTGGTGGCGGGGGGGTCCAGGTGATCAGCTCTTACATAAACGAGTGTGGTGCTTCTGGGAGATAATGGAACAGAAAGCAGACGCCCCCGTCCCCCACATGGTCAAATTTGGACATCTCTGCTCCTGAGAAGGCTAAGCTGGAGTCGCCCTGCCAGGACGCCAAGAGACACTCCCCCAGGGGCGCGCAGAGGGTCACCCCGCCAGCACGCCAAGAGGCACTCCCCCAGGGGCGCGCAGAGGGTCACCCCGCCAGCACGCCAAGAGGCACTCCCCCAGGGGCGCGCAGAGGGTCGCCCCGCCAGCACGCTAAGAGGACTCCCCCAGGGGCGCGCAGAGGGTC
>JAODJU010000130.1:7563265-7578466 GCA_026776725.1 Gnathonemus echidnorhynchus
GGCCGATACCCGATCCGTCAAATAGGTCTGGATCGGCGCCGATACCGATCCGAATATCGGTATCGGTGCATCTCTACGTGATTCTGACAGATTCACCTGCTAGAGCCACCCAAGGTAACTTCTCTACAAATTCATTTATATCAATCTGTAGCTGAAGGCTTGCTTTAACCAACTACTCATTAAATATATATAAACAACTCTCCAGCAGATTACAGCAGCCAGACAAAGCAAACAGCAACGGTTTGCTCCAAAGTGAACATAAGACAGGCAATGAAGTCAGAGCAGGAGAAATGCATGTCCTTACTCGCCATTTTAAACATGGGGCCCAGAGAATGAGACCTGCTCAGGCATCATCACAACATGATACAGACTTGGTGTTACATTTCCTGCAGAGCTGGAGAGGTACCACTTACAGGAGCCCTTGTTACAGTGCTGGATGTAAACTAGGTCTGCTAATAAAACAGATACACATTTGTTTCAGTTCCCTTGTCATTGCAGTCTCAAGACTGCTTTGTGTTTTATCCCAACAATGTTTACATTTCCCCAATTGTTTTCTCGGCAAGAACTTTAAAAAAAAAAAAAAAAAAAAAAAAAAAAAAAAAAACAATCCTGGCTACACTGGCTGGAAAGACAGTAAGGCAATATTTCCTTAAAGAGAAAAGAAAGAAAAATCCTCAAAATAGCATGTGAACCTTTGGCACAAAAGCACAGGATTGTAGTCTGACTCTTCCACAGATGTTACACTGATACTTGGTTTGTAATTTAACCTGCTCACCTTTACTACTGGATCCCTGGTGATCCTCCTCAGAAAAGCTCAGTGACCAGCATACAGACAAACCAGGCCACTGCTAAAGATATTTCCAAAGTGTTAAACATCCATAGTGGGGGAAGAGGCATTGTGCAACCAACCAAGCACACATTCTGTGAAGACCTGGCACTCCTCTGTTCGTCTCTTAAATTGCACATGTCTTTTCATGCCCAGAGCAAGGTTCAAACTTTTCTCCTAAAAAAAAAAAAAACAAAGAACCTCTTTATATACGGTACCCATCAGCACTTAAAACTAAACCAGTAGGGGGTAGGCCTTGCCTGATATGCACAACAATGTACACTACACACAGATAGATCAGATGTTTGATGGTCACATAGCTCCTCACCATTGCTTTGACCCCTCAACCAAACTAGTGGCATGCACATAAAATGTTATTTTAAAAGCCCACCAAGCTTGTCTGATCATGCAAGCACATGTCCCAGCCAGGAAGGACCCAGACACACACTGATGACATTAATCACCACATCGGCCAAAAAAGACACAAATTAATACTCGTTTATAGCAGCCATGAAACCCAGCAGCACACGGGCACTCACACGGATATCTGCTTGCACCAAGTGATTAGGATAAGCCATCTTCAGATGGTCAACTGAAGACACCACCAAATGAAGCAACTTAGATTGAAGCAGCCTAAACACAGAGCCTGGATCCTCGGGAGGAGAACCGAAGAGTAGCAAGTGATTCCAAATACGATGAAAGAGGGATCAATTAAAATCAGCCCATCACAACAAGGGCTGTTTGCGAAAGGCTGCTTGCCACTGCAAATGTAAGCTGCCAAAAAGCAGAGCACCAGGCTGACATGTCTGCCCTGCTGCCGAAGTCCCTCCTGCCACTGAGCCTGAGGTCAGGCCAGCCATAGGACCAAGGTGCAACAAACGACCCGGCAACACAGCTTCTAACTCCACCTCCAGGACTATCCCAACCCACATCCACTCCACACAGACACAAAAAGCAAACTTAATTCATGATACACACCCTAAAGTATAGGGGCAGGAGACAAGACTGACAACATTCAACATAGGTGGCAAAAAAATGAAATCGGAAAAGACCCAGACCAAGCAAATATTTCAGAGAAATTCAAAGAGGCACACACATTAAACAGGATAAAGAAAGCAAACCTTTGTACCCTTTTTGTGTACTGCATGTTATCTACAGCTCACAAACCTTCTCCCCAAGGCCTTTTGCCTGTCAGGCCCCACACACCTGTCCAGTAAATTACAGGAACCACTTAGCATTAAACATGATAGTCAAATAATACCTCCATTAGGAATTTGGTTTTAGTTTAACATTAACAGTTACAAATCTTGACTTTCTGATGGCAAATGCCTGAAGGTGAAGAGCAGGGGTTCAATCTGTATACTCCCCACCAAAAAATGCTTCTATATTATACAGTTGCTGCCTACAGACACGTTCACATGTGTTGCAGAACAGGCAAGGACAATCAAAATTGTACAAATACTGTAAACTGACTTTCATATGGAAATTCTGCAGGCCTCTAAAGAAATGACAGCCTTTTAAACATATGATTATCCAAAGCTTAGCCCATAATGTACCTGGCAGGATGAGCAGGAACCCGGGCGGTAAAAGCCCCACAGCAGTTATATAGATGCTGGGAGTGTCACTCAGGTGGCTCCGGTTTCGCGGACGTCACTTGGAGCAATGGGCAGTCTCTGCTCCAGCACTACATTCGCCTCAAGGTGAGATGGGTGACACCCAAAATCCACAGCAGCCATCCTCCTTTCCATGACATACAGCACCACTATCGCGGAAGCAGAAAACTTCAAAACCAGCTGCCTTCGAAGGTAGACTAGAAACTATAGTTCAAGCCAGGAAAAGCGATTAGGGGTATCCTAGCAACAGGCTTGAAGGACAAAAAAAACAAGAGCTTAAATAACCGCCATGAGTCTAGGAAGTCGCAGAACAGTGAGTCTAAGTAGGCAGATGTTTGCTCCACAATGGCTGTACTAAAGCAGCTAAGCAGTCAGCACGGTATTCAGCGGAGAGAGCTGGCACTGAGTTACAGCCTAGGTAAGCTTTAATTGTCAATTATTTAAACCGTGCTATTCCAGACTTGATATTAAGACTATAGTGAAATTGCCAACAATGATACTCTATTTATGCCTGATTTCTTAAGAGATGCACTTCTCCTAAGCAGTGTAGATGCCAATCCCGGTAAGACGCGTAATCCACTCAGCGGCGTTACTGCGGACCTGGGCAAAGCAACGATTGCTAATCCCACTCACTCCTGTTCCCACCCCCACCACCATCTGTCCTTCATGCACTTCCGCTCTTGGGGAGGGCTCCCCATACCATCCGTTCAGCCCCTGCAATTACGGGCCTTTCTGGAGTGCCGCGAGCCAGACGGCTTGCTGGTACGGGGATCTGTTTCCAGCTCCCCTTTTACATTTACATTTTTATTTAGCTGAAGCACCACTGAGGAAAACTTGGGGTCAGAGTACAGGGTCAGCCAGCACCTCTGGAGCAGTTGAAGTTCAAGGCTTTGCTCAAAGGCCCCAGCAGTGAAATCTGAACCTGTGAACTTCTGGACAAGGGCACAGAACCAAAACCCACCGAGTTACACACGGCCAAGATGTGGGGTTTCAACAATGTAGATCCATTACCTTGGGGGGAATCATACTTTTGAAGTTCAAAGAAACAGTGGTGCAGACCGGAATGGTTTTTGTTTCACATGCATGGGTACAGCTATGCAAGGATCTACCAATTACCACATGACCAAAGCAGAAAAACAGGGCTAAGTGTAACTGATTGGCATTCCATTACTAATCATATTTAACAAGCTCAAAGGCATGAGATAAAAGCAACTTACCACACAATGCAGACATTCATGTTACAGTGGGCGGTAGTAAAAACATACTGATACAGGAAAAATTTGGGTAAAGTGAAATTTTGATTGGAAATTAACTAAATGACCGATTTATCATACTGGTCTAAAAAACAGGCTATTTAAAACCAACTGAGTCTACTGGAGTCACACCACTTAAATTCAATTATTATCACTTCTGAAGGTTGAGAGCCCCTCTCTACAAAGCAAAAACACAAGAACCTAGGTAATGAGCCTGACACCAAACTGTTCCATTGTCTTGTTCCTTTCAAACTGTGTCAGAGCTGAGAGGAACCTGGTGTTCCCTCACATCGTTAGAAGCGCGTATGCAAGAGTCAACTGCTCAATGCGACGCAATCATGTAGCCACGACAGAATAACATCAGAATTCTCACTTTCCCAGAAAAGCCAGAGCAAGTACAGTTGCACAGAGAAGTGTTGACAAGGGGATCCCGTACCACTGCGTAGCACCCACCACACCACAGCCAACATGATCTTTGGAAACCAGAACAATCAGTAGAGAACTTTATTATTTTCTAGGGTTTAGTTACCAATCTCCTGAAGCTTATCCATGCAGTCTGAACCAATAAAATTTCATTAAATGGATTCCCCAGATTCACCCAGGTAACTGACCACGAAACCATGTTCCAAGGAGCATCAAGGCAAAAGAGGAATAATTACAAGTTCATCAGTTTCTGCATCATTCCACGTAAGCCAAACAAAATGAATGATTGAATTTAGATAAACCATGAGAATGCACCACAATAGGCATGTGCTGATGCAGGGGAGGGAAACATCTATATGGTGTTTTCAGCTTGATGGTTCTGCTTACCACTAGTTTACAAAAGCAAGAGCTTTAAAGTCAGACAAAAATACCTGTAACAGCAGCTGGGAATACATTCAGCCACTATAAAGGGAGTATATAATAGATGAGTTTGTGCTTACAGAGCTGGCATTCAATGGTCTCTTTCACTGACAACTGCATATTTCAAAGGGGACTTTCAAAGAATAACTCAAAGAAAATCTGTGGATTTTCCCTATTAAATAACTTCCAAGTCCCTGTCTTGGTCCTGCTAGAACTGTAGGTACCAGTTTCACACCACACATTCCATACACATTTATGGTCAGCACACTCGGGGGAGGTATTAACACACCAGCACAACTGGCCCTAGCACCTCATAACACAGTAAGCAGGTGAAAGGGAAGAATCTTAAACATCTCAGCATTGGCTTCCCGCATGTTTAAGTGTGGAAAAAAATGGAATTTCACAACAGATTCCCACTAATCTGCTACTGACAGAATGATTGCAAAGCCTACTGCTGCTCATGCTGGGTGTGTCAGCACAGAGACGGCTGGACCAGCCAGGGAGAATCACCATGCCCACAGAAAGGAAATCAACTTTTAGGCTGATCAAAATCCTCTCAGGCTCAAGCAGGCCTCACTGCAGGCAGTGGGTGTGTCCGTTTGCTTCATACCTTCATAATTCAGTGAAGGGATGTAAATTCTTAGTTCCAAAGTTGGTTAAAACTGCAAAGTCGATGCACAAATAGACTCCTAAGGTCCAGATGGCTAAACAAGTCTGTTTGGTCTCATTAAGGGAACAAGAACTGCAACTATACTACTGGGAGATCGACAAAATCAGACAGGACACATTATCAGCTGATTGGCTAATACAGCAGTCTGCCAGGTTCCTGTGAGCCATGGGTTGCTCCTATAAGGTAGGCCATAGCAGTCGTGCAATCAGCGTAATCTTTCTGGCACAGGGCCAGAGGAATTGCAAGGAAAGGAAGGCAATAATAAATGGGAGGAGTAGAATTCAACATTCAGTGGCTGAACAGGTTAAAAACAAAGCTGCTTTAGATAAAAGCTAAGGAATTAATATATATTATTGAGTATGACAGCAACAGAATAAGAAATTGATGAGTCTTAACTGAGAAATCTGCAATCAGTGACAACTGGAAAGACAGCCACAAAAAAACGTCATGTTAGAGCCACCAACCATCACACAGACCATGGAAACCCAGTAACTAAACCAGATTAGACAGACTTCGGCCCAATCCCATTTCTCTTCCCTTAGCCCTACCACTAGATTTCGAGGGCCCTCCCGTCCGAAGTTGACTTCACAGCTTATAGCCACAAGGGGTAGAGCTTGAAATCTTTACCTAGGAATCGGGACACCACTGCACATATGTTTCACACCTGCAACTTTGCATTTGCATGTAATACTGCCATCTCAAGGTAGTCGACTGTGTGCATTTTAATCATAATACTCCGGTTGATGAATACTCGCAGAAGACGTCTGCGACGCCTGCTAATGCTTGTGGATTTTTATGAGATATCGTTTAAAAACGACTCGTGTTTGTGTCAGCTAGAGTGCCTGGCTAAAGTTTTACCTGTAGCTTTACCTGTGTCACAATGTTCATAATATAATGTACCTAATTTTCATTGCTTAATGTATTTGTCATATTTCCTTTTATAAATGTGACTTTCTGTGCATGTACACAGCGTTTAACATACAAATTAGAATAAATATATTATTTTATGTACCATTTAGCAAATGCTATCCAAACGTCGCATGCTTAAATATAGTGCATTGCAGTACAATATAATTTGTTTACCTCAACTTTTTTAAAAGTACATGTGATATATGTGTGCGGATTATTTGTTTTATTGCCCTGTATGCATGAACACATGGAACATTTTAAAGGTAAAATCATTTGTTTGCTCTGATACCATTTAGGTAGCTTTAATGAAAGAGGACTTTCAAGTTAAGTAATGTGTATCAACAATCGGGAGTGAGTTTCCCAAAACTGTCGTAGCCAAAAAACTACATAAAAAGGACTTTGAATGTTCTCTCTCTGAATAAATACGTTCTTAATTCTTCGACGGGTTTGTGAAACTCACCCCTGCTCGGTTCTTTTTCTATAAATACTACAGAAATACTGCTGTCTCTACACACAGAATTAGCGATTTTCAGAAAATTGTTTTTGAAAAATTCAACCTCATACTCCGTCTCATTTACATTAAACTAAGATAGTCCGCTAAAAATTAGATTTTTTTGTAAGTGTATTTATAAAGATGTATTACATTTATGAGCTTCTTTCCCCATACCACTAGCCATCTTTTCTTTTCTTGTTGTGTATTGCAATGCATTGTGGGAATTTTCTTCTTTCGCTCGGTTTTGAGTCAGCATCTGAAAAATCTGTTTCGAGGGCTATCTTGAGGGCTGAACACCACTACCCCTCGCTGCTAAAAAGAAATGGGACAACACTACCCTACGCAGGTACACGCAAAACGGAGGGGTAGGGCTAAGTGGGGGTATTGGGATTGGGCCTTCGTGTACATACTAAGGGCAAATTTTATCAAGGGTTAGTACTTGCAATTCAAGAGTCCAGCACTTCACCAATTAGTGACCAATTTACATTACAAAAAGACCCTACTGAAGTGACTCACTACCCAAATAAGAGCAAATAATGAAGGAACAAGCTAAGGAAAAACCAGAAAACCTTGAGTAGCAACATGCACATGACCAAATCCAAAAATCTTTGAATGCGAATCTGCCCAAACGAATTACATAAGAGATAAATTGCTTACATCATAATTATCATAAATACAGCAAGGACTCCCATCCCCCCAAGCCCCCACACCAAAAAAGGAATAATTAGCTTAACCACAAATCATAAAATTGACCAATAACAAACAGTTTAAAATCAGCACTTCTTATCTGGAGACACACACAGAGGAGGAATTTCTCACACACACAGGCTTGTAATATGCCATGCTTGGACTAGCTGGGCAGAAGAACAAGTTCATGCAAAAACCGTTAGCAAATTCAGAGGGGGGAAAAACCTAGTCAGGTATGTCTATTTTTTGGGTGCTCAAAGCAAGTACCCGACATGGTCAGTGATGGAATCTTTGCATCATTTTTAAGCGTGTCTATAAAATTCTCACTTGATTTGTGCAGGACTGATAGACAAACCTTCAGGCAGTTTCCACACTGAACATACCACCCTGAAAACTCACATCTCACAGTCAGAACCACACCTTGGTCATTCCATAGAAATGTTCATAATTTCACATAACAGCTTTCAAATCTGACTGCAATGACTGTCAACTTGTAGACAATCTTATAACAAATGTGTGGCTCATAATCACCCAACACCCCCATTTCCCTTATTTACATAAACATAACCTAATTTCTATTGTTAATTCCCCAGTTCGGCCAATTGCTATTCAAAACAGCATCGCAATATCATTGCTTCCGCTGAATTTGGAGTGGTGGAAGAACAGTCATTTGTAAGGGGGAAAACACAATGCCAGAGGAGAAAACGATCATGTTTGATCAAGAAGGGAAAAAATAAAAGAAACAATCAGATGTACATAAAAAGCATCATCAACAAAGGCAGGAAGACCCAAGACCAACAGCAGAGAATGTCTGCAGTTACTGAGAGAGATGTACATGCTTTCAGTTTGCACCGTAGCAAACTCACCATTGTCTGTAAAATACAACAAGCCATCCAGAATAATCCACACATGGTCCTGAACTCTCCTAAGCTTTCTGCAATTACAGCCCAGACTCAAGGAATTGTACACCACAAGACAGTATAACACGAGATGATATTTTTAAAATTTTGGCTGAATTTTCTGTAAATGCTTTGGGCAACCTGTTGCATGCAATTTTAATTGTATATTACACAAAAGAATCACAATTATATCATCATTTACTACAAAAGGCCTACAAAACACCATGTAAACAGACATGGCCCAGGAGGTAGAGTTCTTCAACCATGCTACCCAGGAAAAGATTTGCATTCAGAGACAACCTTGTCTGGAAAACCACCAGCACAAAATACAATGGCAACGTAAGTTTTCACCTCAGCATGAACGTTAATTCAAACAGTTATGTTAAAAGCTTCATAACTAAATTATGCTAACAACTCCATTCCAGTTTATATCAATGTTAATATTACATTTGCACTACTGGAACACAATTTCTCAGATTACCACTCCAGCAGTAATTGCATTAAAAGCAACTGTACAGACTGAAAGCAACTAGGCATAAATAAAACACCAGTTAATTTAGTGGAGTGATTGGCGCTGATAAAGGAAAGAAATCTACCCTTTCACATACTCCATCTTGCATGGATGACGTCGTCAGCGCATTTTCTATTAACCTTATTGTGTCATTTAAACCAAGTTCTTAAAATGACATCAGCAGTTAATATACTACCGCTACTTCGCCAAATAAGGAGAAATGACAGTGGGTTATTTCACCTCCAAGAGTCATGACAAAATATGTCAGGTGGTGATTCCGATTCGAAAAACGCTGAATCAAAGTTACGGGCACGTTTTGTCAAAAGCAAACTTTCCAAGACGAGACACAGCCGAAACAAGTTGGATCTTGATTGCATGCGATCCCATGAATGCACGACGCTACACTGCCTTGCATATAACCGAATATTTATGCGACTACCGCATTCAACACCCATACGATGCGCTGGCAGAACCGGCTGGCCCTGGCAAACGAAAAAACGAAAAGCTCCACCACAGGGATTTGCTTCTCTTATCAAGCATACCTCCGTAAGGTCATGTCAGACGTTAAAATGGAAGGCGGGTGCCTTTTATTTACATGAAAACGACTAGATTTGCCGGTACTGCACGCAGACACCTCAGCTTTTATAACATTAAAAGCCAGAGATATTTACCAAACTCCGCCGTGCAATCTGTCACCTTCGGTATTCTCTACTTCCACCAGCCGGGACGAGGATTAACAAATGTCTAACTCGATGTCAAGACGCCCGACATTCCCTTATCAAAATGGCTCAGGGTAAGAAAACAACTCGTAAGTCCCGTGATCTGCAGGTACCGCAATCCTTCATGTCACACACGCACCACGAAGCCGGTTCGTCCTGTTCCCTGCACCCAGAGATTTCCTTTAAATGTAGTTTTAAAAGAAAAATCAGAGACGCTCACCTTGCCCGTTTTATGGTCAAACCAGACCAGAGCGTGGTTCCTCGACAGCACCTTGCAGTCAAATGTGGCGTTATTCTGGGTCGGCCGGCAGCGCGCCACGGAGCGCCCGATCTTGACGGGCTCGTCAAGGTAGACATGGCGTTCCTGAAAGGGGTGTGAATTAGGGCGGCAGGTGAACACGGCCAACGCTGAAGGCATGGATGACGGCCTGGGAGCGGGACTCCAACCGAAAGACAAGGTTTCGTGATCCAGACTGGCAAACTTTTTTCCCGGATTCCCTCTTTTCGCCAATTAGAAGCCGTGACCAACCCGGCTAGCTAGTGCAGTAAGTAGCCGGTGATTTTTTTTTTTCAGACCCGGATCCCACCTCCCCACAGATATAGTAGACCGAAAATAAACATTGACAACCACTATACGACCTACCCTACTAGTAATGCTACGTGCTGGCCATGATCCTACCCAGTTAGATCCCCTTAACCAGCAGACACAGCGGCCACGCTACTAGCTCCCACAAACCGCAGCGCGCTACACCTTCACCTGGCTGGCTACACTTCTGCTCCCCGGCTCTTGACGAGTGCTTCAGACACATCGACCGTCGACGTCCCCCCGAACGAAATCGACGAGAGCTGTTTAAATTAAACGATAATAGTAGTCTGGAGGCCTGTAATAATTTAACTTGTCAGCGACCTGTACGAGGGTCGGCGAATATACCTCCCCATGTAGCTAGCTGAAGAGCTAGCCAGCGCTAGCGTTTCCCTCGCTTCGGCCCACTTCACACCCCTTATAGTTAATTACTGGACGGGTTGCGACCCAATGACACACAGCCACCGCCGGCTGCACATTTACGTATAGGTTTCTGGCACTTTCCTCAAATTCCGAGACTCTGCCTCACGACTGACTACTCTTTGGTCTCTATCCAGCAACGTGCATTATTATAAAAAGTACACGTACTTCATAGTCCCAGTAAATTCACTTACCACTCCCCATGCCGAAACCCCCGTGCTAGCAGCTAACTAAATATTTCGTCCTACCGCAAAAAATCCTGCATCCGGCAGTTAATATGACGGAACACGGGCAAACTCCCGAAAACACTCACTGCGTATCTAAAGCAGCCTCAAATTTTCCCAAAAGTTGCCAATATGTTGGCCAGCCAGGCCTATCAATAACCCAAAGTGAGAACCCGGTCCGTCTCACTCCCGCTTTAGGACGGCGGCTGAGGTCGTGGTCGAGCGGCGACGCCGTGAACTTTCTGACCCGAAAACCAAAACAGATCCGCTCCTTTTCTATTTTCCTGGGAAACGCGGAAAACCTAGACGCCTTCGCCGCAGCCACAACCGCCGCTCACTCCCCGACGATTTTACAACATATTCCGTACTAAGCCATAGGCCACGTTGTTCCTACGAAAAATAAACAAAATACCGGACGAGAAAAAAAAAATCAACCGGCCATAGATTATTGTCTACTCCGGTAAATTCGAGGACAAATCCGAACAGCTCGCCCTTCTCCGCAAGCGACGGCCGCCATACTGGAACTGAAATACATACCGGGCTGCGACGCCGTGCTCGCGCTCGGGCACGCGAGGAGCTCGGGGCGGTGCCCGTTTTGACACTGGCAGATCATTGTCCAATCAAAGGACACGGTCGCTTGCTGCGCAGCCAATGCGCGCGACGCCGCGACGCGTGCAAAATTTGCTCTGGTTGTCACTGAACTTCAGGGAAAGAGGAATTTAAAAATTACTGAACAAAAATATGCAAGGGATTCGTCCATTGCTAAATAGCAAAACACTAGGTGGTCGATTTTTCAACACCTTCAACACCCTACAACATGACATGTGAATTATATTTCCCGAAACCTAGAGGTGTCAGCTTTCTGAAATAATTGTAGTAGTTTGGTGCAAGCAATACCAAGCATCTCTGCGTAGTATAAGTGGATGCTGCTGCTTTGTTATTGCAACCTTTAAACCCGTCGCAACCGAATACAGGCGTTTCATGATTAAAGGGTAATACAAATTCAAGTGTCATAGTTCTTAAAATATTTCGTTTGAGCCACACCATTTCCCCCTAAATAGCCTCACATTTAAAATTTAAAGGATTTAAAAGATTCAAGTGATTATCAGACAGATAAGAGCAAGGAAGTCAGGAGTATAGAACCCCACCCGCAAAGAGAAAGCCAGTGTTGTGCGGTGAAACGAATGTCTTACTAAATTAACTTCTCCGATTACTGTCTAATAATTTATCCAGAAAGCTAATTTCTTGTGCTGTCAGTGGAATTAAGTAAGCTCATTTTAGAAAAGTGCATAAATAACCATTCAAGACATAGATGATAGATGTATTTTTTCTTTAAAGGGAGCATCATTTCTGTCTAGAATCTCAAAAGGTTTAGTCCCTGAGCATGTCGTTCAGAAAACATGCAATATTAACCAATTTAGCTAAAGGATAGAAATGTTGGACACCTAAAACAATTAATATAAAGGTGTTCATTCATTTGCTCTAGATACATGATTTAAAAATTATTTTAGCTTAAAATAGACAAATACTAAGATGGACTAAAACGAAAACATCTGGGAGGTTGTTTTTTTTTATATAATATGTTTAATCAAATTTTTAATTTTTTGGCAATTATTTCTGTTTTAACAGTTATTGCTGATGTCTATATAACTGTATGACGCCTTTGAAAGTCCCTCATGTTTCACATTTTATGTGAGATATTTGTATAAAATGTTTCTTTTCACTACATTTTTATTCTGTTTAATGTTCTAATGCTCTGAATTAAGAATTTATGATACCTCTTCATTTAGATCACTGCATAGTTAGATCTGTCCATTTTCTAACTACTTATCCTGAGCAGGGTCACAGGGGGCCTGGAGCCTATCCCAAGCAGCACAGGGCACAAGTCTAGGGTACATCCTGGACAGGATGGCAGATCATTGTGGCTCAGTCATACACTTTCAGCAATTTGAGGCACCAGGTAATGTTGCTGCATGCTTTTGGGTGTTTTATTAAGAGGTATGGTTAGGGTCTTTGGTTTGGCATTCAAATATTAACACAAGCTGCCCCCAGTGAAATTGTTGCAGTAAAAACTCAGAAAAAACAGTAAGATGGTTGACAGTGGATGGATGGATGGATATTAAGAGAAATATTGTTAAGAATTTAGTGATCAGTGGTCATTGTTAACACACCACACAGTGCGCAACAATGAAATGTGTCCTCTGCATTTAACCCATATGTGACTTTCATGACATAGCAGGGAGCAGCTAATTCAGCACCCAGGGAGCAGTGCTTGGGGATGGTACCTTGCTCAGGATACCTCAGGGGTGACTTGCTGGTGGGGGATTCAAACCTACAATCTTTTGATTACAAGTGCGCTTCCCTAACCATCAAGCCACCACTGCCCACCCACATTAAGATAGAATGTCTTTGTAGGCGGCACAGTGGCTCAGAAGTTAGTTTTGTCACCTTGTAGCTGCAGGGTTATGGATTTAATACATTCCCATATGTGTCCCTGTAGACCTTGCAGGTTCACTTGGTACCCATGTGAGTTTTTCATGAGTACTCTAATTTCGTCCCACAATCCAAAGATATGTTCATAGATGTAGGTTTTATATCTCTAAGTGACTTGCAGTCAGTGAATGCTTGTGTAGTTACCCTGTGTTTAACTGGTGTTCTCACCAGGTCAAACCTTACATCACATCTTCTGTTTCCAAAAGCTCTGGCCTGTAGCCGCATAATTACATAAGGATGATTAGATCATGAGTACCTATTGAAACACTGTCCAAACCCTCCTCAGAAAAAAAGTATTTATACTGACATTGGCTATACATCAAAGGCCTTTTCCAGAAACTCTGGCAATGTATGTTAGCAAAAAAATACCTGTTTGTAACAGATTTGGCAGCTGTTACTAATTTACAGGAGGGCTGGTACTAAATCACATTAGATTTGCAGGAAATTACTGCAATTGTTGCAGTAAACTAGATCCATCCTCTAGCAGTTTTATAGTGGTAGTGTAATGTCGTGCATTCACAATATTTCCAAATCACACTAGCTTGCCAAGTTGCCACTGAAGTACCGTGGATACTTACTATATTACTGTGACTGTTTCATGTAATGTAAACTATTGATCATTAAAAGTTAGTGTTTCTTATAATACATGCTCAAATTAGAGACATTTGATATATTAAATGCAATGACATATCATAGCAAAATGAATAATCAAGATACTAATGAATCAAAAACATATTCACACACCAAACCATGAATGCAGACATAGATTTGTTTGGTTGACTCTTATCATGAATGACAAATAAATAATAAATACCTAGGTCACACCTAGCATGACACTTGCAAAAGATATAGCTATCCTGTATTGTAACTTTAAAACAAAAAATTGAGTGATAAAGTAAATTAGGAATTGTTTCAAATGAAACTGACTGCCTGTTTTCTCATTCGGTCACTGGATAAAACTGTCACACCAGATAAAATTGTCAGCTAAGCAACAAAATAATGATGGTGACACAATGGAAACATGGAATTGCCACGGGCTTCTGCTGTGGCATTTCTTATTCTAATGGAAATCTTCAATTGTACCTTAAGTGCCCACCAGTCTCAGTAAATAGCAGGGTATTGTCCAACATGGATGAAGTCTCTGTAGCTAATCACGCTAAGTAACCATTTACGACTTTCTTAGCCTTCCTACTTGTTCAATGCTTAGATCCAATGCTTTTACCACTGCAGGAATCACAGACACATTCGGACACTTAAAATATCCCAATTCATTCTGTTCAATTAGTTTACAGTACAGTTTCTGTTCTTCTCCTTATCGTCCAAACCTCCTTTCTTTGACATTTACTTTGTGGTCTCGGTTTTTAGCATCGATCAACTGCTGGTCATCCTTCCTGTTTATGTAAAAGATCTCGCATGATATTTCTGTCAACCTTGTAACAGTCATTTAAAGGGGAAAAAATGGAACCTCTGTCTTTATCCACAATGATGAGTCATGCAGATAGGCTCAGTTATTTACTCTGTTATACCAAAGGTAACTTATTTACTTAGCATGGACTTTGCTGAAACCTTCACTCATATATTAACAGGGCTCTGGTTATAAGGACACCATTGCCATCTTCCTGTAAGCAGCACACGCTGATACAGCGCATTACCACACCCACCACACGACAAGCCACCTCAGGGATGAGAACCTGAGTGCAGCTGTGCAGCAGGTGATACCTCAGCAGCACGTCAGTCCAAATGGACCAGTGTGAAGTTGTTTTCCAGTGGCTGGAGAGCCAATCCTGTCACCAACCCCCAAATTTTCCCTGAAAGTTGGAGGACCTGCTTGCAGAGCTGGATGTAGATTAACATCATGCCCAGGATGCCACTGAAGCAATTGCAGGTTTAACAGAGCAGGCCCAACAGAGTAGGATCACTCTTGGCATTCACAAGATTCAAATCAGTGACCTTCCGATTGCTGGCACAGATCTCTAGCCTCAGAGGCACCACTTCCTGTAACTTATGACATTAATTGTATCTCTCAATAATATGTCATTATTGTTATTATTCTAGATC
>JAODJU010000130.1:7584086-7595893 GCA_026776725.1 Gnathonemus echidnorhynchus
GAGTACTCAACTGGTTGGTTGAAACAAAATCCTGGTTTGGATTTTTACTTTCTGGACCTGAAATGTCCGCCTCTGATGGTCTCTGCCGTAATAGTTAAGCAGGATTGACTGGCTGCATACGCTTGGTTGTGTAGAAGGCACTTTGCAGGAAAAGGCTTTTCTATTATCCAGTCTGGTTTCGACTTGGTACATCGGAGAATGGCAGCGGTAATGGAGCCCCATGGATGCGCATCAAATCAGAAGCTCAGCTATGCTCCCCATGGGGCTACAGGCAGCTGGGCATCTTGGTCTTTGAACCGAAAGGTCGCTGGTTCACGACACAACAGGAAGCCCTGCTCTTGTTACCCTTCAGCTAGATGTGTAAGACAACCTGCTTTAGGGGAAATATCCACCAGCATTAGATGCACAGAGGATAAATGTTAGTCCTTTCATTCAAGCGGCAAACATTGGCTGTGGTTTTGAAATGTTTTAATTAGTGTCACAGAATTGGTCTAGTGAATTGTAGGAGGCACTCTGAGTTTTATTTTGGTCCTTAATGCAGACTGTTTATTAATAAGTAATATTGTGGTTGAGGTAAAGACTTAATGATGAAAACAGGAATTAAATGTCATCCAACTTCGGCAGTGACTGCAGCTCTCAGAGATGTACTGCCTGTGTGGAGATTGGAACATAAATGTCTCATTAAGAAAGTGATGATGGATTTGCACAAAGGCTGCACCTTCTAGTCCTGAGGTTCTCGTATCTGCTATTGCTGGGGTCCAGGGTCTACCCCGGCAGCACTTGCTGTGTGTGAGTATTTTCTCTCCAGCATCAGAATGGTGAGGTCAGCCTGTAGGACCATGAAAAGCCAGATGTGTGGAGGTCAAAAGGATTGTGTGTCTGCTGAAGGCCTTTTTCTTGGAGGATGAGCTGTACACGAGCCTCTGGTGAGCCAGAGTGTTTGGTTGCCTTGGAAACTTGGTGACCGATCAACAGCTTTCACTGAATTCGAGTCATGGGTTCGTCTTGCATCACTAAGCTTGCCTCAGCTTTTGGGGCGAAGCACTATGAATCGCTTCGCATACAACACTGGAATATCCAGCTCTGGAAAAGCTGAGGATGTGGTGCCCAGTGGGAATTTGTCTGAGCTTCAAAGAATTCCTAATCTTCCAGAGCCTCCCATGTGAGATGGTATTTGAGGAATGTTCCGTGTTGGCACAAGAAAGAGTCTGTTTGCTATGTTGGCTCTAGAGCTTGTGGGGCTTCATTCTCTGTCTGTATATATTCAATGAATCTATTGATTTGAAGAATCAAAATTCACAAGCATGTGTAGGAAGACTTTTGAGGTCATGATTAAAAGCTGCATAGTTCATATTTCTGGAGAATAGGTCTCATTTTTTTTAGAGTCGGGGACCCTTCTTGATGTATGAATGGTAGTTAGAGAGTGTTGTGTAAGCACCTCTATTTTTAGGGCCCTCCTTCCGCTAAAATCCATGGATTGGGTTAAATTGTACGGTGACATCACCCCTCCATCTCCAGTCGGGCGTGTGCCTTAATCCCCAACATCTGATAGGCAGGTTCCCTGTCCTCTGCCTCCCGTTACCGCCACCACTCTGCAGGAGACCAGGCCTGTCCTCCTCCCATGAGACCGACAATTCAAAGCATAGCTGTAAAATGGAAATGTATGCTTTTTTTAGTCAGAAAATCCCATTGGATCACGGCTGTATTTCCCGATAAGAGTGCACCAAGCAGGCAGAATGCCAGCCAAGCCATTCATCTGTATGGAGTTGACTGTAAGCTTCCAGAGATGAGAATGAAACGCAATAATTATCTGTTATGTTTCACGTCTTGCTTATTTTTCCCAGAATGTCACACAATGGTTTCTTATCCTGTTTATTTTTGGATATTGTAAGATGAGGACATTAAATGTGTTGAACCATTGCCTGCATGCAGATTAGTACTATGGGTTGGATCGAGTCTCTGCCAGCCTGTCATAATCGCCATGTAAATCCCGTGTGATTTGGCAGTAAGATTAGTCCGGTGGACAGCCGGCCAGCGTTTGCGTGGTGATACTGGTTGCTTAGGCACTGAGGCATATCACACATGGAAGGCTGCTGGTCTGGAAGAGGTGTTTCTGACCTTTTATTCAAGGCAGCGAAGGTGACCTTTTAAAACATTACTCATTAATGCAGTCGGTATGGTTTACTTAGCAAATTCTACCCCCACACCCCCCAAAGCCATCAAAGATATCTTGTAGTTGGGCAGCTACAGCTGACCATGAGGACCCCACAAGCCTTGCCGTTTCAGAGATTTTCTGATGGAGTCGTCTTGCCATACAGTTTCACCCTTATCAAAATCTCTCAGGTCTTTACCCCTGCCCATTTTTCCTGCCTTCAACATGTGAACTACAAGTACCAAATGTTAGCTAGCCATCTAATATATTCCAGACTTTGACACGTGCCATTTTCACGACGTCATTCGTGGGGGGTGCTGTAATGTTTTGACTCATCAGTGTATAGTGTATTTTATTGTCATACTGGTCTCCAGTTATTAATCCAAGATGTTGGCATAATGTCCTCACTTTGTCATACAGGATATTGTTGGAAAAGACTTTTGAAATAGAACTTTCTCCCCAAGAAAATTGTTACAATACAAACAAGCACTGAAATCTTGCCGCTGACACCCAATGCTACTACACTCTTGAGGATGATGTGAGAGCAGTCAATGACCTAATGTCCCAAATATGTTTGAATGCACTTCCGGTTTCCCCTTCCTCCCTCTAGGCTGTCTGGGGGACACGCAGTTCTGCTTCCGTTTCCGCCAAGCAGCAGGCAGGAAGTCTTCCCTCGGCTGCTTCCTGGATCAGTTCGACAGAGATGCCCCCCTCTGCCTCAAGGTTAGAACTCGAGCTGGTTTCGGATGTGAGGAAGCTGCTCTCACAATTGTGAATTGCTAAAAAGCGATGTGTCCTGCAGATGTTGCCATTGACTACAGCACTCAGTGTTGCAACATATATTATTATATGTCAGTAAATGAGTAAATGAGGAAGATGCACGATATCGGCACAAACATTTTTGTTAGCAAAAATGCCCCAAATATTTCTGGGAATAAATATCAGTCTGTGACTCAAAATATTTTTATAGTATTAATTTTCCCTCAACTAAATTAGTCTGTGGACCACTGGGTCTTTCAAGAACTTGTTTGTATCTTTTGATTGATATGATTGTCAGTTTGGTTAACAGAATAGCTAAGCTTTAGCTTTTAAATTACATTGTGGTCTCAAAAATGTCTGTCCAGCAATAGTCCATAACCTCAGGTTTGAGTGGGATTATGTAGTACTGTACTGAAACTGAAGGCAAGTCTCGTAGATGATAGAGTGATGTTGACAACCTAAGGTATTTGGCAGAAGACTAGGTTTTGTAGCACTGGAAATGCCACACCCTTGCTTTTGCAGCGGAGCCCTGTTGCATTGTGAAGACAACATACAAGGCAAAAAAAAAAAGACCAAACTGTGATTTCATATTGGTGGTATTCCCTTCCTCAGGACAAAGGGATTCTCTGGAACTTGACAGTCAATCTGTGCAGCAGTGAGATTGAGCAGACGTGGTTCTTTGGAGTCTGGAAGTGGAGATTAGAGAAATTGTAGTTGTATTAAGCACAAGGAGAAGCATTGCAGATGATTGTAATAGCTGAAAGTGACTTTTCAAAGACATCTGGTGGTGGCATCTTGCATCAGGGTAGCAGGGGAAACGCGTGTGTAGATACATTAGTAAGTTGAGAAAATGTCTTGCTGCTTACGTATGACTCAGATGGCACTGAAACTCCTCATGCTGGTGAACACAGATTTTTGGCTCACAAAGGATATGCAGATGTAAGATTTGGGGAAGGATCCGATTTTCCGTTACCTGTAGGGATCCATCCTTGGCTTTTATTGTGATTCCTCAGAATAATTCTTTGAGTATGATGTCTCTTCCAGAGAGATCAAGGCTATTATTATGGATACGTATACTTCAGGCAAGTCCGGGACAAGTCGCTCAAGAGAGGATACTTCCAGAAGGTGAGTCTGCCGACCTCTTGACAGCACATTCCCACTGATACTTTGACTCTAGCCTGATCCGGGGTCACTGTTGTTAGTAATTGGGTCCTGTCATGGCTTACGGCCCCAATTTCTTTTCTTCATAAGAGAACAATATTATGCCATTTGCTGCTCAGGTTCAAGCAGTTTCTGTGCCGTGTCAGGCACCAAATGTACATTTTCCATGCATATTATGGCAACTAGTCATGTTTGTAGTTGGGAGGTAACTATTTATTCAAGAATTGTTGAATGAAGGTAGAGGGGTGAGGCAGGTTTCTACTTGTTGAGCGCATATGGATCTAAGTTAGCTTTCCAGGTGTATGTCTGACTGCAGCCACATTTTGGGAGTCAGGAAGAGGTCCCCCTGACAAGAATTAGTTAGTTATTTTATTGGTGGGCCTGTTTCTATTGCCAAGGAATCTTTAGTTGTAGGGCTGGGCGATTTGCGATATTAATGTCGACATTGCATGTTACGCACGTGCTATTCTCACATCGCATGGACCAAGACAGTCAGCTGGGTTTAGATCAGGATTTTTCATACTGTCTGGACATTATATTGCATTACATGGTATTTTCAAAAACAATGTTTTGCAGTACAATTCCGGTATTGTGAAATCTTGGTGATAAACTCCCCCGTGCTCGGGCAATCTTAAATTTATTTTGAACTCCCCTGTTCATGTATACTTTGCTTTATATATGTCTCAATATTTATCACAAAAAAATCACGTGATATCTAAGAGTGCATTCACACTTGGCATGGTTGCTTTGTACCGTGCCCAAGCGCAGTTGCCCCCTGCTGGTCTGCGCTCACATTGCACTTAATGATCTCGACCCAGGCTCGCTTTAGTTATCACCATGCAACTTTTTTGTTTGGAAGAAAACATAAGAAGTAAAGCACTATTGCACAGCAGAATGGAATTCATGATTAATATACTAATTTTATGGCTTATGGAGTCGTTTTGGTCACAATGGCACACAGATTTATGCGACAAAGTGATTTTTATTTATTTGTATAAGAAGATGCCAAATATCAGAGTTTAGTAGTGCAGACTAGTGTTACATGGGATACTGGTACTGAAAAGATAATGCAGTTTCACATTTTTGAAAGCTGTTCAGTACATTTCTTTAGTACCAGTACTAATTACACTATTACAGACATTGCTGATGCTAACCATTGGATCAGAACCATGTTATAAAATTATAAAATGGAGGGTTGCCAACTCTCATGCATCTGGCATGGCACTCACGCTTTTAGACTCCAACGCTCACGCAGGAAGTCTTATGGCAAATCTATATTTTTCCATTATAAACCTAAAATTAGCTACATCAAAAACATTGGGGCAGTTTGCAAACCCTACAGTCTGTTGAAGGTAGTTAATTGTGGTCTCCCCAGCTTCAGGTCAGAGATTTATGTAAGGCATCTTATAATACTGCAAGATCTTGTAATATAACAAACAGGCTACATTAGCATCATCAAACTAGCATCCGTACCTACAGGTTATTATGCTACGCTGTGTTTTAAGCAGTTAGATAATCAAGTATAGCGCACTGTGATGGGACTTCATTTTTAATATGTTTACTGATAAGATGAACGGAAAAAAGCAGAAGCTGCTGTAACCTTTATAAATGCTTATATTAGCCGCAAAAAAATGCGGTGATCTGTACAGTCTACCCGATCTGTTCCTTCCAGGTTCGGTTCATTTTAGTGTACATGTACTTGCTCATGGTATGGATCAGCTAGAGCAAGTACACCCTAAAATTTGCTGGGTCAGTATAATGGTTCTTTTGTAATCATTAATTAAGCAGCCATTAATGTGTTGCTTGTTTTGTCTAGTAAATTGTCGCATAGTCATTGCTGCTAATATTGGGGTGACACTTGTTTGAAATGTTTGCCTTTGGAAGGGAGGCTGTGGCTCCGGTCTGTGTGCTGGGGGGGTCATTGGTGCCTGCTGTACTCGGGGATTTTTCTGCACTACACAGTATTATCAGTGAGGGCAAGCTGGGGGCAAAGTTGGCAGCCTTGTCATTAATTACAACATTGCTATAATTAAATCGTATTCAATGTCTGGAAGTTTTGAAGGAACTGGGGCTCCTTTGACTACTGTGACCTGATTTAATCCCAAAAATGACTATAGCTGGTAGATGAGGATTTTGCTGGTGGTGGTAATTGAGAAGTTTTCAGGACGTACACACACTTGGCCCAGTTGCATTGTACTGTGCCTGAGCACAATTGTGCCCCCCCCCCACTTCCCCGCTGGTCAGCACTCACATTACACTTAACATTCCGGGCCTGAGCACACTTTCGTCATCACAGTGTGACTTTTTTGTGTAGAAGGAAACAGGAGGAAATACTACCACACAACACAATGGAATTCACGATTAATAACTTTATCTTGTCTTTCATTCGGAGTCGTTTTGGGTGCAATGACACATGGCCCTCTTATCGATTTATTGAGTATCCAATGCAGCGATTAATTGTGCTGCATGCACAAGATAGTCCTGTATTTTACCAGATATCTTTTTGTGTGTTGCGTTTAGTTGTTCCTGGATACTCTCATCAGCCCAAATTTCCAGCAGACACTGCACCTCTGCTGTAGACCAAAGTGATCCCTTTGCCGCAATGTTTGTTAAATATTTGTCGCTATCTGATCTGTACAACTGACCCAATCCATTCCTTCCGGGTCTGCTTCATGTATAAGTGTATATGTGCGTATGCGTGTGCCATTAGCATCACTGACGTCGTCTTTCTCTTCGGTGCTCGGGCACCGTTACTGTTCACACCGGATCCACACCGGATGCATACCATGCCCGGGTATGGTACCGAGCGATTACACTAGTCAAATGAACTAGACTTTGGCGGTCAAGCATACTCGGGCATGGTATAGAGTACATCCTCAGAAAAGGAGTTATTTACCGACAAGAGAAACGCAATTTGGGCGTAAACTCCACAAGTGATGATTAGGTCTTAGAAGAGGCGGACATTTCAAGTCCAGAAGGTAAAAATCCAAAATCCAAAACCAGGATTTTGTTTCAACCAACCTGCAGAGTACTTTGTGACTCTTTATACTCAACTGGTTGGTTGAAACAAAATCCTGGTTTGGATTTTTACCTTTTGGACCTGAAATGTCTGCCTCTGGGTCTAAGTATAGCATTTTCTGAATTTTGCCAGGAATGTACATGATCAAACCTTCTGTAGAACATCAGTTTTTTTTAAATGTAAATTAAAAATGTTAAATCACGTATTTGTGCTGGTTTGCTTAAATGAAAATGGAAAATGGCTCAGGCTTTGGTGCTGGTTTTTCATCAGTCTAAGTAAGGAAATTCCCCTTGGAAGGTCTTTGGAAGGTCTTTAGCCTGAGGCTCTTTATTTGACCCTCCTGCCTCCTTCCCAGTCCCTGGTCCTCATCAGCAAGCTCCCCTACGTCACCTTCTTCCACTCTTTGCTGAAGCTCGTCGCCCCCGAGTATTTTGAGAAGCAGGAGCCGTGTCTGGAAGCCGGTGAGCCCAGCTTCACCATCACTGTTGGGGAGGGTCCTCTTTATACTTGGTTTTTTAACTTAATCCTAATCGCAGTATTAATTCATAATTTGCTTTTATTATGAACATGTCCATGCACATTTTGTAAGTCCATTATTCGAATGCATGCGTTTAAAGCGCCATAAATAAATTCTCTTGTATGGTTATGAAATCATCGCTTTGAGAATAGGGTTTTTTTGGTTTTTTTTTAGGAATCTGGTCGTTTAAGGTGGGGTTTCATTTTTATTGTTGTTTTTTCCCTTGCAACAGCCTGCAATGACATTGACCGATGGCCGACACCGTACCCTGGGAAAATCTTAACGCTTCCAATAATGGGAGTTGTCATGAAGGTAGCCTGAGCCCCTTAATTCTTCTCGCCTAGATGAAGGCTCTTGCTCTCTCTCTCTCTCGCTATCTCTCTCCCTCTCGCCCTCTCCCGCTCTTTTGCTCTGCCTGCCTGCCTATCTCTCCCTCTTCCTCTCTCTCACTTTCTCTGGCTGCCTATCTCTCCATCTTTCTTTCTCTATCTGCCTACCTCTCCCTCTCTCTATTCCCACCCGTCTCTCTCTCTCTGTCTGCCTGTCTCTCTGTTTCTCTCTCTCTCTCTGTCCCCACCTCTGCCTGTCTCTCCTCCTCTCTCTGTCTGCCTGTCTATCTCTCTGTCTCTCTCTCCCTCTATCCCCACCCTTCTCTCTCTCTCACTTTCTGTGCCAGCACACTGTGTCACTGATTCTCACTATCTTATCCTGCAGATTCGGATTCCGGCCTGTTATGACAAGCCCGGCATGTCACAGCTGGTCCAGTCGTCGGAGGTGAGATCCATTCCCTCACAGCCCCAAACCTGACCCCTGCTTGGTGCCGCAGGCTTCATCTCTGGGCTTCTGTCTTTCAGAATGACACCCTGGTCTCCGTTGTCCTGCCCACCATTCACGAGGTGGACCTCTTCAGGTCAGTCTGGCCGTGCTATGGCCCCGTTTGTCGGTGGGTGTTTCGGGGGGGTGGGGGGCTTTGTACCTTTTAGCTGTGTTTTGAGGAGATGGACTTTTGAAGCAATCAGCACGCAGCAGGTAGATGCGGATGGTTTAAGGGGAAAGGTATTTGAGGGCGATTCCACAATGATGTCACTGATGCTGACCTCTATCCCTGGGACAGATGCTTGTTGCCTCCTGGTGGTGTCAGGTGGGACTGCACTTCCCTCAATGGCAGTCTTGCTCATTTATTTTTGATGGTGCTTCTTGGTTAGATTTCATGTCGCTGTGGCTCTCGAGGGGTGGTTATTGATAATGGAGAGCTGCAAATTTCAGATGTTATGACCGAGTCTAGGGCATTTAATAACATGTTCTGTGTTTCTGTGTCTGCTAAAATCTTGGGGTTTTTACGTTGTATTGATGTTTGGGTGAATAAAGGCGAAACCGTCTGGTCATTCTTTAGCCCCTCTGTGCTTGGCTGTGGTGTCCCACCGTGTCTCTGTCTCTCCTGGCCATCTAGGTGTTTCAGCCCCGTCTTCTTTCACATCCAGATGTTGTGGGAGCTAGTATTATTAGGAGAGGCCCTGGTCGTCATGGCTCCTTCGCCGGCTGAGTCCTCTGACACGGTGCTGGCACTGGTCAGGTGAGCGTTCTCCTTGACCTGTGGAGGGCGGCGTTGTGTAACGGTGGATTTCCTCCTGAACGACATGGCTTCCAACGCCATGTTCTCAGGTCTTACCAAAAGGACTGTAGATGATGGGAACTACTTGGATTAGAACCTGTTTTGGTTTGGTATTTCAATAAAACGCCGAGTCCCGCTTTGACCCCCTGATGACCCCCCCCCCGCTGAGGCAGTGACTGATCCTGGCCGCTCTGCTTCTCCGCTTGCAGCCAGCTCTAGGTTTGGCCTGCTGCTGTAATAGAGGTCGGGTTTTGAGTGGAAGGTGTGGTCCAGTATGTAAACTGAGCAGTTTAGGATAAAGGGGAGAAGTAGGGCTGGGCAATATATCGAGTTTTTAAGATAGAACCTTATTTTTTAATACAATGTATAGGATGAGAGAATATTGTTTATATCGATATAGTGTACGTTGCTTTAAAATGATACTCACAGAGCCGCCAGTTCCCCCATTTCTCCTCCCCCTGTCTGTCTCTCGCACAACTGTGCCCTGCCCCGCCCCCTCACTCACAAGTGCTGCATGCAGCGACAGCATGGAGACAGACACAGACATGAGGCAAGCTAGCAAAGAGGAGCTGGCTGATAAAATATTATATGCCAGTAGTTATTTTTGAGCCATTTTTTTAATGCACATGTACAGCTGTTTGTTAATAAAAGTGTCTGTGTGACACTGGGGACATTTGGCTCTGACTTGGAACTGTCTTTTTGTTATTACTTTATGGAGAAAAAATATCGAGAGATATACCATATCGCCGTTCAGCTAGAAAATATCCTGATGTGATTTTTTTTTTTTTTTTTTTGGTCGATATCACCCAGCCCTAGGGAGAAGAGAGAGTAATTCTGTGTGCCTTATGCTAAGCTCACACTACATGATTTTATCCCCGATCTTCCACTCGCCGACAGTTTTTGGATACCGCCGACAAAAGCCCCAGATCACAGGCAACGCAGTGTTCACTTTGCACTGGCAAATCAGCACTCAATCACAGTTTGAAAACTGTTTAACGACGCAACCTGACAGAGTTGCCGATTTGTCGCTGACGCCTGTCAGATATCTAGCACTTCTCCCCCACTCTCCTCGGTCCCTGATCAGTTACGTAGTGTGTAACCACAACGACTTCAAGACCCCCGATTATAGGATGTCAGGTTGTGTATTTTGAATGGCATAGCGATCTGATGGCTTTGAAAGTCCCCCAGTGTGAGCTTGGACTTGGCGGTGACCTTGCTCCCGTTCTCTCTGTCTGTGTTGTAGCTGTATATCCCCGCTCCGCTACTGCAGCGACTTCAGGCCCTACTTCACCATCCATGACAGCGAGTTCAAGGAGTACACCACCCGCACACAGGCCCCGTAAGTACCCATCCCTACCCGGCCCGATGGGTCCATCTCCATCCTATCCTCCCTGGAAGATTCAGCCTCCTCTGCTTTGCAGGGCTGTGAGGGTCATCCTGCTCTGGTTCACCTACACTGGTTACATTCATCCGTATATTTTCCAGTTTCTGTAAATCAAGCCAAAATCATCACCCAAAGGGTTTGTGGGTATTAATAGAATACTTCACAGTCGCGTATCTCAGACGATCAAAATATATCGGCAAAAGAGCAAAACCACAGAAGTTCTCCTCAGACTGATCTGGGCTTGATGTGAATCCCTCTCTCACTGAGGTTTGGTACATTTACTCCCTTATGTTTGATAACTCACTGGTTCTGAATTGTGGACCATTCAGTCCTATAGTTGTGACCCATAATGCATTGCTGTCTCTCGAAGAAGAATAGAGGATGGAGTAGCATGCATTTGCTGCCCAGGGGCATGAGATGTTCTCCCCCTTTTACAGGCAAAGCAAAGCAAATATGTCATCCTTGTACTTTTGATTGACCTACTACCCCTATCAGTCCTTAATACCCCTAATAAGTGGCCACATGGGTAACCTTGCGTTGACATGTTCATGTAGCTGAGAGCTCTGTCTGACTTGTAAATAATTGAAAGGGGATGGATGGTGTTTGAATAAATAGAGCCTGGCAGCACTGAGGTGGCAGCAGCAACAGCAGCCAGTGACCTCAGTGCATTAGTGCCTTTTTCAGTCAGCGCACTGTCTGTTCTGCATGTGGCAGTCAGGGTGGCTATGTGATGCATAATTGATGGTCCCTGTGTACAGTGGTCTTTGTTAGCGGATGTATGAGAGCTGGTTTCGCCTTGCGTCTGTATTGGGTTTCCATCCCATTGTCCCCCCCTCCCCCCCCCCCGCTGGCAGGAGATGTAGTTAAACCCTTTTGTGAACAGAAAGATAGTAAAGATTACTCGTAATGTGAAATCATATGATTTGTACCTTTCTTTAAACAGGATGTTAGGTGACTAATGTTAAAAGGATAAAACATGGTGTCACTTTGAGGCAAACTGAAGTGTCTGTTTTGTGTGTCCCAGGCCGTCCGTCATCCTTGGAGTGACGAATCCCTTCTTTGCCAAAACCCTCCAGCACTGGCCTCACATCATCCGGATTGGGGATATGAAACAAGCAGGTAGCGGAAACGCCGAGTTTCGCTGCCCTTTAGGCCATGAGTGCCCTGTGTGTCATCGGAGAAGGGCGGGCTGAAGCATTGTGG
>JAODJU010000130.1:7600313-7637447 GCA_026776725.1 Gnathonemus echidnorhynchus
CCCCCCCCCCCCCCCCGCCCCCAGACACAGGCAGAGAAGGAGCAGCTTCCAGTCAAAGCGGGAACGCTGGCCAGACTGCGGGCCCACATCGAGACCGTCATCCTGTCCCTGCCCGAGGATCTGCAGGGGATCCTGCTCAAGTCATCCAGCCCATGAACTTGACCCTCTGCTGCCCCCATGGGGATGGGGGTGTGACTGACGGCACTGTCCCCAGAGCCAAAACTGATCCAGGCGGTTGCATTTTTTTGTTCCCCCCCACACTGAGAATATTTCCCTGAAACGCCCCCCGTGCTGCCCCCATACACAATGCTGGCGTTGGCAGAACCGTCGGTTTGTGTGTTTACATGCAGCCAGGACACGGCATTGATATTGCTCTGCAATACCATGACAACTTCGGGGGATATGCGCATCATTCTCTCGCGATACCTCCAGCGAGTCCTTTCGTCTCTCCCTGCCCACAAACACACCCCCAACAGGAGCTGAGTGGAGGTGCAGACTTTCACAGATTAGAGGTGTGGGTGTTGACAACTCCCCTACCTTCCCCTTGGTTTGTCTGAAGTGGGAAAAGCCACTGATGGCACCTCTGGTGGCTTTTAATCAGGGGTTACAGTAGGTGTTTAAGCTCATAGGCTGTAACATGTCATGTGATTTGAGTTAATGTCCAATCAGGGACTGAGAAGATGCTCTAAGCAGCTTAAGGCCTTTGGGGGCCTTTGAGCATGTTTTAAAGTGTAACGATGTAACACTAAGATGTGAGACAGTGTGACTGTGATGCAGGGGCATAGATGTAGTCAGGAGGCTGCCAGAACTCACTCACCCAGATTAGGTTTTTGGAAAGTTCACCGAAGGTGGGTTTATGTTAGACTTGCTACTGTCATCATTAAAATCGTTCTGCCCCATTTCCGGACACTCTGTCTGCACTAGCTGACCTTTACAGATCTCTTTCCAAATGAAGTTAAGGGGCACAGCCTTCAATGACCGATCTTTTAAAGAAACTAATGTTGCCTTATGTTAGTATTCAATGTGATGAGGCTATTTAATTTTTATTTAAAATTATTTATCTAGGGTTTATGTGTTAAATGTACGTTAAATTGTGGTCTTTTAAATGTAAAGTTGCCTTACTCGAAGCAGGTATACTTACAGGTTGGTTAATTAGATTTATGGGGTGTGTAACATAAGAAGGCAGTATTGTATATGAAAGAGTGAATAATTACACAGTAAGGGCTTGCTAAGGTAACGACCTATAACATTCCTTTAAGTTTGTAGGAATGCGTCTGTGATTTGGGCAAAAGTCAGTCAACTGCAACCTTCCAACTATACTGTGCCTTTTGGACCCCGTTTGCTCACATGTGGTTTTTATTTACCGCGTTTTAATGTTTAGGGAAATTCTAACACCTTCTCCTGTGGTTGTAAAGCAGTATTCTGCCAAGCCATACAACACTTAATCTTAAGAGTACGAGGGCTGTTCAAACGTTAATGACACTTTGCTAACTTATTTAACGCGAACAATGTTAACCACTGCATTTCGTAACATATGTTTGTACAGATTAATTACTTGTCTTTTCATGCAAAGCGCTCTTAACCAGACAACCATTTTCATGTTTGTGTGTATGTATGTGTGTATGTGGGTACATACTTGTAACGGTACCTCTTATCACTGAGGTCTCTCATACTATATGGTGCTCCATTTAGAGATTCTAAAAATGGAATGAATAGTTCTGGTATTTGAACAAACGTGTATAAGGGGTGGACAAGTCCAAAGGTGAGGATGCTCAAGGGTGGCTGGGCAGGCTGGGTACGCTGGTTTATGTCCCCGTCCCCTAAGTTGGGCATGCACGTCTTTTGTAGTTTTTTCTGAGCTGGGCATACTGGTCTCTGTAGTTTTTCTTTGTTGGAGTCATCGTTTGGACAGCAAGACCCCAGGCTGCTGTTTCAGGAGGTGACCTACATTGTATAATCTGTCAGATTCCAGTCTTCCAGTCTTTTTTGTGGATTTTTCTTACCCCTGTGATGCATGTTAGAAAGCAATACATTGATAGATCATCAGCTGCAATGTCATTGAAATCACTGTCCTTTTTCTGACCAGATTACCAATGTTTTACTTTTTCCAGTCTTGACATATGCTCTGTGTTAAGGTTTATTTTCCCTGCTCAAAGTAGGGGCAGTATCTTCTTAAACAATTTAAATCAGTGTTTTCTGGCACAGAATCTGTGACTATTGGTTGTTGGGCAACCACAAAAGTTTATATTTTAAAGATGAACCTATTTTAACATGTTTGAATTTTATATAGAGATCTATTCTCATACATTATTCTGATATAATTACGCAAATGTAAAATTACTGTTGAAGATATTTGAATATTTTAAGTTTATTAGTTGAAGCTTTTGTGAGTAATACATTTTAGTTTGGATTAATTTGCATATTGAGAGTTAATTGGAACACAGAGGCAGTAAATTCTGTTGGGTATACTGATATTAGGAACTATTCATTGACCCTTATGTATGAAAGCCATAACCACTTGCATTCTGCATAATGATTTTATTTTTTTAACATACAACATCTGTATGAATGCAACATCTCTTCACCTCCAGGTTCTTTTAATGAGAGTTGGTATTTTTATTTTATATGAATAAAATGACAACCAGAAAGTGGTTTTGTGTGTTGATAGCCTTTCCTGCCCCAAAAACAGCTTGTTTGTCATTGTAAGGTATTGGGGGGAACTTGTTGCATATAACAAATTTCAGATGATTTCAGAAAATTGTCCAGAGAGCCAGTTTTTCATCCATCTTCAGTAACTGCTAGTACAGGGTTGTGGTGAACATGCAGGTTACCCCGGGAAGTGCAAAGCACAGGAATAGCCCTGGATTGGATTCCAGTCCATCTCAGGACACACGCACACTGTGGGCGATTCAGAGACACCAGTTTGCTTAACCACATGTTTGTGGACTGTGAGGAAACCCAGTGGGAAATCAAAATTCCACACTCAGCAGAGGTGCAATTTGAACCAGTGTGTGAGGCAACAGTTCTACCTTCTGTGCCAGCAACCAAATTACCATTTTATGTCAATTGTGGTGCAATGATGCAACAGTGCCACAAAGGGCCGGGTGATCGCAAAAGGACTCAGTCAGGAAATGGTACCAAAAAAATTACCTACGACAATGACCTAACCCTAAAAAACCCTTTATCCAGCAGAGGGTGACAGGGAGCAGGGAACATCATGGAGGAGCTGCCAGTTCATCACATATCATGTGCTCACATCCTTTGGGCACATTGTTTTGCTTTGGGGCTATGGGGCAAGCAGGGTGGACAAGCAAACGCACACAGTGGAGCCAGAGATGAGATTCCAATACCCAGCCTTTAAGGCATGAGGTCCTACTGCAGAACACTTTGTGGCCTTAAATCATAGGGGGTGGCCTGTGGCTCGGAAGGTTGGGTATCGGCGGTCGGAAGGGCACTGGTTTAAATCTCATGCTTACTAAAATAGTCCCTTCTCCATTGGACCCGTGAGCAAGGCCCTTAACCCCCACAGGAAATACTCCAGGGGCACTGGAGGGACAGCTGACCCTGTGCTCAGAACCCACTCTGCAAGGTGGCATGCCCAAAAAACACGTTTCAAAGTAACTTCTTATACAAATGGCAGTTAAAGCTGCATTCATTATTTTTATTTTATATGCCTTTTAAGAGATCAAAATACATAAATACCTTTTCAAATACAGTGACTGACAGAGGTTGCTCTGTGGAGAGCACTGTTGCTTCAGTCCTCCTTTGTTGGGGGTTCAAATCTGATCTGTGTGCATGTGTAGAGTATGTTTGCTCTCCCTGTATCTCATGAGTCTCCTCCTACAGTCCAAAGACAGGCTGCCTAATGGCATAAATGACATCTCGAAATTTCCAGTAGTGTATAATTGCCAGGGTATGAGTTTATATTCTCGGTGATGGACTGGCATCCCATCCAGTGAGCACTCCAGCGTTGTGCCCTTTGCTGCCTGCAATAGGGCCCAGGCTCCTCTGTTACCCTGACCAGAAGAAGCAGTTTGAAAACCGATGAATGCAACAGGAAAACATATGCTATGGTTCTAATTAAACCATCAACATTACCTGGGAAAAACTAAAGCCTGAACCTTATTCATTATTATTATTCTATCATCATAAATTTGCATCTCTCTATATTTTTTTTCCACATAAGGTGCATGGCTTCAGGAAATGCAGGTCATTAGTTAAGCATTGAGGTGTATTCTGAGGTCTTCATATAAGTAATATATTTGAAGTTAAGGCGGAACATTACAGTCAAAGAGATAATGCCTCCCAAGGCATTTAACTTCTACAAATATATTGGTTGTTTTTGTATGTCTATTCTTCAGCAAATATCTAGGAAGGAATGCTCTTGTCCTTCAATATTCTGGACAAATTCACCTCTATGGCACATCCATGTGTCATTATAGATCACTAAAAAGTATTATAGTGCAAGTGTATGGCTAATATGTATTATATAACATTTATTTCACTGATGTTTTGTTCAAAGTGACATACATTTCAGAAAGTGGGATCAATTGGGTGTTACTCAGCCTTACTCAGGAACCCAACAGTGAAAGTACTGCCCATCACAGGACCGGCCAATCATGCGAGTCCACACACAATCCTCAGGCTTATGTAAAAAAGAAAAAAAAGTGCATGATGAAAAACCTAGGAATAAGCCTAACCCTATTCTCCTGAACTGCAGTATATGATAAAACCTTTCAAAAATCTGTTCATTCTTGTTTCCCCAGCATAAAGCAATGCTTGTTTTGAGAAATTAATTCAACTGGACACTTCTTTAAGACAAAGCATTGAATGCAACATGTTTGGTTTTCCCCTTTGGTAAATATACTGTATTTGTGTAGCTGGTATAACTAAACAAGACAGTCCTATTCATCTTCCATGCTGAAAATAATGTGCAGGACAACTCACACTTCCACGGGTGGTGGGTGGGCAGGAGAGACAATGAACCTTATGCAGGGATGTTACTTTTAACTTTCATTGCTCTAAACAGAGCATATGGGAGGATGTTTGTATATGTGTAATTGTTTTATACATGTAAAATGCTTCAGCACAATGGCTGTCAAATTGTGGTTTGCGAGAAGGCTGTGGTAATCTGATGTATATTCTGGAAAAAATAGGAATTAAATAAATGTTAAATTACATTATACATACACACATATTTGAAATCTTTTCAGGTTAAGATACTTTCAGTATTCTCTGTCGACACATTCAGAGCAGGTAGAACGGAATCTACTAAATCCTGCATGCTGCAATTCCTGCTCTTTCAAAGTGTGCTGTGCCACGGGGATTCTCCCCCGCGCTGAAATGCTCAGGTTATTGAGATGTTTTTTAAGTTAGCATTCAGGTCCCTGTGTTTTTTTTTTTTTTCATTTAAGTGGTACTTGGCTGCTCTGGTTTGATCCAGAGTCGTAGTTCAAAAAGTTTGAGAACCACCGCATTACCATAACTACATCTTTTTACAGGATCTGTCTTGCTGAAAATTCAGGCCAGCACATCTATGCACCTTTCATATCCACACACTTTTCCTAAGACCCTTAGAAAGGGATACAGACCCAACACTTCAAAGTTATTTTGAAAAACTATCTCCCTCACACTGCGTCCCCGTTTTTTTGTTTTGGACCGCAGTTATTAACACCGAAAGGCACGAATGTCGCATATCTCATCGCCTTGTGTTTGCGGTTCAGTGCTACTCGCGCTCCAGGTTTTCCTGCAAGGGATTTAACGCGACAGGGTACGAGGTCTGGGCAGTGTGCTGCGGTGCATGCTGGGATGCGCCGCCCGTGACGTAATTTCTACCGCGTTGGAGAGTGACGTGGCGGGAGGAGGAGGGGGGTGTTGGACGGCAGGGACCAAAGATTTTTTACTTTTGCCCCTGTAGAAGCAAGGCGGCTGCCACCCGTAGTGACCGGCCGCTAATGTGCCGCTTCATTCTCGGCGGATTGTAATTAAATTACTGCACTTAGTCGTATTTATCAGGGTGGAAAAGAGGGAAGTGCCTCGACCGGTAGCGATACAGCCTGCTAGTTAAATTAGTTAGTTTATTCAGTTCTTAGCTGGACAATAAACCATGGGCCTGACGATCTCCAGCGTCTTTTCTCGCCTCTTTGGGAAGAAGCAGATGCGGATCCTGATGGGTGAGTCGGCGGTGTGTAATAAGCTGGCGGGGATGTTTTGACCGACAGCCGTTTTTGGGGTTAAGTGTGCCCGTTTCGTCCGAGGTCTTCGGCCCGGGAGAGGGGGTCCACTTGCCGTGGTCCACGTTGTCCCGTAGCCTGAACAAACAGCCGGCCAGCTGCCTGGTCTGCTGCACGTCGAGGTGTGACTGCAATACCGTTATTTTTAGTTCGTTAATGTTAATTAAATCCCACAATCGGGGGCCGTAATAAGCGCCGTGATGCGTGTAGCTACTTAGCACACCGGCGTTAGCTGTGTAAGTAACGCTTTAAGGCTAACCGGCTACATCCAGTGTCCTCAGATGGATACTTTGGGCCGTGGAGTCACACATACGATTCGGTTTGAGGTGTTACCTAAGCAGAACCGCTGGATTGTCGGGTTTGATGGCTGTGAGAGTCAGATATCGCCGAATGAGGATGTTAAAAACGTCTAAACGCCTCGGATCCGGCCACTTGCTCCGGCAGCAATTGGGGCTGAGCTGCTAAAACGCCCAGATCATAGCTAGACGTGTTAAAAAGAAAAAGGTACAATTATCTGGATAAAACATTGATATGAGATAAATGGATGCTTGTTTCCTAAGACTAGCCGCTGTGGGTAAACGGTGACAACTCGGGCCCTTGGCCCCGCTTGTTTTCTTAGCTCCAGTAGTTTCTATCAGCAGAAGAAGCGTGGATTTAAACGCTTTAAAACGCCCATATTCTCGGAATAAAAGACGGAAAGCGACGGTAACAGCGTGAAAAATGCGGCACTTTATATTAAATCAGGCCCTATGGACGCAGGTGTTTAAATCTGGTTAAACACGATTTGCGTTTACGTTTGCATACGTGTTTGTTATAGTGATACGAAGGAAGTAAAAATTCCAAAATAAAACTGGTTAAAAACATCCCCCCATGGGCAATTTAAACCCTAAATTTATCAACTATAAAGCTGTTTTTCTGCCAGGATCTGTTATCTTTAACGAAAATGTTTGTATCGGGGGGACGGGAAATGGAAAGTTGTTTTTCTGTGGTTGAATTGCAAAATGGACACGCGTTACTTTTTTCCCCTGTATAAGTACTTGTACAAATACTACTAGTGAATTTAGGTGACCTTATGTCAGCGTTTAATAAAATCAGCTGCGGGTTTTGTTGAATGGGGGGCGGATTTGAAGCGTAAATGTTATCTAACCCCCGCGATGTGGATGCTGCCTTGGCGGGGGACTTCTCTTCCTGTCACACTCTGTCCCCGTCGAATGGCAGTAGCAGCGCAACTGTCATCGGTGCGCCGCCGCCACAGGAAACGGCGCTTGGGGCCGGAGGAACTTACACACCTGCTGCAAAAGCCGGTGCTTCAAAGGCGCTCTGCCGCTGCTTTGTTGGCTGTACCAACTTATAACCATTTTCTATGTGGGATCAGTAAAATATTTTACTGATTTTGTGGACTGATATTTTACTTTTGTCCATAGCGACGTACATGTGAGGCTAATAGCACGTTGAACATGCTCCTCTCACCTTGTCTACCGGTTTGTTTTTTTATTGATTGGTTCTGGAACTGCAAGTATGGTCATTTGCTGTAATATGGCTTTAAAATCATCACGCTTATATATAGTAGTAGTAGGTTAGTGTGGTTGTTTATGGTGTTTTCCCCCGGCGTGTATTACTTTAAATGTCATCGGGTTACTTTTTCTTTTAACCTGTTAACTGGTATGATGAACTCTCCAGTCCCTGTGTTCATTTGGGCATGCAAAGGCGTCACTCCTGTAATGTACAGAGTGTCTGCTTGCTTCTGCTTGGTTTGTTGATTGTTTTTTTCCCTGCTCTTTTAGTTGGCCTGGATGCTGCTGGAAAGACCACAATCCTGTACAAACTGAAGCTAGGGGAAATTGTCACCACCATTCCCACTATAGGTAAGACATCGGGGAAGTGGCAGATGCTGCGTTTTCTGATGTAGGATATCCTGGGCTACCATTTTGTATTGTAATGCAGTTTTCCCACTATTTTTTAATTTTCAAAGTAGAGTACATTGTATGCTTTACACAGTATCACTGAATGAAGTTGTTTGTAGTGAACAACTTTTTATCTCGCCCTCTTCCGAATTTAGCCGGGTTTATTGGCCCGGACAGAGGCCCCTTGCTCACACACATATTCCCATCCTGAAGCGTTTCAAGTGGCTTGTTTGCAAATGCAAATGAGTTTGTTTTACTGGAAGCAAAGCTCCCGTTTGCGCTATTTTTAGTGCCTTTCACGCTTTGAGGAGCCTCGCTTGGATGGCGTCCGCTGGAAACGGCCTCAGCCTCTCCCTCCTTCCCGCAGGGTTCAACGTGGAGACCGTCGAGTATAAGAACATCTGCTTCACGGTTTGGGATGTGGGCGGCCAGGACAAGATCAGGCCCCTCTGGAGGCACTACTTCCAGAACACACAGGTAATTTCATGAACAGTGATAGCGGGTCACGGATCACAAGTGCCGTTACTTTTCTAGATGGCGGGGTGGGGGGTGGGGCTTCTAAGACTTAAGGAAAATATCAGATTTTGCTCAATTAAACTGCATCAGTATTCTGAGGCAGTATTTCCCAGCCCAGGCCTTGGGCACCACCAGACAGTCCAAATTTTTGCTCCCTCCCAGCTCTCGGCAGACATGAACCAGGCATTCGGTACTGTTGATTGGCTGGGAGCTGGGAGGGAGCAAAAATGTGGACTCGAGGACTGGGTTGGGAAACGCTGCCTAAGGAGCTTTGGTCTGGTGTTCCAGGATAGACCCGGCTTGTATGACTGTCCATCTCAACACAGGCCACACCTCATCTCTGCATAATAACCCAGTTGAATTCAGTCCCCCCAAGCTTGTGATCCATTGAGAAAACACATCTGCCCCATTGCCCCTGCTTTTGCATCTCGACTGTATGCCAGTGCTGGGGTCCCATCTGAGTCACCATTCAGTGGGGGCGGGGGGGAGTGGGCTGGCTGAGAAATGCATTGTTGCCTAAGAAACTTCCTGTTCCAGAAATGGGGGTGGGATGGACATGAGATGGTATGTAATATTACACAGATCTTCAGGTGAGAATTCTGGATTCTTCTGTGTCATTTCCTGGTCACCAATCGCCTGATGTTTCCTTTTGGGGTGTGGCTACTGTTAGATCAGATTTTTAAAATTCCATTTACCCCTCTGGTTTTGCAATAAACCCTTTGACTTTGCAATTAGTGACATTTTCCAGTCTTGTGTACTTGTGTGTCTTGTATTGAATGCATGCCGGACCAGGTTTTTATGCTAGTTGACATGTAACTAAAAGAATCAGTCTAGCCTCCATGGACTCCCAGGGTACACACAGGTGAAGAGCTCTTGATATCAGTCTGACTAGTAATAGTAACAATTTACTGGATTTTCCAGATCAGTTCGGATCTGTATTCTGGTGACGAAATTAGCAACTTTAACAGCATGCAAAACACACATTCCATCCTTTTCAGAAAATACAAGGTGATTCCAATATGGCAAATGCTAATTAAAAAGGATATACTTTTATACTTAAATACAGTAATAGCTGTCATGTGATGTAAAATATCCAAGAGAGCAGCTCCCATCCTGTTAAAACAACAAATAAAAACTACTGGCAGACTGGATATGAAATATTCACGGAAAGCGAGATGTTTGGCCTGTAAGTATCTTCCCATCACGGACTGTGGTAGTCTTCTGCTCCCTGTTGCAGTCAGGAACCCTGACAGGGTAACACCAGAAGGGATTCCAGACCATCACGGGGCAAACAGACCAGCCAGTTTAGATGGATCAGATATGTGAAGATAAGATCAGATAAGAGAAGCCTTTTTTAGTCCCTGGGGGAAATTCTTTTGTGCTCAGTAGCAAGGTAGGAAAAGTGCACATATGCAAACGTATTCAAGACAAAGTGCAAAGACGGTATATGGAGTGCTGACAGTACAGCAACTTCATATTGTGTCGAAGTAAATATGAATAAATGAATAGGTGGGGGTGTGTAATGAACGTAGTAAACGTCTGGTGGTATGCATTTCAAATGCTGTCCTGACATGTTTTATTGCTGGAGGGGGACACTGAGGCTGGATCGGCCAGGCAGCTCTACACTGGGTGGGTGGGGTAATTTCCAAACTAGGTAACGATGTCTGATGGCAATGCTAAATATTTAGGGAGGGGTCTTCAAAACCTTAACCCAGCTTAAGACCTTACAATTGTTCCGTCTCCATTTGTGGTCTCATTTGAATCATTATGAATGTTTTGTTTGTATTTTAAATTGCTTTGTGTTGTCTGCTTTATACATATTTATATTCCCTCCTCCCAGATTGCAGTGTATAGTTTGTTTGTCTGTTGTTCACTCTGCCTCCATATGACTCTGCAGATATTCGGGGAAGATGTGGGTATTGAGGCCAGGGACGGAGGGAGTGGGATGGAAATAGATGTGTCTTCCTCACCCGGGGCTCTCTTCCCAGTCCTGGGAGGCCCGGTGGGGAGTGGCATCACACTGCCTGCATTTGGCTTTCGCACAGATATCACCTTGTGTGTGACTGTAAATGAGATTGTACTCGACTGAAGCGAAGCACTGAATGTTTGCCTAAGATTAGCGGCAGAGGGGTTAAGCGAAGGGGCCAGCACTGCCACACGGGGGCCAGTGAGTGTCCTTGTCCTCCGAGGGCCCCAGCTGGTGGCTGTCCTCTGCGCCTGGAGCCGGCGTTAGGTCGTGCGCCGCCCTTGTCCTCGCCGAGCTCCTGTCGTTATGGTAACGACGACTGTTCACCGCAGGGTCTCATCTTCGTGGTGGACAGCAACGATCGTGAGCGGGCACAGGAGGCGTCCGAGGAGCTGCAGAAGATGGTGAGTCTGCTATATTCCCTGGAAGTTTGTCCCCTAACCTTGTGGCTGAGATGTCATTGTTAAGACTGGGATGTGCTTAGTTTGTGTGGTTGACCTAGTAACACTTTAACTTATGACCGAATAGATTTTGCATTAACAAATTGTGGATATTATGTAGGGTGCCCTAAGTATTGACTGTTTGGCAGACAGCATAAGAACCTCAGCACTCTAAACCCAGGTTTCTACCCACAGACCATAACCCTGGTCTATTGTACCATTTATTGTTCAGTGTTGCTGTTCCCATGTCCCTAGACAATAAGGCTGCTGCTCACTGTTATATATGCTGATGTACTTTTAGCAGACATGAGGTGAAAGGCGTGTTTCTGAACATCTCTCTGTATGAAGCACTCGTGCTGACAGGCTTGATATGACGAGCTGGATGCTTGATTCGATTTTGGGGTTGGTGTGTGGCTCTGGGTTTAGGGTGCCGTGCCCACGATCAGAAGGTTGCCGGATCCGATCCCATGGCCATCGGGCTTTTGAGTGAGGCCCTGATCCCCAGTTGCTTCAGGGCCCGTCTGACCCTGCTTTCTAAATAATGCATTGCTAAATAAATGTAATGTGTTGTCCTGGTGGGGGTTCTGTAGCCTCCCTTTACTTTAATGTCTGCCCCCCCCACCACCCCCCACACAGCTGCAGGAGGATGAACTGCGGGATGCCGTGCTGCTGGTGTTCGCCAACAAGCAGGACCTGCCCAACGCCATGCCCATCAGCGAGATGACGGACAAGCTGGGCCTGCAGACGCTGAGGAGCAGGACTGTGAGTGTCTCATGGAGGGGGGGCATATTCACACCTAGGGTCTGCGTATAGTAACTTCTGTGGGCTTTCAGGCTGATGTCAGCTGCACTTCAAGCACTCATGCTCTAGTTTCTAGCAGTCGATGTCGCTCCTTCCGCACTAAGAAATGCTCACTTTCATAGTGTGACCACACGTACAGTGACACACATCCTCGGTCTGTTGGTGTGATAGTGAGTGCAACTTGTGATACTGCTGGATGACTTAATATCTCTTTTTGTGATGCAGCAATAAAGAGAAGAATCAGTACTCTGTGGTGTTCCTGCTTCTGATTTCTTACCGTTTCCAAAAACAAATGTGGTAGATAATCATTACTGTTAACATGCATTGTGGTCATTTTTTCTTTGGTCATTGTTTGGGTTATTTGAGATCTGCAGATAAAGGTTAAGACTTACTGCATATGCATGATGTCAGACTGACTGCCCTGCTCTCGTCTCTCTCCACCAGTGGTACGTGCAGGCGACCTGCGCCACCCAGGGGACGGGGCTGTACGAGGGGCTCGACTGGCTGTCAGACCAACTCTCCAAGCGCTAAGTTGCAACATGCAGTCAGCAGGCCTTTGCTTAACCAGGGACATGATCAACACCGCTGATCTCGGCTTGGGAGAAACTCGTCTGGCTTTTTTTTTTTTTTTTTTACCCTGCCCCCCTCCCTTAGCCCCTGCCCCTGTTTGATCAATATGGCATTCAGAGCTGAGAAGGCTTGGCAGCCCCTCCCACCAGCTGTGCCCCCTCTTTGTTTGGTTGTTTTTGTTTGTTTGTTTGGCTTCCCATTCACGTCCTTCATTGTCACACATATGTTCTGATATGTGCGACAATAAGACGCACTTCAGGCAACGGAACCGCCAGACTGTGTGTTTGGGCGACAGCGTCTTCAAATGGTGCCGCTATTAAAAGTTTAGTTAATTGTCCAGATGCTTGTGGACCAATTTCACCCCNNNTCCCCCCCCCCCCCCCCCCCCCCACACACACACACACACCTTTGTTTTATAGAAATGTAGCCCCCAAATGTAGCCCTGTCATTCTGCATCACTGTCCCTCCTGGCCAAATTGCTGGACTCTGGCTTTGTGTGTAAATAGAGGCAGGCATTCTCTGATAGTTATAATTGATTAGATGCATCCCACCTCCATTCCCTGACCCTGCTAAGGATTTCCTGTCATCTTTCTGTTGCTTATTACCATCCTGATTTCATTTATACTTCTGGAAGGATATGCATTTTAACTTATTAGGCCAGTCCAAGCTCTGCTGCAGTTTTTTATATGTACTTTTACGTTAAACTGATTTAAGCCAGATCATCAGCATCTTCATGAAATTTCAGCTATGGGAAACATTTGCCCCCCTTTTTTGTGTAAAAGTAAACTTCAAATCTGAGCATCTTCATTTTTGCCATTTTACCAATGTAATTCCTAATAAAACATAAAATTGACTTCTTGTTTCCGGCATTTGGTGTACCTGTGTGGAGTTGGTTGCTTCCTGTTTCCAGTGTGTACAGTAGGTGATTTCCTGTTTCTGGTTTTTGATTTACCTGCATTACCGTGGAGGTGGTGACTTCCTGTTTCTGGTTTGGTGTGCCTGAATGGAGTAAGGTAACTAGCTTACGGTAGCTTGCTGTTCTATGCCTAGCAGACATCATGATGACACAGGGCAAAAACTTCATGTGTATTGTTTTTTTTTAGTTAGTTGGGTAGGAGTGCCAGGGGCTCTGTGGCACCTGACTCCACAAACCACACGATTCTGTAACTGAAGTCGACTATGCTTTAAATAGTCAACTAATATTTTAGTGCCCCCCCTCCCCTTCATATTACCAGAAAATACTAGACAAAACAAGACTGTAATTGTATTTTCATTCTGCTATTAAACTTGACACTGGCTCTGTGAAAAAATTTTTCAAGTATGCAAATGTCCCCAAACAAAGTGGAGTAAATATTTGTGAAAAATTTCAGCTGGACCATCATGATTTCCACACTTCTAAAGCACAAATAACTAGTCCCGCTTGTGCATTTTCTGCCACCTATATAAAACCATATTTTAGTTTACATGAAGTTTAATAGCCATTACAGACAATAAATAGATGCCAATTATTCATAAACCAGCTTTCAGTTTCCTAAGTGTCTCACTCAAAAAACACAAGCACAGTTCTGTCAAAGCGGTTTCAGTGCTACTTAGTTAATTGCTTTTGGGCTTGGTGCATGCTGGAAAGAACAAATCAGTGTCCTAACATCATGAAGTAAATTGTCACATATCCTGGGCAACAGAAATGACCGTTAGCATAATTTAAACAAGCATAATGTTTATCCATAAAATATCAAATTCCTTGAACTGTATGCACCCCTCAAAGTTATGGTTTCTAAATCATGTCAAAACGTATGTAAATCAAAGATATCCAGTTCCCATTTGCAAAAAAGGTCTTTGAAAGCCCTTTATGTTGGCCTTACTTCTTCATAAAGGGTGTGTTACATCACAATTTAACAGCCCAGCTCAGCTGCAACCGGGATCAGGCCATGGAGGACCTCAGCAGGACAGCAGCTGGAGGGCGGCGCTCACACCTCACTCTCAGGCCAGATGGTCGGCGGAGTGATTGTGGTTATGGGACACTCCTGATTCAATGCATACGACCACAAGGGGGTTTTGCTTACTGCAGCAATGTAAATGTCTAAAAAAGGAAAGTTTACATTTCCAGGAAGTCAGAGAATGCACACCTATCACTTCCAAATGAGGTCACAGACCAGGGCGATGTGGTCGGAGGGATGTGAGACGCTGGGTAGAGCCTGGTGGGTGGTGACCTCCTGGTGACATGGCATGGGGATCACCTGATCCACCTCCAGGGCACGTGGCTCCACCAGCACGTAGTCCAGGCAGCCATGGAAGCCACCCACATAGTTCGTGTAGGCTGGCTCCCCGCACGCGCTCACCAGCCGGAAGGGGCTGGACGCATCCATGGAGCACAGCTCCTCCAGGCCGTCTGAGGCCCAGTCCTCATGACTCTCGGCCACGTCGCCCTGGGTGACCAGCTGGAGTACGCCTGAGGACGGGGCGCTGTTGAAGTCGCCCGCGAAGAGCAGTGTGGCCCCAGGATGCACGTCTGAAATAACCAGCTGCAGGTGCCTCAGTGCCACCAGCATCTGGATCAGCCGTACATGTCCACCTGCACAAAACACCTGCATCAGGCCTGAGGGCAAACCAGCCACACACATATAAACAGTGGAGAGGCAAATCTAACTGTCCTCAGTGCTGAAGTAAAGTACCACGATGAATGTGCTACAGTTATTTGTTATTAGTTACCTTTAGGATGCCAGTACAAGTGGGTGTTTGCCACACAGAGTTTCCTGGACAGGTCTTTCAAAGACTGCAGCACAGTTACCTGATAGATGACAAGAAAAACACATAGTCAGCTAAGTGAACCCAGAATATTGTGTGTCCTTTGTGCTGTCAGCTCAGCTTTCTATTTATGTATTTAATAGCAATTTGAAATATGAATATTCAGATAAAGTGAAACGTTTGTCAAAAGAGAGGTGTATCCTGGACACCCTCACACCTGCTAGGGATTTCACTGTATATTTATTAGGAAATCTGAGACAGTAGGAAGAATGGTTTCTCTTGTATAAATACATGATATAAACAAACAAGGGCTTGCATTTCACACGCAAACGAACGAGTCACCCTCCATGCACCTGTAACACCGTGCTCCTTTCCAACACCTTGTCCCGGAGCGCCGGGGTAGCGGAGATGCGCTCCAGCAAGTCGGCGTGTAGCGGGTCCGAGCTCAGCGCGTCGCACAGCGCGATGTCGTGGCGGCTCAGCACAGCAAACCGGGACCTCCGGAAAAACGTCGCCAGGCCTTCATGCTGCCTCTCCTTGATCTTAAAAACGCCATCCAGGTCGAAGGCATCGAGCGCCGGCGACAGGCTGTCACTGAACACACCCTTGTCAACTTCTTGGAGGCAGAGGATGTCGGCGTTGTAGCCTGCCAGCTCCTTCTTGATGAGATTTTGCCGGTAATCTATACCCAGCGCATAGGGGGCGCAGTACGGGTACAAGACCGTCCTGGAGAATTCTGTCTGCGCGTACACATCCGCTAAAATATTATAAGACACCACCCGGACGACCGGCTCAACCGTGGTTTTATTCGTGTACATGTGCCGGTTGTCGAAGGTACAGGCGCCCGGTCCGGCCTCCACGGCGGCCGCGGTCGTCACCTCCACGGGCGATCCCAACCTCGCCCCGTCCCCAGGCGTGCACCGCATCTTCAGCCTCAAACCGATGTCCGAGTTAGACGGCGTGAACACTCGCTTATCCCCGGCCTCTACCCAGCAGTCGTCGCCCTCCGCGTTGGGGACCCGCTCCTTGTACCACGTGAACAGGCAGCGATCCAGGTCCCCGAACTCGATCCTGAGTTTCGGGCAGACGGGGAAACCGGCTAGCAGGGATGCTGGCAGTTCGGCGGTGGTGAGAGTCGGGGGATTCCTTTCTACCGAGTACTTACAGTCCCCCACATGCAGGACAGCGCCGTCCTGCCAGGCGTCCGCATTCACTGCGTCCTCCGCCACGAACTCGCCATTGTAGGACAGCCTGACCACGGGCTTGGGCGCCGGACACTGATCCGCTTTATTTCTTTTTATCTTGCCCGCCTTGCCGTGGCCCTTGGCGGCGTTGTTGGCGATTCGGGCCAGGACGCAGCCGAGCTGCTCCGCCTGATCCCTTAGCATGTGCTTCTGACTGCCATCCAGCACGAATGAGATGGTCAGCTTGCTCTCCGAAGGCACGCATCTGACTACCGCCCGCTCCATGTCCATGTAGAAACGCTCGGAAAGCCGGCTTGCGAGGACCCACGCTGGTCCTGCGATGCGTAAACGGACTGGCGGCGCTCTGTAAACGGGGAGAGACCTAATACAGTAAATAAAACGCGTGTACATGGGTCCAGTGTAACCAAACGAGCGGAAGGAGATTGATTTGACAACTCCTGATGTATACTGAAACACAGAACTGCAACTCCCTTTTCGTCAAAACAAAAATAATTGTAAAATACCGAAAACAGTTCCACTTGTGTCGTTGTTATAAAATTTCTTAATATTTTTTTTTATATCGTTTTTCTTGTGTAGCGTGTGCCTAAAACTAATAAGATAATATGACCTTTCCGAAATTGTGGAAAATGCTGAGATAAATGTTAACACGAATACAACTGAACTGCGCATGCTCACTTTTCGTAGGCGGTGGCCGGGAGCTGTTTGAGCGTGCGCATCTGTACAACCGCAAACAAACGTGATGAACCTGTTTGTTAAATACATCGAACCTGATACACAAAGAAGTGTTAGTGACAATCGCGACAACTGTTTGGATAAATATGATTTAATACAAAATTTCCTATGAAAATATGTGGTTCATTTTTGCATATTTTTAAATGAATATAATTTAAATAATTTATTACTTGTACATTGTCACAACCAACAATGGATTGGTTCTGGTTGTCGTATTTGTCATTTTATAGTTATAAAATACATATTTCTTTCTTCCAGAAATAAGGAACATAGTACAATTATCAAATACGACCTCTGTCAGACACATTCCAGACATATTTTAAAATCCAATGAATTATAAGTTGTTCTGAATTTTTTATGTTTTCTCATCATATATTCATTTATAATTTATGTATTGGTATGATTCATTTATGGTTTGATACAATCATTTAAAAAGCAAATAGTTCAGTAGTGTCAACCATTAAAAAAGAATATTAGAGTTACTCTGGTAATGCTGTTAAAACAGGACCTCTCTTCTGATCCACCAATAGTATCATATCGCATTATCTTGACAGATATGTTTGTCCAAAATGACATATAATTGAGAAAGCAAAATCAGCCAGTCCCTGGGGGAAATTGTGGCTTAAGGGCCTTGTTCAGGGGCCCAACAGTGACGTCACTCTGCTGACCAGGGGAATTGAACTGGTACTTTTCTGGTAGCCCTGAGCCACACGTAGACTCTCCATGCTTTCTAAACCACCTCTCTGTCATTGTAAAAACTACGTTTTTTTTTTTTTTAAAAATAAAAAGCAATTGCCTTATATTATTATCTTCTCAGCTTTTGCCTGTAGCCATTGGGTAGTTTGGGTCCTGACCAGGAACCTAAGGGATTTACCTCCCTTGGATGATAATGCCAAGGGACAGTACTGGTGGTATTCTGGCTGCCTGCACATTGCCATTTGTCAGTACTGAGTAATACTCTGTTCTACACAGGCTATAGCTGAACGCCACCCAATGCATGTCTGCAGCGGATGGAGAACCTAGCGGTGCCACTCTAACCACAGCACTTCCTGTCTTTTGGGAGGAAGTTGTTGTGTCACAGGCAGGCACTGACCTTGTCTGAGTTACTAAACCAAGTATTCTGCATTGTTCCATTGGTTAATTTGGTGAATAGATTTAAATCAGTAAAATGGTTTCTTTGTCACATCTTCATAATTTTGATTACTTTATTGTATAACACATTCTAGCATGCTAATTGGAAATGACTTTTATGACATTACGGTCATGACACATGGTACGATAAGAAAAGGAACAGATCACCTTTTAGAGAGATGTTGCTTGTATTTTATCGTGTCCCCTTCACATGAGCTTGGCCAGGGAATAGAGATCAGCCATTGTGATTTTTAAAAATTCATTTATTGCTATAAAAATATAATTTCAAGTGGTGCTGTTTTAACAACTAAGCTGCTACCAAGTTTAGCAGCCGACAAGGCCAATACCAGAAAATGCTTTGTGTTTGTGATGACAATGGAATAGGTTTTTCATTCAATTTGTATTGTCAGGAATATATTGTCAAATTCCAACTCCATCAATAGGGTATGATCAGAGATCAGAGATACTTTACATGTACTAATAACATGACAATACTGGTATAAGATGAAGGATCACATCACATCCTTAAGATTTCTTAAGAAAACATAACAAAACCAGTATCTATGGATTAAGTTAATAGATATTAATAAGTACAATTTTCCAGAAGTAAATAATATTATGGTAGAAACAACTAGTTTGAGGGGGCGCCATGACAGTGCAGTGGTTAGCACTGCTGCCTTATACCTCTGGGACCCGGGTTCGAGTCTCTGCCTGGGTTCCCTGTGTGAGTTTGCATGTTCTCCCTCTGTCCTCCAGGTGCTCCAGTTTCCCACCACAGTCAAAAAACATGCTTATGCTGTTTGGAGTTACCAAATTGCCCGTGAGTGTGAGTGAATGAATGGTGTGTGAGTGTGAGTGAATGGTGTGTGAGTGTGAGTGTGCATGGCAGCCTCCGCCACCGGTGTATGAATGTGTGTGTGGATGGGTGAATGTAAGGCATGAGTTGTAAAGCGCTTTGGGTACTCGTAAGAGTAGAAAAGCGCTATATAAGTGCAGTCCATTTACCATTTGCCCTGTGATGGGTTGGTGCTCCATCCTGGGCTGGTCTGTGCCTTGCACCCAAAGCCTTTAGGATGGGTTGCAGACATTCTGCATAGAGGGTATAGTACAGATCCAGGACCAGTCTGGAGAACTCCATCTATGCGTACACATCCACTAAAATATTATAAGACACCACCCAAATGGCCAGCTCAGCCTTGATTTTATTTGCGTACATGCACCCAGTCCACAACAAGTGGTTACAGAAAATGGATGGATGGATGGATAACTAGTTTGAAATGTACACCCTACTGGAAACCCTTCATATGGTGGATTTTAAATAAAGCTTTTAATGAATATCATTAAACATAATGAGTGTTTCTGTATTAATATTAATGTCTCTTACAGTTATAGCAAGGTGGTATGGGGGCTCAGTTGGTATCACTATAAGCTGACACCTCCAAGTGAGACCCACTGAGGCACCATAGCACCTGCTATCAGTACATGAGAAGCCAAAAGTTCTGTGCTGTAAGTTCCTTCCCCCTGTGTGTGTGCGCATGTCTTCTCCCTCTTTTGTGGATTTTGTCCAGGTACTCTGGTATCCAGGTTTGGTCTTTTAATGTTTCTCGATTGTCCCTGCCGAGTGTGAGCATATGCCCTGTGATGGGCTGTCTATCACGCCCTCCCCCGCCCTCGTACCCAGGATCGGCTCCAAGCTCAACACAACCCTGTATGTAGTGGTTGAGAGAAGTAGATCGATATATTAGTGCCCATGAAATCAATATTCAATATTCATTTTTAAGTTGCTGCCCATTTGCAGAATATAAAGACGCAGAAATCTACCTGACAATGGTTTATTGTACCAGTTACATCAATTGGGCAATGAAAAAACAGTTTCCTTCAATCTGCACGTTATGATAATGACCAATATACATTGCACAATACTAACCATCAGAGTATTGTATGCAGATGGTTTCCTAGTCACTGGCATGCTGTATGTTATAATGAAACAATAACTCCATGTTGTTACTGCAGTTACGGTAATCTTGAGTATGTTAGTCAAATGACACTGACCTGTATATGTGAAGAGATGCTCTCCTCTGCGTAATGCTGGCATTAAAAAAATGCTGTTAACGGCTTAGCTAGTCAGAGAACACATGAGGATTGCTTAAAAACAAACAAAATAATAGTTCACAAAACCGTAATCCTTATATAGAATAATTTTTATAAATTATTTTAATACAAGTAAACACTTGCCATCTGCAGTACTATTACACCTGAAGATAATGCATGTCCCAATGGATGTTAAAAATAAAGACCCAAGTATCTACATCATATATTTCATGGTATTATATAAGGATCAAAATAATGCCTGTGACCAATTTCTGCCAGTTTTCCTTTAAATGTAAAAAAAAAAACACAGTGCAAATATTGGAGAGACATATTTGAGTGTTGATGTTAATTTGAAATTCACTTGAAAATATCTCCTCCACCTTCATTGCCCTGTCGGAATGCCTAATTATCTCCACGTTCGCAGTCAATTCGCGGTAATAATCAAATCGGTTTCCCCCAATGATGACTTGTCTCCAAATCCATTGGATGATGCTGAGCTGTAGGGTCCAAATGGAGTCTGCCCAGCTTGGACAACCACTGCTCGGCCGCAAATCGGCCGCAGCTCAACCACCGAAGTTGCAGAGTCAGCCCTGGGCAGCAGTATTCCCTTTTCTGCCTGTGGTGTCCACTTTGGGTGGCCAAGAAGGGCCAGCTCAGAGTTTTTTTTTTTCTGAGATCTATGGATCAGCCCATCTGTTTGCCGTAGTGGGGGGCGGGGCCAAACCACCACTGCCTCCTAAAGGCTGTTCTTGTCCGGGCACTCGGCCTCGGGGCTGCGGGGGAAGTAGACGGTGGCCTTGTGCTCCTCGTAGCGGTCGATGTGCTTCAGGTGCATCACCATGTGCACGGCGTAGGCCAGCACCAGCAGCAGGATGAACGAGGTGATCAGGCCCATCAGGATGGCCGGCGTGAAGAATGTGGCGCAGTCGCTAGCGGAGGCGAAGCGGTTGGACTGCACGTTGAAGGCCTGGATCTGTAGAGACCCAAAGCGGAGAGTGCAAGGACAATGAACTGGGCTGGGCAATGGGAACCTCTATCTATCCAATAACGTCATGCCTATGGTTCATAATCCTAGACCTGGGCGACCATTTTATAAGCTCAAACCAGTCATCCCTTTTATTATGGTATTAGAAAATGACATACTACATTCTGAAAAATTTTAAGAGTGCAACTGGTGGATGCTACCCTATCCCACAAGGCCGCTACAGCTGCAACCAGAGATGAACGACATCACTTGCTCTGCAATTTTTGTCGGGGTGATGAATTAGGTTCCCTTTCTGTACAGATTTAAGTAGAAAGCAGTACCCAATTAGATCAGTTGACTAGAATATGTATTTTTAATAGTTCTTAATAGTTCTTTAAACTTTTGCAGGATTCAAGCTACGTCATCCAGGTCAGGTAATATGCAAGACGGTGACTGCAGAAGGTCTGATTGCATGCATACCGCATCAGCGGTCGAGTAGTTGGCTTCTAATGAACTGTACTGTGTAAGTATGCGATTTCGGATGCACCCAAAGCGAGTTCTTTAAAGTGCTGAACTGTGAAATCCAGAAATTTACTAGCAAAGGCAACATTGTGACAGTATCTGCAAATTCATTAATGAAAGAAATGAACATGGAAAACCTAGTTCTGTTTTTCAGAACAGTCAGAATTGAAACTAACAACAGCACAGACATGCAATTATGAGCAAAAGCTACAAAGACAGGTCTGGAAAAACATCTTCAAAAGTACTGGTATATTGCCAAGAACAAAGATTCAGAAAGAATTGTTCAGTTTATAGTATTTGCTGTCACTGTTTATGAAGTAAAAGAAGATGAATCGTGTTGATGCTTTTGAATTGGTGTTGGTAGAGACTTATCACAGACTGCAAGAAAAACAAGCAAGTGGATTCTTTACCAAATCAAGCCAGAATGCAATGCAAAAGTGACCAGACTGAAGAGGTTTTTTTTTTTTTTTTTGGGGGAGGGGGGGGGGCAGGGGCGGGGATATTATGAGATGACCCAGGTCATTGGAAAAGACCACATCAGATGGTAAAAGAGGATAAGGATGACCAGAAATAAAACCGATGGACTGATGGAGTCATCACAGTCAAGTGACAGAGACTATTCAGTGCTACCAAAATGATTCTTTCCATAGGACTAAATAGCAGTATAAACTAAATATAATAGTAATATAAACCAGTTTCTTGGTTGTTCACAGGCAAAGCTGAGCCTAAATATGAAATCACTAACATAATATAATAGCCAGGAATTAATTTAATATTTATTTTGAGCAAATATAACCAATAAAGAATATTTAATATTTAAAAATATATTTAAAAAATGTTTTAGTACAAGTGCAAATTCAGTGAATCTCCTTCAGTATTTAATTAAAAACTGCATCAGGGTTATGTAGCTGAAAGGTAATAAGGAGATCAGACAAACAACATATACACTGGGATCCAAAGCTCTAGAGAGCAGGAAGGAGGACAAGAACATGGTGGGTCTAAGAAGCAGCCCGGCTCTTTAACTAGAACCAATTAAGGAACTGGCTTTACCACCAAAGAGGAACCTTTTAGCAAAGCACTTAGTCAGGATTGTTTCATTAAACATCTACAGTAACTGTACAAATGGGCTGAAGAGGAGAATTGCAGGCTTCGTAAATCACTATGGATGACGACCATCGCTTAGCAACCCTACAATGTTTTATGAGGTTGTGTTGTTGCTACCCACCTGGAAGTCTGTGAAGGTGATGTGCCAGTTGGCAGCACTGTCGGCATGGGAGCTGGGCACCAGCAGGGTGTCGTACTTCTGCAGACTGCTGACGTGTTGACAGTGGTAGGAGTAGGTGGCCGGCGCATACACCTCAGTGGCATTGAAGGTCGCCTCCTGGGTCCAGTTGTACTGGATGTGAACGCTGTCTAGGGTGAACCAGTTCTGGCCTGCTGACTCATAGAAAGTGTTGGACATCTGCAGCCTGTTGGGTGTGAGGAAACCAGATCGATCAAAGTCATGACAAAGGGCAGGTTGAAGGTCACATCTACTAACTTTGGCCACTTTCTTGTGATGTGGTCAGTGCCACTCAAAGTCCATGTGGCGCCTTAGGCAAGCTTCACCATCAGCGCCCCCTGTCCGGGGCAAAGTGAAATTGACTTCTAATCAGCACCCCTTCGAAAAAATGGTGCCCTAGGTGGCCGCCTATATCTCCTAATGGGTTGACCGGCACTGAATGAGGTAACTGTTGTATGGTATAAGTGACAGATTGTGTCTGCAGAGACGGGACGATGACATACCTGATTGCAAGCCCCCTCAGATCCTCCACATCCCCAAACTTTAATGAAAGCCTGCAAAGCGAAAGGTTTATTGCATGCATATTCTTTATCAGGCAACAATAAAACATCTTGAGTCAGCTTGAATTACAAATGATGCTGGAATTTAAGTCACAGGTAACATCTTCATTTTTGCCATTAGTGTATTCGACGCGCCGCACTGTGCCAGTAACTTTTAATGAAGCTAGCACATTCAATGTCAATATTAGGCCTGCATAAATGGCACTATTCACCCCTTATGAAGAGATTCCATGATCTGCAACGATGACAATGTGCTAACCAGCTGGGAGAGGCCCCTCGTGTTTTTGGGTTTGCAAAGCAGGCACAGGCTGACACAAATAGCCCAGATTTTGGCTCGTGTTCCACAGAAAGTGTATTGAAGAAGCACGGACCCTTTTTTTAATTTATGCGGGAGCTCGGTCACATCCCAGTGCTCCTAAGAACAGTGGTGATGTGTCAGGGTGCCTTTTGTTAGAAGAGTCCTCAATTTGTGTTGTTTTTTGATATAACTGGCTTGAGGCAAGGTAAGGCTTCTGTACGGAGGTGGCCATTCTGCGGTAGTCGGGGCATGATTAATATTTATCTGCGTGAGAAAGACGGATGGTGCAGGGAGAGGAACACGGTATGGAGGGGGGACTCACGTGGCTTTGTCCTTGCCACAGATGGAGCCGCGGGTGTCCACAGGCGCGCTGGGGCCAAAGAGCCTCTCGGTGAGGTCCACAAAGGTGTGATTCTTGTACCTGATGGCCAGCCTCTTGGCCCTGAAGAGGATGCAGGTCTTGCCGTTGTGCACGACGTTCAGCGGGGAGTACGGGAGCGGGCTGGCCGACTGGAGCAGCTTTCGCTTCGCCTTGTGGGGGGAGTCTCCCTGCCACCCGTGAGACTGAGGATACGGGGTGGGGGGTGGGGGGAACGGTTTTACCGGCTTCCTGTGTGCCCCTTTGCCCCACACTCTTCATTTCATCTCACTGGAGCATGGCATCATGAATAATTTTGTGCCCCCCAGGGGAGAGAATTACTTTCTTCACGATTCATTCCACCCGACTCGACAGAGACGCGTCTGTGAAGTTAAACTGGCTCAGTTGCTCCAGTTTCTGGTTTGTACGTGTATATTTAGAGGAGTGACTCTACTGTACCTGCAGTAATCTTCGCAGCGGGTTTTCAGCCTCAGGCAAAGAACTTGCTGCCTGTGCGACTCTGTGAGCCTGAATGGAAGCTCCATCTGCATTTATAAAATGGAAAGACATCTTTTGGAATGTGTGGTGCGTTATGTAAGGCTGTCCCACACATGAGAGGGGCATTAGTCACAATCTTCCCTTACATAACATATAGACCATGAAGAAACTGGAACGTTCAGGTAGTGCAAGCGTGATATGAGGCTCCACATTAGCACTGCATTCAGCTGCATCCATCACGGCAATTAATTATCATTAATATAGGTGGTGGAGAAGAATGTACATATTAATATAGATGTTGCAAATATACAAGCATGCAGGTGATGTCATTAATGCTTAATGAAGGTTTAGGGTAATTACTTACCATTCCTAAGTCTAATGGCCTGGTATGAGGCGTTGTCCCAGCTATAAATACAAATAAAGAACACATAATTATAGATCATTCGGAGAGAGCTTTCCGGAGCCTGACAGGGAGACATTTGAGGCTGTAACAGTGCATATGCACCGTTCCACTTGCACGTTCTATTTTTATCGGATAAGTGGTGATTGGAGCTCCGTTCATCGTTCGTTAGCTAACGGGTTCATTCTGGAGCAGTCACGTTCCCCCATCGCCGATTTGGTGAGTGCTCTTGCACAGAATTAAAACAAAACACCAGGATTTGTTTTTATTTATACCGATGGGGCAATTAGGTCACTGTTATTGGCAGGGAAGCAAACTGTTTTGGGGAGGGAAGGTGAGGCTCTGGAAGTGTTGGCCTAACTGCTGTCGTTTGCTCTTGATGTTGATTGCCAGGTGTTACTTAGGGGATTACTCTAAGACGCAACGTCCAATCATCTAATCGCCGCCATAATGCCAGACGAAACAAGCTGCACAGAGGAGAGTCTAAAACCTGATTAAGAGCCTGCTGGACCTGGCAGCTTCTCCCCCAGTGTCAGACTGGGCCACGGGACCTGGACAGGAGGCAGCAGGCTGACCACCTGCGATGGCCAGGAGGCTAAGGGGCAGAAGCCTGCAGAGGTGTCACCAGGCTGTGACACAGTGACAGCTCCTGGGGGCGTGGCTTCTCTGAGCCTCTGATTCGATGTGCGAGCATTCTTGCTAGCGAGGGATGGGCGTCAAGCAGACGGTTTGGATGATACCGCAAGACACTTTTTTACAGCAAGATGACAATGTGTCATTGTGTGGCAAACAGGACTCGGAATTCTGGAACCACGTGTATTTTGTCATGTATTAGATGGCCACTGGCACAGATCTGTTAATATATTCGGATATCAGATATCAATGCTTAATATACATTCACATACAGATCCACCCATCCAACTGTTTTTCCAGGTCAGGCTCGCAGAGGAACCTGCAGCCCTGGAGAGCAGAGGTACAACCTGAATGCGATGCCAATTTATCATTACACAATCAAACACAGAAACACATAAGGATTGTTTTATCCAGCTGCTTATCCAGCATGGAGCCATGAGGCTGTCAGACAAATGACTTTGAAAAACTGTCCATCCCATGATGAAAATCTCAATCGTGTCTTTATCTCCCTCCACTGCAACAGTCACTTTGACCTATATTCCCATATTTCTCCCGCAAGATGACGTTTATGTGCATGAAGACATATTTGCCTTTTCCATGGAACGACCGTTACGTGTCACACGGCTATCGAGTATAACAATGGCAAACATCAGACGCTTTGTTTTTAAACGATTCTGATAACTACTACTGCAGAAACCACGTCGCAGAGCTGTGTATAAACAGTCCTCTGATATAAAAATATATCTGGTAATAATATACGTATTTTTAAGTCATCACTGTCACATTTGTTATGTAATAAAAAGCGGTTTATCTGAGCATAAACATAACAGGCGTAATTAGCAAGCTTAAAAAGGCCCTTGAAAGAGACAGATCCGATCGGCAAGTTCTGGAAAACAGAAAAACCCTTCAGCGGCTCCAACAGCCGCTTATGGCAGATCAGCGCGAGGCTGTGCTTGCGTCACTGGCGCTACCTGAACGCAGGGGTGCTGTGTTCAGGGCAGTGCAGTTATATAAACAAAGCAGCGGGCCGGCCCTTCTGCCTGACTCACTCAGCGCGCGATCGCCGACAGAGGGGCAGATCAGGGAACGCATCTTTGGAGTCGTACCCCCTGCCTGGTGCCCCGGCATGCCACCAAATCAAATCTGATAATAGGAGATTAAGGGCTGCACTGTCCCACATGCCGCCACGCCATCCCATCTGCGTGGTGCCCACACCGGCGGCCTAAGCAGCCCGACGCCCTTGAAGCAATATGTCACCGACGCCAGTCTGGGAGGCGTTCCTGCAGGCGCGGGGTGGGGGCACACGGCTCACGGAGGGTCACAGAGCTCCCCAGCGTCCCTTCGTCCAGTAAGGGGACATGTGTCTCAGCTGCGGGGCCTCCGACAAAGATCATTAGGCTCATGGGGCACCGGCTTTAAAGGAGATTTTAAATTATAAAGTGGCAAGAGACGGGCAGAGGATCTTTCTGGAGATTTCCATGGGACATCCCCCTCCCCAGGAGAAAGCCTGCACAAAGATCTCATCTTTAATAGAATAGCAGTCATTTATTCATCCCCTGTGGAGAAATGTAGTAGTTCTCTCTACCCCATCTTGCTCTTCATGAGAGCCATACATACAACTGAGAGTAAGCCTTGGGGTCAGAGAGCAGGGTAGCCAGCATTCAGCACTGCAGGAGCAGCCGGGGTTAAAGGCCTTGATCAAAGGCCTAAAGGTGATGTTATAGGCCATGGAATTCAAACCCATGACTTTCCAGACACAGTTGCACATCCCTAACCACTGAGCTACAGTAGAATCCTTCTAGAACACTTCCTGTGGTGCTGAAATTAACAACTGTAATCTTCTTAGTGTCATTATGCAACGTAATATAATAATGAATAGAGGTGCATTTTCTGAGATCACAGGATCTGAACTCGCAACCTTCTGGACATGGGCACAAACTCCTAACCTGCTGAACCATACACTGCCACCATGCAGAACTTCAGGGCCCAGTCCAAAACTTAGGAACACATTTCAAACAATATTTAACTAAATAAATAAATCTTTGAATTCACTGGATGTATGTTTTAAACCCTTCATTACATCCATCTTCCAACCACTAACCCTAGACAGGGTTGCAGGACAATTTAATGCAATCATAATAAAAACAAGAAAGGCATCTAACTCCCAATTTCACTGCATCACATTCCCATACTTGTTTAGATGTAAGACACATCTTCCCAAGATACAATAAAACTGCATATTTAGCACTACAAATTTTCAGGAAAACCAAACCTGAGACCCGCATCCCATCACATCACTGTTTTTGCTAGAAAGACTGATGCTTATGAATCAACAGTGCGAGGATGAAGATACACATGGATGAATTACTTAATTCGGCAGACTGCACAATGAATTTCATCAGTCCCAATACAGATGGCTTATTTTTTTTTAGCAGTTTCAAACAAACAATTCCGGTTTTCCAGAATGCCTTGCTATATTCTAATGAAGGATAATTAAATGACTAACAACATGTATCTTAGTCAAACCACAGAGGGAAAGAAAGCTCATTCTTTTGCTATCAGACTAATTAATTTGTAAATAGTACCTAGTGTGTTGTACCTGTGCAGTCTTTCTAATAATTTTATATATTATATATTATGTTGATGAATGTGGCAAGATGGCAATATTGAAGGCAGTTCAGACACAGGCCTTTGTCTTTGTTTCTGTGGTGTCCGCTGCTAGAACATCTGGGGCAAATTCAGGTTAAGGTCAAACTGCTGATCGTTGTTTGAAAGGTTTGCAAAAATTGTCATGAAATGTTTTATTTTATGGTCTAGTTAGTAGTCCAGATAATTATATCTTTCAAAACGTCTATATGCTACATATATAATTAAATTAGACTTAGCAAGGCATGAATTCCCTCACTGTCCAATACAGAGGAACAATACACAAGAACAATATTAACTGCCATAGGAATGAAAATACCCTTTATTTAGACTTGATGTTTCACAAAACTCCATGCATATGTGTCCAAGGAACAGAACAGGAGTATGGAGGAAATAAGGGTAGAAATTAGCAACGTTAATATTTTCTGGCCAACAATTATTTAAAAACAAGCCGATGCTTTCTATATAGCCGTTAAACAGATTATAAAATAAAAATGGAAATTGATTTATAGACGTACAAAGATTTAAAGGATTTTACAGAAAGTATTTGTAATTTGAAGTGTGCTAATTTACTTCATTACCATGTTATTAAATAGTTCATAGCATTTTCCCCTGTAGTAAAAGTATCCTGATATACATCAAGTTGTTTTATTTATAATGTTGTACTACATTTCTAGGAATATATTCAGATATATTAAATAGATAATTCATGGGAATGAAGTTTGCATTCCAAATTATATCCAGCATTGTTTTGCATCCTTTAAAAAAATACTTCTCTTTCAAAAAATAAGCATTTAAAAATACTTCAATGGTTTCATAATAAGATTAACTGTACAATTTTTGAATAATGTATTTTAAAAATCTCATGTATAATATAAAAACTTTTGCATGATATATTGTTTTACCAGCATGTGACGTATAAGAACCAACGATATGCTTCTCTGCTATCTATGCTGAATCTAAAACAGAGCCTGTGATATTATTTCTCAGTTAAATTGGTACCTAACATGGCTGAGACTTGCATTTAAAGAGTAAGTGTTCGTATAGCTCATTTTATACAGCATGAGTGCAAGGTACTCAAAAAGAACGCAGTTCATCACAACACCACCCCACTGCCTTGTAGCACGCATATGGATCAGTAAGCTGATTCCCACTCAGCTACACTAATGGATTTTCTCCTGGGTTTCATTGACAGCCTTGCCTAAATTTTCCAGAGTTACAGGAGAATCCAGACAGAGAAATAAATGAGAGTGAAATGATCATAGATGGCTTCACACGCGCAGACTGCCTGGCTATCCATAGGAGTTGCTCCCTCAGCCCCAGACGTGCATTTTTCCACAGCACTTTGTTCTTTTGTTTGTTTCATGAGGTCCTCCACACGCTCAGAACGAAGCACACGCCACCCTGCCCGTCCAGCATCCCTCCGTCAATCCCACACCAGCACCTCAAATCATCCTACTCACCTATTTTCCACAGCTGCAGGCACTTGGTCAAAGGACAATGCGAGCTCAAGGGGAAGAAGGTATATCATATAAAACAGAAATATCTTGTGTTTTGCCATGGAGACGACCAGAGGAGCCTGCCCCAGCAGAAGGCTGCTTCATAATCTGCTTTGATAACATAGCCGAAACCTGAGATCACTGACTGGCAGTGACAACGACCAATGGACAAGCAAAAGGAAGATAATCGTGTGTCATGGTCACACCCCTCTCTCTCTCCCTCCCTCCCTCTCTCTCTCTCTCTGCCACACATTCACCCCCACACACAAGCCAAGATACTGGCACATCAGAAATAAAACCAGGAGTCCCTGTTTTAAACAGCACATACCTCTAAATGCAAAGTCAACCATCAGTCATGCCAAATTCCTTTATTCTGTAGGTCCCTGCCATTTAAGATGGGGTGTTACAGTGCACTTCTACAATAACTGGAATTATACTAGAGAGATATATATTCTATCTGCAGAAAAGCCCTGCAGTTTGCCAGAACGTCTCATGAACCATATTATACACGAATACGACTCATGAAAGACGTAGAAACAGAGTGACGTACTTTGCCTTCTGCAGGCTATTATATTTTTCCAATCAACAGATATTTTTACCAGGAGGTTGAAAGATATCACCTCCCACACACAGTCTGCAATTAGTAAATCTAGATGCGTACAATAATAATAATAATAATAATAATTATTATTATTATTATTATTATTAATGTATTTAAAGTTGTATGTTTTACAGTCATACATTAAAAGGGTTTAATTCTATCAATTCAAATTAATAAAGGAGCACTGTGTAAAGACCACAAGTAAGATGTAATATGGAAAACAGAAGTAATTAAGACTGTTTGTTACCTTTTAAACCGTTGAATACCGTTCGCTAAAAGACGTTAGACCGACAGTTAATCGTTAGGTGCAAGACAATTTAATATCGATCAAACCAAATAATTAAACTTTAAAGGGAGTGCAACAATTAAATTTGAATATTTATGGAGAATTACGTCCTATCGACGTATTTCGTCTCATCCTCTGGCATTTTCACAGTTCACAATTTCACAAACACAGTCAACGAAGACAAAGGAGTAATCTTGGCTAGATAAGGGGCGTCGGTAATGTCTGCATTAGCGACACCGAAACACCGCGGGCAGCACGTTTAGCAGATGCGCTGGCGGGTACGGTCGATGCTTTAAATTCTCAATGACTTACAAAAAAATCACGTAATCACAAGTAATTTGAATACACCATTCACACACTGTGTTATCAGCGTTTAACGAGATCTTCAAGTATTACCTTATTATTAAAAAGCACACATACTAACGACCGTTAATCTTCTAACGTAAATTAATTATCTACACCGAGGATAGCAATTTAAATCGTACGGTTTCTTTTCCATTGTGAGACAGGTTTGGTATAATATCCTTGAGAGACTAAAGACAGGGGGAAAAAATAGAAAACATTCATTATTGAAAACCATTTTTAATTTCAGATTTCCAGGAATTTATTCTGAACTTGGTGCCTAATAGTGTATGATGAATAAACGACCAAAACATTTAAATAAGTTTTTAACCATGCTTGACAAACCCCATAATTATTTCTAATGGATTACAGGCACAGGCAGTTATGAATAATGGTAAAAAAATCTTTATTTAATAGTTCAATATCAGGCATATATTTTTAGTGCAACCTTGTGAAATTAAATACTTGATACTCTTATTTACATATAAAGCATTTTTTATTAAAACTAATAAAATTAATAATCATAAACCCCCGACACTGAGTTCAAATTTATAGTCATGTGCGTAATTACAATTTAAGAAACGTAAACATTTATAGTAGATATAACTTTTCATTTCTTGCAGTATATCCAGCTTTACGACATCCAAATACACGCTTTGCTTGATTTTATTTGAGAGAATTATTATACAGATTAGCAGAATAATGTTATATTGCTATAGTCACATGTTACAGAGATTTACGTGTAAGTGGACTGACTTCCGTGTTTCCCTTTCTTCAGGCATCATACAGAACACCCTTTTCTTCTGGGCACAACCAATGTATTACATGATAGACATAAATAATATAAAGATATTTCACTAATTCAAGAATAGACATGGTATGAAAAACTGTTTTGATTTTTTTGAATATATATTTACAATATAAAGAACATTTTAAACAAATAATCAGGCAGTCACTTATTCGTCCTTGGGTCCTGAGAGAAGACATCGCCGCAGCGACTGCTGGGATCGTTCTTTCCTGCTTGGTCTCTGAGGCAAAAAAGATGGGTATGCTCCTTATTCATATAAATTTATTTGTTAAAATCGTTTCTTTCTCGACGGCTGCGCTTTGAAATGAATTTTAAACACCGATATACTTGTTTTTAGTGGTGCATGGCGAAATAATATTTTGGCATGGGTTCGAAATTAGATACTTTGAAAGCGTGGCGAGCGACCATGCCGTCGCGTACACTGCGGCCTTTCATTTCTAGCCTTGCCAGGCTGAGACCGTCTCAATGTCTACTGCATGTCAGTGTTTTAACCAGTACTGGACGAATTTGCCGAAATAAAATGCACTGCACGTAATGCAATAAAATTACACTTAATAAAGACCTTAGTAAAGTGCTACGATAGTTGATATTGTGTCACGTAGTTTGTCCATCTTATTCTAGTGACGGCTTACGCCGTCCGAAATCAGATGGTTTGTTTGTAAATGTAAAAATATAGTGTGCCGTTTTTAATGAATGTTCTTATTCAAGAAATACATGAAAACAACTACAGTAAGAAATCTAGTAATTTTTACTACACTTTTTACCTCAAAATAATTACAGACCACTTAACCAGTAGCTGCCCGGTAGGACTCTTTCGATAGTTGGTAGCAGATTGTAAGAAAAGAACTTTAACCCGTTTATAGATAATACGTTTTTTTGCTTGGTTTATTTCGTACTATAGGAATTACACCACCAATACCGCCTTCAGCCGATATGCTACCTACCGTTCTAAGGTTACCACCATTGGCTGGATTGCTTTGGTTTTTTAGAAGTGCATCCACGTCACTAATATGTACCTTGATTCTAGTATTTCTGAGCGCGGTTTTATTTATTGCCAACTATTGATGATGCTGCTTACCGTGGCGGTATAAGCTATTCTCCAACTAAATTAGGATCTACTCCTTCAGTGTAGATTATAGTCTTGAAATCAGTTTTTCTGTATCTGAGTTGCATTCAATTGAGACACAAATAACAATGCACAGTGGCTAGAAATGGTTTTATACCTATGAGCCTTGTCCCAGATTTCTGACTGTGGTCTTTTGACAGGCAAGTGTCGCGGTCTGCGTACAGCCAGAAAACTGCGTAACCATCGCCGTGAGCAGAAATGGCACGACAAGCAGTACAAGAAGGCTCACCTGGGCACTGCCCTCAAGGCTAATCCCTTCGGAGGAGCTTCCCACGCCAAGGGAATTGTCCTTGAGAAAGTGTAAGTAAACTCAGCCTTTTGCCTTTACCTCTAAGTACTTTTCATTGTAAGAGATCCACTTAGCCACTACAGTTAGTGATTTATTTTGATGTGAGTTTTGATTGAAATTGTCAACCACACTTAAATCCAGAAGTGGGTACAAAAAGCTATTTAATAATTTAATATGTTTTTAAACTAATTTTGTATTTGTTTTGTTAATTTAAAGCTGTCCTGCATCTCTTGATACTTAAATGTAGATTTCCCACAGATGTTTAATGTTCTTTTTTCTTTGTAGAGGTGTTGAAGCTAAACAGCCAAATTCTGCTATCAGAAAATGTGTAAGAGTCCAGCTTATTAAGAACGGCAAGAAGATCACTGCCTTTGTTCCCAATGACGGCTGTCTGAACTTCATCGAGGTCAGTGCTGGGCTACTTGCATGGCTGTATTTTTCCACTATTTTGCTTTGATTTGTGTCAATCTTAATTTCGGCGCATATTCTGGTTAGGATGTGGAAATTCATTAATTGGGTTAAAGTTGATTAGCCTGGAGGTTTGAAGGATGTTTACAATCCACAGGCAGATTGCAGTTAACCCAACCCATTAGCCTGTTCCCATGCTGTTGCTCACCAAATGCATGCCTGTCTCACTCTCCAGGAGAACGACGAGGTTCTGGTGGCAGGTTTCGGTCGTAAGGGCCATGCCGTGGGTGACATTCCCGGTGTGCGCTTCAAGGTGGTCAAGGTGGCCAACGTGTCCCTCCTGGCCCTCTACAAAGGCAAGAAGGAGAGACCCAGATCATAAAATGGACAGACCTGGAAATCAATAAAACGCTTTACAACTAGGTTCATTGGATTTTCTTTTTTGTGTGTGTCTGATCTGGACTGAAGCATAGCATGAGTCGTATTGGATCTAGTTACCAATTCAGGTGGCATTCATTTTTGAGTGGATACGTTTTTTTGTTTTGGCTCTCATTGTAGCGTGCTTGTGTAGTATTAGATGATATAGTTTTCTGAAATGTCATAGCAGTTTGATTGCTTGATTGTTTTCTTGTGGTTTTGTAGCTTACCTCTGGATACTCTGTCAGATTTAATATTAGCCTTCAGTGTTCACTTAGACCTGCTAGACCACTGTAGATTGGCAGCACGTGTGAAAGCTGGTTCATTTGAATGAAATGACAACCCATCACAAGGCACCCCTGGAAGCAGGGTCTTTTAGAGATGCCATTTTACTTCTGACATACGTCCTGGGACTGTGGGAAGAACCCAAAGGGAGGAAGAAGGGATATTTCCAAGCATACGGCCATGGAGGAGTAAGAATAGAATAGAATAGAATGCCTTTTATTGTCATTATACATTTTTACATATACAATGAGATGAAAGGCATCTCCTTAGGTCAGTGCTCAAACATATACATATAAAATATAAAAAGAGAAGTAGTATAAATAAAAAAGGAATATGTATAAAATATGTATAAAAATATGCAATGTAAACAAATAGAAAGTATTAAAGTGACAGTGTAATATATCTAATTAAAGTGTATTAAAGTGACAGTGTAATAATAGGTTCTGATACGGATAAAGTGCTTCATTTATGTGGGTGCTAAAGACAAGTAATGAGCAAGAACTTTACTGCAGATGTTCTCCACTGTAAACCAGAAACAATGCTGTCACTAGTCAAAGTAGGTTGTATAGCGAATGGTTGTCTGACGTTTTATCCATTCAGAGAGCTGTAGATTTTACTGATATATAAGTACGGAGCCCATCTTGACTGTACACTACTATGTCCTGTTCCATACTATCAGCGCTCAGACTGAATGCTTAAACACAATCCTGTCTGCATCCCTATGAACCAGGGCTGTCAAACTCATTTTAGTGAATGAGCCACACTGAAACCTGTCCAAACTGGTGTGGGCCACAAAATAATATTTGCTAGTTTAGTTTAGTAGAACATTATTAACACCCTTAGTATTTGTTTCGATTTGTTAAACTGCCTTTTCATTTTTTTGTTTCAGTATTAATGTTTTTTTTCTCCCAGTAGAGCTATATTAAATGAACAATTGCATTGATTATAAATCATTTACAATCAAATGAGCAGAGAATGCTTTATGAAACTTAAGAACTTTATATAAATAATCAATAGTTTTCTGAAATACACAACCAAAAAAATTAGAGACCTTATGCTGAGTGATGCAAGATTAATAGTTTGCTTAAAAAGAAAAGATAGTTCCAGTGAACAGAATTCATAGGGTGCCAAGTGTGAAGTGTTCAATTTCATGCATTATTTAATAATGAAATAAAGTAATGCCTTGCTGCATTTTGTCCACAGAAAGAAAAATTCAGCTTTCACATATTTTGTCCCCGAAACCATTGACTTCTCTTTCTTTTGTGCACAGAAATCAAATAGAATATTTCCTTTTGTGCATAGAACTATCAGCACAAAAGCATACAGATTTCACTTTTCTTTGTGCACAAAAATCAAAAGGAATGTCATTTTGTGCACAGAATTGATATCAGCACCTTATAATTCATGGACAGAAGAAAATCTGTGGTTAGGGTTGCCACCTTTGATTTGTGAAAAACTGGTACACTTGGTTTTTTTTTTTTTTTTTTTTTTGGGGGGGGGGCAATAAATTTTTTAAAATATTCTATTTTAACAGGGGGAGGAATCTTTATTGCCACTCTGACGTACAGTCATGGCCAAAAGTTTTGAGAATGACAAAAATATTAATTTTCATTAAGTCTGCTGCCTCAGTTTTTATGATGCCGATTTGGATATACTTCAGAATGTTATGAAGAGTGATCAGATTAATTGCAATTAATTGCAAAGTCCCTCTTTGCCAGGGGGGTCAAACTCCAGTCTTGGAGGGCCGGAACCCTGCGCAGTTTTTTGGTTTACCTTCATTTAGCACACCTGATTCAACTCCTTGTGCTAATTACCACACAGCTCTTGAGCTGAATCATTTGTGGTGGAACAAGGAAAGAACTAAGCTACACAGGGCTCCAGCCCCCCAGGAGTGGAGATTGACACCCCTGCACTTTGCCATGAACTTAATCCCAAAAAAACCCATTTCCACTGCATTTCAGCCCTGCCATAAAAGGATCTGCTGACATCATTTCAGTAATTCTCTCGTTAACTGAGGTAAGAGTGTTGACAAGGACAAGGCTGGAGATCACTCTGTCATGCTGATTGAGTTAGAATAGCAGACTGGATGCTTTAAAAGGAGGGTGGTGCTTGAAATCATTGTTCTTCCTCTGTTAACCATGGTTACCTGTAAGGAAACACGTACAGTCATCACTGCTTTGCACAATAAAGTCTTCACAGGCAAGGATATTGCTGCTAGTAAGATTCCACCTAAATCAACCATTTATCGGATCATCAAGAACTTCAAGGAAAGAAGTTCCTACTAACTGTAATGAAGAAGGCTTTGGGCACCCAAGAAAGTCCAGCAAGCACCAGGACCGTCTCCTAAAGTTGATTCAGCTGCGGGATCAGGGCACCAGCAGTGCAGAGCTTGCTCAGGAATGGCAGCAGGCAGGTGTGAGTGTATCTACACGCACAGTGAAGCGTCAACTATTGGAGGATGACCTGGTGTCAAGAAGGGCAGCAAAGAAGCCACTTCTCTCCAAGAAAAACATCAGGGACAGACTGATATTCTGCAAATCATACAGGGATTGGACTGTCTCTGATGAATCCTCTTTCC
>JAODJU010000130.1:7653683-7673169 GCA_026776725.1 Gnathonemus echidnorhynchus
CATTTTAAAATGTTCTCCCGCTAATTTCCACTTATGGCCACGAGTTCTAGTATTTAAACTAATATTGAAGTAGCCATCTGGCTGAACAGCACCCAGAACTGTTAGAATCTTATATACCTGGATCATGTCCCCCTTTAGTCTCCTTTGCTTGAGGCTAAACAGATTCAGCTCAGCTAACCTCTCCTCATAAGGGATTCCTCTAAAACCAGGAATCATTCTCGTAGCCCTACGTTGAACCCTTTCCAGACTTTTTACAGACTTTTTACCTGTGCGTGATGTACCCTCCTGTGCATTTGGACAGTTACAGATGCTACAGATGTTTACGCTGATGTTGGTCTTCCTGCACCGCAGCTATTAAGAACAATCAGTACGACATGGCTTCGCTCCTGATCCGCTTCAATGCCAGTGTGAACCAGGAGGGGGCGCACCGCAGGAAGCCGCTCCATGAGGCTGCCCGCCATGGGGCCACCAACTTTGTGGATCTGCTGCTGCAGTCCGGCGCTGACCCTGACCCTCGCAGTGAATATGGACTCACGCCGCTCGCACTGGCAGCCCAGTATGGACACTATGAGATTGTTCAGACCCTTGTTCAGAAAGGTACTAGTGAATTTTTCCCTTTCATGTCCTGCCTTTGATTTAATTGTTCCAGATTAGTTAGGTAATTTAATTAAGTCAGTCATATTGATACATACTAATTTTTCCAGAACGACTTATCCAGAAGTGGCTCAGTAAGCCAGGAGTCTATTGCAGGAAGCACAGGGCAGACACCCTTATTTAATAAGAGCATTCGTTTTTATGCTTGGCAATACAGTTTTCATAGTGAACATTGCCTTTCTTTAGCAGATGTGTTTATCCAAAGCGACATACATTTGAGAAAGCAGGGTCAGACAGTCCCTGGAGCAACTGTGGGTTAAGGGTCTTGCTCAGGGACCCAACAGTGAAATCACTTGGGGATTTGAACCAGCGACCTTCTAGTCACAGAGTTCTAACCCACAGGACCAAAAATGTATTTTTTTTAAATGAATAAAACTGAAAATTGCTCCTGAATGCAGGTAATATAATTAAACAATAATATGGGTTGGAGAGAGCAGGCGAGTGCAGCGATTTGGGAGGTGTGATTCCAGTGTGGGACATTTGTGTATCTGGAACGTTCTGCCGTCACTAAACTGCAGCCTCTCCCAGGTGCCGACGTAGACTCCCAGGCCATGGACTCAGCCACCATCCTGTTTGAAGCCGCCGCCTCTGGGAATCCTGACATCATCTCCCTGCTGCTCGAGTACGGCGCTGATGCTAATGTCCCCAAACACACAGGTCACCTTCCGATCCACCGCGTGGCACACCGTGGGCACCTCCTGTGAGTGGCACTGCTTCCTCGCAAAACTAGCATTCCATGGTTGTTTCTCTGCATCCTTCATCCATTTATAAAGTTTGATATTGTTGACAAAGCAGATGAAGTTGAATGAAGTAATGTCACTTGCTTGGGGGGGGGTAGTGTGTGGACAGACCCATTGGCACAGGCATATAAAATCAAACACCTAGTCATGCAGTCCGGTTTACAAACATTTGTAAAAGAATGAGCTCAGTGGCAGACCATGATCAGTAACAGAGCAGGGTCGTCGTGTGCTGGGGCGCATACTGTGTAAAACTCACCATTGCAGAGTTGCGAAGTCCCTCTGGCATTAACCGCAGCATAAAATCTGTGCAGGGGGAGCTTCATGGAATGGGTATCCATGGTCAAGCAGTTGCACGCAAGCCTCACATCACTAAGTGCAATGCCAAGTGTCGGATGGTATGGTGTAAAGCACGCCACCACTGGACCCAGGAGCAGTGGAAACGTGTTCTGTGGAGTGATGAATCACACTTCGCTGTCTGACCAGTCTGATGAGTCTGTGTTTGGCAGATGCCAGGAGAACATTACCTGCCTGACTGCATTGTGCCAACTGTAAAGTTTGGTGGAGGAGGGATAATTGTATGGGGTTGTTTTTCAGGGGATGGGCTAGGCCCCTTAGTTCCAGTGAAGTGAATTCTGCCAAGACATTTCGGACAATTCTATTCTTTCAACTTTGTGGGAACAGTTTGGGGAAGGCCCTTTTCTGTTCTAGCATGACTGCACCCAGAGCACAAAGCAAGGCTCATGAAGACATAGTTAGGTAATTTTAGTGTGGAACAATTTGGCTGGCCCTCACAGAGCCCTAACCTCAACCCGATCAAACACTGCAAATCTTTGCAATCCAGGGCTTTATGTCCAACATCAGTGCCTGACCTCACAAATGCTCTTCTGGATGAATGGGCAAAAATTCCCACAGACACTCAAATCTTGTGGAAAGCCTTCCCAGAAGAATGGCAGCTGTTATAGCTACAAAGGGGAGGACCAGCTCTGTATTGATGCCTATGTATTCGGAATGGGATGTCATAAAAGTTCCTGTAGATTTAATGGCCAGGTGTCCCAACACCTTTGTCTATGTTGTGTGTGTGTGCGTGTGTTTGTGTGTTAAAAAAGGAGAGCAAGATTGGATGTGGATGTGCAAAAAACTCATTCCAGTGTACAAATAGCAAATAAAGTTTCATTCCATATGAAGTCCATTTTTAGCCGATTCTACTACTTAGTATTACAACTCACTAGTTGACCTACAGTACGAAATTATTTGCCGAAGGGCTTCAGAAGATCTGAACCAGCCCCCTTGGGTCACATGTCTTTAAATCCTCCGATCTCTGTTCACTAGCTTCTGGCTAGGCTTCCCCTGTCTTGGCCTATAGACCATCACTCTCTCTCTCCTGAATACACCAGGGCCCTGGAGCGTCTCATCCCCGTTACCTCACGAGAGGCGGTGAAGGAAAGCGGGATGAGTCCGCTGCACTCGGCGGCGGCTGGCGGGCACCCACAGTGTCTGGAGATGCTGCTCAAAGCGGGCTATGATGTCAACTTCATGCTGCACCCACGCGTGCGGCGTAACTATGACGATGAGCGCCGCTCAGCCCTCTTCTTTGCTGTCTCCAATGACGACCTACGCTCCACACGGCTGCTCCTGGAGGCTGGTGCCATGCCCAACCAGGACCCTGTCAAGTGCCTGCAGGTGGCGCTGCGGCTTGGCAACTACGAGCTCATCAACCTCCTGCTGCGTTATGGCGCCAATGTCAACTACTACTCACGCATCAACGCCATGCACTTTCCCTCCGCCCTGCAATACGCCCTCAAGGACGAGGTCATGCTCCGCATGCTGCTCAACTATGGCTACGATGCCCAGCGCTGCTTCGAATGCCCCTATGGCCAGGGCTCTCACGTGCCCCATGACTACGAGGGTTGGACTCCCACTGTCATTAAGGACACCATGGTAGGGCAGGAGTCCCAATATGTTAATTTTCCTGGGCAACTCAGCCTTGCTCATTAAGAAGCCATAAGAACTCTTGCTGGCTACAGGCCATAATTTGGAATCTGATGTAGATGGTAAGATCGATCTTTCATATGTAAATGCCTGTTGCTGGGTTAAAATGTCCCCAGTGACACACTGATTAAAGTGAAGTGCATATGGGAGAGGGCATTTGAGTTTATCAGTTGTCTTCGGAGAGGTGGCCCTTCTGGGTGATGGCAGGGTTCCTCTCCCTTTCATTCCTCTACCAAAACACCTACTGTTGACCGGAGGCCTACGATCTGTACAGCAAAAAAAGCAGGTAGCGCTAGGTCACACATGAGAGAAGGTATGTAGTTTGTGCTCACCCCTTCTGAGCAGGTCTGGGTACAGTGCAGCGAGGGAACGTGAGATTAGTTGGTCATTCCAAATCAGTTGAAAATGTTGAAAAAACCCTCCTAGCGAGCTCTGACAAAGGGTCTGTGTGTCACTATTGCTTTCTCCATAGTTCTGTGAAGTCATTACAGTCTTCTGGCTGAGGGACATTTCCGGCCTTGTGGTGCGTATCCTCTTGGACTATGTTGACCATGTCCAGTTCTGCTCTAAGCTGAAAGCTGCCCTGATGGAACAGAAGCAATGGCCGGACATATGCAGGATTCAAGGTGAGCTGGAGAGCTGCTGGACATAGATAGATAGACCCTTCTTGTACAGAGGCTCCATGTTATTCCTCCACTCAAGTCTGTTGCCTAAGTGCACCCCAAGGTACTTATAGGTTTTCACCATCTGGAGTAACAGGGGACAATGGGGGCTTGACCTTCACCACGATCACCTTCATCTTATTAAGAAAGAAGATGAACACAGGTTGCAAGAACAGGAATCTTGCATGATAGTACTGCATTATCTACACCTCAAGATGCTCAAAAAACTCCAGAGGGTTGTAGGCTATCGGTCAACTAAGCTTGGGAAAAACACTAAAATCCCGCAAAGGGTCTCTGCAGTTATATTTTCCATATAAGGTACTTTATTTATTTGCACAAGTGTGAGATTTTGGCTCAAAGAGCACAGTTAGTCAGCATTCAGCACCCCTAGAGCAGTTAGGGTTAAGGGCATCGCTCAAGTGAAAAAGAATTATATAATTATTCTGTTGAGCACAAGATACAAAACCATGACCTTCCAAACAAGGTCACACACCTATAACCCACTGAACTACACCATAATCATTCTAGAACAGTGTTTCCCACCTCAATCCTTGAGGACCCCCAGACAGTCTACGTCTTCGCTCCCTCCCATCTCGATATCAGGCAGGGAGGGGTAAATAATGTGGACCGGCTGGGGGTCACCAAGGACAGGGTTGAGAAACACTGTTTCAGAGCACTCGCTACCACAGCAGCATGATGACACACGCCCATCATGAAGTCCACAGACAGCATGGAGTGTCCCGAAGCTGCCACGCTGAAGCACGGGTGTCTCGCCTTGCAGAAAACACACGCTGTCTCAAGCACCTGTGCCGCCTGAAGATCCGGGACTGCCTGGGAAAGCTGCGGCTGAGGGCCCCCATTTTCATGAACTTCCTGCCTCTGCCCAAGAGCCTCAAGGACTATATCCAGTACCGGGAGTATGACCTGTATGGCCTGGGCACTCTGATGGATCCAAGGTGATGAGGGAGCTTGCCTGATTGCCCAGTCTGACTCCCCTGCATGTCCATGGGAAGGTGGGTTATACCCACTACCTTCACTGCTGCCAATATCAAACATAGCTGAAGGTGGTTGAGGACATGCCCATCAAAGCTCATCTCTTCAAAGCCTCCCAAACGCTTTATGTCAGCATTGGAAACGAGATTTGAAGTCTTGTAACAGTTACAGAATATTTTTCATTTAACGTAGGTGTAGCTGTTCTATGTTAAAAAGTCCTTCAAGGCAAAATCCTAAGCTGCCATTTTTGTTATTACTGATTTGCTTTATTTAGAAAAGACAACTAACATATTCACTTTAACATAATACATTAGGTGCAAGCCATTTACTATCATTCAGTGTAATTTTATACATTATCTCATTACATTTTATGTACTTTAAATTTAGGCATGCCATACTGGGTGAGTGACACTAATTAGGCAAGAGACACTAATTTGTTTTGAGACCAGACATATGTAGAAATGTATCAGTTTTATTTAACAGAAGTTGTGTACTGATTCAAACTAATAAATAATTCCAATTCCAATGAAATCCTGTGTCCTTGTTGCTCTGTTCCATTTCCTGTTATCCATGGAAGACAACCACAGACCCTTTTAAGAGTATAAGTAATACAATTCTTTGTAATACTGTGCTTAGTTCTATCTGCAGCATCAAATATAAGGTGATATATCTTTGACTAAATGATGGTATGAACCCATCTAGATAACATAGAAATGTAACTGGTAGGGACTCCTTTTTCATTTAAAAATGAAAGTAACTTTTATTTGTCCAGCTATTAAAAATATATATATTAAACACATTAGATGTTATTGGAGGAGTACTGCTTTGGTACAAAATTCAACTATATCATTGCAAAATAATTTTCAAATGTGAATAATCCCAGAGTTCCTAATTATCATCATTAGGTGCCCTCAAGTTGGTGTTGACTCCTGGTGACCATATAGATGGGGTTCCTCTGTCTTGTGTCTTAGTGTTTAGGCACCAAAGTTCAAAACCATTGATCCTCTGTTTCTTCTTTATCCAGCTGTCATCTACTTTGACTTCTTTAACTTATTTCTCCCAATCTTTTTTCTTCTTGAACATTTTTTTTGAATTCCATCCACATTTCCTTTGGCTCTCTATTAAATGGGTCCAGTACTATAAACTGATTTCCAATGTCTTTTTTAAAGTAGTGAATATATTCTGCAGCTCATTTCTTGGATATGTTGTGGCCTTGTGTTTCCTTTTCAGCTTCACTTCGAGCTTGCATATGAATAGTTCATCATCTATTACGCAATATGGTCCAGGCCACTTCTTTGTTATTTGAGTTGAGGTCTTCCATTGTCTGGCACTGAACATTATTTAATTTCTGTGAAATCCATCTGGTGACGCAATGTATTGGCAATAAAGAAGTTGTCAGATTTACAAAAGCTTATGAATCACTTCATTTATGTTCCCAAGTCGATACTAGCTAACTGTATTTTTAAAACTACAGCTTCTAATGACTGTAATGAATTTCGTGTTACCTCAGATTATTGTACGCAAACTAACGTAGGCGTCTAGGAAGCGCCACCACATCCAACCCTCCATTAATCCGATACTATGCGACACGTGATAGAATGGAGCTCATTTAAGAGCCAAAATGGATTCAGTTTCCTTTCTTTAAATGGCATATGTTTAGACTAATCGTGTGACAGAAATAGACCACGAACGTCTAATTTTATCCAATCACAAGCAAGTAGGCGGGACATCCGTATGTTGGGAAGGGCAGGGTTGTGGTGTTGTGGATCCGTGCGAGCTGTTGCATTCTGTAATTATCGGTCATTGTTATTGTATTGTTTTAATTTTGTGGCTACGTTTGCTAGCTGGTGATCTTGAAGGACATGCCTGGCATTGACAAATTACCAATAGAGGAGACATTGGAAGACAGTCCTCAGGTATTTTATGGGCGTTTTGTTTGTTGCTAAATGGTTAACTGCACACAGCCGCTCTTTGTGCCCTGCACCCCGTAGACTTTAGCTTATTAGCTAACATAACGTGTCACACCTACCCTTTATTCCGTTTGCTTCGACCAGACACTTATCTGCAGGTTAAATACAGGTTAACTGGTCGGTAACTGGTAGAAGTGGCCGGGCTAGACCCTTCGTTCCAGTGTTATTCTCGAGCAAGGCACAATCGTATCAGCGCGCCCACAGAATGCTGCCTTTCTTGTCAAATCACCTCTGTGTTTACTTTCTGCAAGTCACATAGGTCTTATTCTTCTTTGCTACAAAGTGTATATTTACGGCTATTGTTATATAACAGCTGAACCATAGACGTAGTGGGAAATCGCTCCGTGGCGTTATTGTCCAAAATGATGTGTTCAAACTGGTTGTCAGCTCGATCCGAGATGCGAAGCAGTCTCCTCGGTCTGTTTCGTGCTTTTCCGTTTGTTTTATGCAATCGTGCACATCTGCATTATTTCTAACTTTCGGCAGGGATATCTCTGAACTGACAATGACAACTGTATGTACTCTGCGTGGAGATATGAGGTGTGTTATTTGTACCGTGTAATAGCCACGTTCATGGTTACACCATTACAGTAACCTGTGTTTTGTAGAAAGGTCGCATTAGTGATTCGGAGATTTGTAAATATAATATGCCGTTCGTATTCCTGTCTTTCTTCTGCAGCATCTAACGGAGTTCATAGAACACTTTGCATTGCAGACCAGGCTTATCAGTTCCAAATTTGTCCATTATGGCTTTGATTAACTGTGCTTTGGCTTGACTTCAGAATTCCCTTCAGGAGAAATAACAGGCTGTTACTGCTGCTTTTTATATTTAAATGCGTTTTATGTCAGAGATTTAATGCAGTGTCGAACAAATCCAAGAAGAATGCTTGTCAGGTGTGTTCAGTTGTCTAGGAGAAATTATTCGATTTTATCAATTGCATTTTTGATTCGTGTTTTAATTAGTTGTTTCTGTTCTTGGGTCCTTGAAATTTAGTAAGCTGTGCCATGGGCAGGAGAAGCCGATTTTCTGCTGCTTTGTGTGTCTACTTAAAATTTTCCGTAGTATTACATTTGTGGGTTATTTTGAATTAAAGGGTAGCCTGTGTTCCCCCTTCCGAATAGTGACAATTAGCAACCTTGTGTAAAATAGTTACCTGAAGTTTATGCATAAGTGCCCCTGTCCTTTTGGGTTTTTTTGTGAGTTACAGGACTGAAGAAACTGGATCAGACCACAGGACACTCCATACTTTGAATACAGTGACATGACCAAAGTAGTCTTTTTTTTTTTAGTATTAATTAGATACCAGACTCAGGATGAGCAATGTCAACAACATTCAAATGTCAATGTCAGTGTTGTATTAAAGTAGGTATATGTCTCTTTTCATGGCCGTAATACAACGCTCCCATTAACATTGCAGTCCAGCTGGATGTCAGCCAAGGCACAAGACAGGCAGATATGCAGACAGAATCTTTTTGTAAACTTCTGCTAAGAATTCTTGCAACATTGCAGATTAGTAATTAAACTACTTGTGTTTTTTTCCAACTTAAATTTGAGGTCTAGGGTTTTTTTTTGTGAACCTTTTTAAATATTTGGCATCTAAAGCTGTAGATGCAGGAGATTCTGATAGATCACTTTATTTGCTAATGAAAAGAAGTACCACAGTGGCAGTTCTATTTGAGGAACGGTCCACATCACTTCTGTGCAAAGTTAAATTTAGGCCATTGCTAAAGAGCTGAGCACTCTGACAACCTGGCTCTAATCTGGAAGAAGTGAGTGAGATGGGGAACAAGGAGGTGTAGACTTTGTGGTCTCCACCACGGTGATGCAAAGTCTACAAAGTGCAACTTCCAAGTTTTACTTTGGTTTTTGCTGGCTGGTGGAGAACCTTAGGGTACAACAGAAGATCACTGATTGGGATGTAAACCTGTGATCCTGGGCACCATGCTGCTCCATGCATATCTCCCTGAATTTTTTTTCCTTTCATGGATGTCTCTCTTCTCCAGACGCGCTCATTGCTGGGTGTCTTTGAGGAGGATGCAGCGGCCATCTCCAGCTACACACACCAGCTCTTCCAGGCCATGCAGAGGATCTATGATGCACAGGTAAGTGAGAAGCCCCTTTTGGTTCCTGAAAGAGTGTGCGGCTTGTTAGCTTATCACTAAAGTCCAGGAAGTGAAACTGATAACTGACTTTTTTATTTAAAGGTTGGATGCTGTCAATATCTGTATTGGGAAGACCTTTTTGATCCATGATCAGAATGTCCTCAATAATGGTGTCATTCTCTGCTCTTCAGAATGAGCTCAGTGCAGCCACCCACCTAACATCCAAACTCCTGAAGGACTATGAGAAACAGGTAATAATTATGGTATTTGACAGTGTGACTCAGTGTTAATTATCTTTTTAAATTGCTGTGAATTACTGTGTTGTCATCAGCGCTCGTTTTCTGTGCCTGCTGCCATTTGCCCAGATTAAGTTGTGTGTGTCCTGTTTTTGCAGCGCTTTCCCCTAGGGGGCGATGATGAGGTCATGAGCTCGACGCTGCAACAGTTTGCGAAAGTCATCGATGAGGTGCGTGTGGCCTGTCCATTGTGGCGTATCCCTCTCCTCCCCTTCTGCTCGATATCGGAAACCCTGCTACTGTGAGCTAAACCAGCCGGCCGTCTCTCCTTGAACCGCAGCTCAGCTCCTGCCACGCGGTCTTGTCAACGCAACTGGCCGATGCCATGATGTTCCCCGTCACCCAGTTTAAGGAGAGGGACTTAAAGGGTAAGAAGGAGGGCTCCTTTACCCCCCCCAGGCGCACACCCCCGCCTGCAGAGTACCATCGAATTTAGCCTGAGATGTTCCTCTTACCCCCACAGAGATTCTCACCCTTAAAGAAGTCTTCCAGATCGCAAGTGATGGTGAGATTTTTTTGGCTTTCCTGTAAGAAACTCCAGTTGCAAAGCTCATGGCTCCCGCTAGCTACAGACACATTTTTATCTTTTCCTCTGTTGATGTGTTACTAAGGTGCCTTGTTTCCACGTTTAGATCATGATGTGGCCATTAACAGATACAACAGGCTTTCTAAAAGAAAGGACAATGAGAAGGTACATTCATTTCACGTTTTAAAAAATCCCTCATGACTCATTTTCATGTTTTTCTTCAAACCGATTGTCATAGATTGTTGTTCACATATCAATACAAGTTCCTATAATATTTTCACGGAAGAGCCCTGCTTAACGGCACAGAAACTGTTCCTTGGTGTGTATTGTTGACGTTTTGGTCGTGGACCTTTGCCCTGATTACTGAGCCATGTGATTCACGTTAATGACTGTTATTGAGGCTGAGGATAAGCTATAGCATAATAGTGGAGCTTTTAAAGCAGCATCCATCTGCCCTTAGCCTTAGGCCTTACAGGCAGGAAAAGCCTAGGATCTTGGATCAGTCCTTAAGTAGCTATTTTAGCAGCATTGCACCTTCTCCAGGTGTGTCTTGCTTGCCTTATGTTCCATTTACTTTGTATGCATCAGCTTTTGTTTAATGGGTTCAGGGCTTGTGTTTAGCTTTGTTTTTTTTAAATGTCTGCTCGCGCGCGCGCGTGTGTGTGTGTGTGTGTGTGTGCGTGTGTGCGTGTGTGTGTGTGTGTGTGTGTGTGTGTGTAACCAGGTCATGTTCAGCCTGTCTCTGCGAAGCAAGGTTAGGGTTTGTGTGTGTGTGTGTGTGTGTGTGTGTTTGTCTGTGTGTGCGTGTGTCTGTGTACGTATTTCTGCCGGGCAGTGCTCAGCGTGTCCTTGTGCTCGCAGGTGCGCAATGAGGTCACAGAGGACGTGTACACATCCCGGAAGAAGCAGCACCAGACCATGATGCACTATTTCACAGCCCTGAACACCCTGCAGTACAAGAAGAAGATTGCTCTGCTGGAGCCTCTGCTGGGATACATGCAGGCGCAGGTGCGAGAGCCCCCGCCCCCACCCCCACACACTCAGCTCAGGGCTGCCTCCTTAGCCTCACTTTGGGCAGGCCTAGTCGAGATGGAACACTGTGCTCATGATGCATTGATTTGGTAAATTCCATATGAGGAGGAAGGCCAAAAGTGTGCCAAAGGGTTCCAGAAACACAGCGAGATTGGTGGAATGGGGTCCATTTAGGGAATTTAGGGAATATCCAAGATGGCGCTCAGTAACACTTGCATCTCTATACTGTATTATAACATGCTGTATTATGATTTGAAATCCATGTCTGTACTTCTGTAGCAATTACCCTTCCTGTTCATATCGAAACGATCACGCTGTTACTGGCTCTCTTCCCCGAGAGTGACACACACTCCGCTTTCCTGAGGCTTGCCGGCGAGTTTGTAGGAAATCACTTTCCATTGTTTGCGGGGCGTGGCTAGGACTTCGGCTGTTTTCCTGCCGTGGGGGACCTGCATAGCACAGCAAAAACGGCATCCCCCCCCAACCCCCACAGATTAGTTTCTTCAAGCTGGGCTCAGAGAACCTGACCCAGCAGTGGGAGGATTTCCTGACCGACATCAGCACCAGCGTGCAGAAGTAAGAGCGCCCTTTTGCCTGTGTCATGCTTGTCATACCTGTTTCTGACCTTAGTGTTTAACTGTACAGAAGGAGAAATTCTGTGTAGTAATTGATAATTGGGAAGAAAGATCTAGGGAATGATCATAGACACATTATCATTTTGGTTACTGTCTTGGACCATTAGCTACATACATCTTCAGTCTCCAAATCTACGTTATTGCTGAGTGTTTACTTCCTGTAGTGACAAAGGGACACTTTAGTCATCAGGCCTTGCGTTTCCTCAGTGTCCGCAGAGAGATGGACAGTGAAGTCACCATCATGCAGCAGACCATCCAGGACCTGGAGCAGGTCAGCGACATCCTCTACCTGCCTGACCCCGACCCCAGCAAGATCCCCATCAACCGGAACCTGACGCGCAAAGCTGGCTACCTCAACACCCGCAAGTAAGTTTGCTTCTGCCAGTCGTGCTTTGGACAGGGAATACTAACTGGGAAGGCTGGTTTATGGTGTGTTCTTAGCCAGTTGCTAATGGTTGCTCACTACGCTTACAACTAGTGGTACCAGGACACTCGATCTGACTGATCTTTTGGCCTTCTGAGGGCACGGGGCCTCCTGAAGTCCCTTACAGTCCCTGCTGTTTTTATTCGCAATTGCCTCGGGTTTTCGGTGCAGCTGAATCCCACACGTACGTGTGCTGTCACATGACCCGCCCCCCTCCAGCAAGACGGGCCTGGTGTCATCTTCCTGGGACCGGCAGTACTTCTTCACCCAAGGGGGGAACCTGATGAGTCAGGCTCGGGGAGACGTCGCCGGTGGCCTGGTCATGGACATCGACAACTGCTCCGTGATGGCGGTGGACTGCGAGGACCGGCGCTTCTGCTTCCAGATCACGTCTTTCGACGGCAAGAAGTTAGTGAGGCATTTCACCCCGTGGCTGTGGTCTGGCTGGTCTCTTGGATCACTGCCATCACCCTTTTATCTCCCTGTTGTTGCGGAGTCTGGTTTTCTGATAAATTGCCATAGAGTTATTATAATGATTAGGAGTTCTGGGCCATAACTGAACTGAGGCAGCCAGTAATGGGGGGGAAAACGCTGTAGCTGGTCACAGAATGCAGGTTGATATCAGTTCAGCCCTGAGCCCCATCTGGTCTTGGTTGGGATCTTGTTCCATTTTCTAATTAAATGGAACAGTAGTGATGCTACTTGGAGAGATTCCCCCTGGACAGACCCTTGGCGTTTCCTCGGGGCAAATCTGAGGCCTGTGTGACACCTGTAATACCTTTTCAGGGTGGCCATCCTCCAGGCAGACAGCAGGAAGGACTGCGAGGAGGTAATACAGCGTGTCTGTGTGTTTGGTCTTTATTGTTCGGTTCTGCAGCTGGACAGGATGGTGCCATATGCTCAGGTTCACTGAACTACCCCTGAGCTGCAGCATGAGTGTATCTGTATGCTACCACTGAATGGGGAAGGGGGGGGGCATTGTTATATTTAACAAAAATTTAGTTAAATTAACTAAAGTGTCATCAGAGTTCAGTGTTTTTAATTACAGATAAAATGTATTGCTGATCCTGTGGCTGTAAATTTCTGCCAGTTTTTAGATCTTTAGACACTTTAACCCAAATTTTCTTTTGCTGCACTAAGAATGAACCTGGGACCCTATTAACTGCGCCGATAATGGCAGAATGTGGGAATCATGCTGTTCAGTTCTGTCACAGCTTTCTTATCACATTATTTAAAGAGTTTTCTAGATGAAACTCGCCTCTATACATTCACATTGGAATCCTCATTGTTGGAAGAAATCGTCAGTATGAATGTTAATATCTATCATTCAACCTTACCTCTCCCAAAGTCACTTCTTTTTACCCCAGTTGTATTTTTTCTACTTGGCGTTTAACTCGGTTAAATAAATTAAAAACAGGAAGTGACATTTCTGTGAAATAACTCATGCATACTGTTTGCTTGTTTCCACAGTGGATTGCCACCATTAACAACATCTCAAAGAGGATCTATCTCAGTGAAAACCCTGAGGTCAGTGTGAGACCGCCGTCGGGTGTGTCCGTGTTTATAGTAAGAGCACTTCACACCAGTATAGGATGTGCCATGTGACATTTCCCAGTAAGCTGTCGGATATATTTTGAAAGCTGTGCCCCTTTTCGACCGGCTGCCTTCCCGCGATTGGATCCTTTGCTGAGGCTCTCTCTCCTCATTGGCAGGAAATTGCCGCCCGTGTGAACCAGTCGGCTCTGGAGGCAGTGACACCGTCGCCCTCCTTCCAGCAGAGGCACGAGAACATGCGGCCAAGCGCGTGAGTGTCCACAGGGTGCGCGGGTTCACACACACAGCAGCACAGCGCTGGATTTAGGCCTCTGCCAGTAGATGGCAGCAAAGTCGAGCAAAGTATTTACCCAAAAATACTCTGAAAACAAACAAATCATACTTACATAATAATAAAAACAAATATAATATATTTTTTTTAATTATAGTCTATCACTTCCCGTGCTGGATGAATGGTACATGTAACGATCTCCTGGGTGTCGCCTCCGCAGACCAGGCCGTCCCAAAGCGACACGTACCAGCAGCCAGGGTTCCGACTCCCCGGCCCTCTCCTCCCTCTCCTCCCTCTCCCTGGACTCCCTCGTGGCTCCCAACACACCCATCCAGTTCGACATCATCTCGCCTGTCAGCGAGGAACGCGGCGGCCAGGCGAAGAGCTCCGGGCAGGCGGGCAGGTCTGGTCCCTCAGCACCGTCCCACAAGCCCTGTGAGGCACGCAGGTGTAAACACGTAGGCGAGGAGACGCCTGGAGTCATGTGACCACACATACAACCACACACTTGTAGCAGGCAGGAGATTTGCTGTCATTGGCTCATATCATTCAATGCATTTGAATATATGGGGCTCTTAGGGTATGCGAAAGTTGTACTGAATACTTAAAATGTTCTAATTATGCCGTTCACATCATTTTAACTTATGACACATAATTCAAAGAAAAAATAACCTGAGGATATTTGGCGTTATTCTTAAAGTCATGTGTCTTAAACTCACCTAAAACGAGAGCCCACTGTCCAGTTGTCAGAGTTCCCAAGTGTCTTGGAAAACCTTGGAAAGCTTTTGGTAGCATTTGAGTGTATCTGGTTGGAATTACCATATTTGCCTGAATATATGGGGAGGGAAAAAAAATTCTATTAAGTTTTTGTTGGGAGAAGAAAAAATTCACGTGGAAATTATGCATTTTACTATCATTTTACTAATCATAACTACCAAGCAGGTAAACATATTAAACATCTAAGACTTTATTTTACGGACATATACAAGATGCACATCATTGGTGAGGAGCCTGGTGCTGTTCTCATTTCCTTTGTTTGGGTACTTTGTAACAATGCAGGCTAAGTCATGTTTTGTTTCCTGCATTACTTAATTGAACAAGCTACAGTTACAGTACATATAATTAATCTTACAGATTATACCTCATGTTTAAGTAATAATTTCAAGAAAAAACCTGCCTTTCATTCATATAAATACTGGGTACAAGTTATGATACACTGCAAGATATATGATTGAATAGATCAGTTGGAAATATTTATTTGGTTTATTTATTTAGGTGGTTTGACTAGTTTAAAACTACTGACATAGCTACTTTGACTCAAGTGATGTGTGGCTTCCACTGACTGACCAAATGATGGTGGTTACACCTTAGTTTGGTCTTTGTATAGAATTTGTATTATATGCTTAAGACAGCCGCATGCCTGACTGTAAGGATACTCATTTCACTTCTCGCTCATTTCATGATTCCTCACATAGTTCTTCGCTACTTACCGTTGAAAATGGGTTTGAGCTAAATTTCAGAGGGCAAGTTGTGTAGTGAATGCACCGTAATTTCACTGATATTTCTGATGGTGAAATCAAGGGAACTCACAGTATTGGTAGAACTGAAACTGCAAAGGTGACTAATAATTAAACTATTGTCTCACCTGGGAGCCACAGTGAGGAACCACTGAAGAGCTTCAATCAGACCCTTTTCTTTTTTTATGTATTGGGCAAATGTTCATGATTGCCGATGTTATTTTCTTTCTCAGTGTGCACTTTATGCTATCAAATTATGCTTCAAACCAATAAATGCATCGTACAGTTAGAACATGGAATACAGCAATGTCATATTCAGAAGTACTAAATGATGAACGGGTCACTGATGATGAAGTATTCTATAGACAATGTATAAAACAAAAGCCATTTTGATTGAACTGTTTGCAGCATTAAATGCATAATAATATGCCTTTTTCATTACGTCAATATGAATTTAAGGAATGAATGTGTGGATTATCAGTTATGGGATATGCCGTAAGAAATTTAAGCAAATAATGTTAGAGTTAATTGGTGTCAGGATATTTTATAGTGAAGTTTAGGTAATTCTTTGACTGCAAAATCTGATTTAAAGGTGACTTCACTGGCAGGCCTCTTGTCAAGTGTAAAGTGAAAATGAGTGTGGGTCATTAAAAATCTGGGAAAATTATGTCCTGAAAAAAGTGGGAACCCTGCTTGTAGATCAGCATAGTTAACTGCTATCTCCCTTCGACCCATTTCCAGGATAATATGCTGTTGAATGAGTTCTGTATCATCCACCTCTAATTTGTCTCTGTCTCTCTGCCCTTTCGTGCAAGAAGGACAAACCCATTCGGGGAGTCTGGCGATAAGCAGTCAGAGGATGGTGCGGGTAAGATCCCCGGTCCCGCTTGCTGAATCCTGTGGCCTGTGTCGCACTCTGTCCCACCTCAGGACGTAGCCTGTTGCCTGTACTGACAGCCTGCATTCCTTTCTCCCCTGCAGACTCCATCCTGCATCAGCTGTACATTGTGCATTTCCTTGGCTCCATGGAGGTAAGAGCCATGGATAATTCGGACGTCATCTATGAGACAATGAGGCAGATCCTGGCCGCGAGAGCCATTCACAACATCTTCCGCATGACTGAGTCCCACATGCTGGTCACCTGCGACTGTCTCAAGTGAGTCGGCCTTTCCCATGTCCGTCCCCTTCGCATTTACCGAGCTGATGCTGTTCCTCTGTTAGGCATAGCATGTACTGATATGTGCGGTTTGCTGTTGGAGGCCCCGTAGCAGCACATGAGACTCGCAGATGTACTGCCGTTTTGCCATGAACTAGAGCCCCTACCAGCTAGTCAGCCTCCCTGTTGAGAATTCTACTCGGTGGCAGTTCTTGACCATTTCGTTTATGTTTGTGTTTCAGCTATTTCCAGCACATTCCATTTCAGCCCACATACTTCAATGTAAATAATAATAATAGTAACAATACATTTATTTCAAACCCAAGTAGCATACGTATTTAGGGGAGCCAGTCTCAGCTGTCCACTGCTGTACTTGGACACACATTTATTGCTGTAGATAACAGTGAATCAACAATAAATTTTGAAATGTTCCTCTTTCCCTGTCTGCCCCTCCCCCCACTCCACCCCACCCAGGCTCATTGACCCTCAGACCCAGGTCACACGACTGAGGGTAGGTACCCTCCTAAAACTTGATTTAGCAACTTTTGAAGAGTGCTTTTAGAAACGTGTTAGGGCTGGGATATACTTGACGTGACACGTACGCTACACAAGCGATGTACTGACTATGCTTGCTCGTGCGGTTCATGTCTATCAAGATCATTAAAGGTCCTGTCCACCAGGGGGCAGTGTGGGGAAACCATCTTGGTCGGATACTTCATTTCTGATCTCACTTGTTTTGTATGAGGGTGAGATATGAAATAATGTATAAATATACCTCCACTGCATTAGAGTCCCTAAATTTGTAATAATGCTGCAGCATTCTCTATATACTAACCACTGCTCCAAAATTGCACAGCTTGCTAAGTTTTGTTCCCTGTAAGTTTAAATGTTCTAGGGAAATGTAAACCCAGCGCTCTCAGTGAATTTTATCACCAAGACTCATAAATACTGGAAATATATTGGATGTATGTATTAGGAGCAGACAGCTTGGGGAGTTTCGCTGCTTTAATCCAGCCCCCCACGCCCCGATTAGTTCCCCCTGTCTAGTGTGGTGCTCTGCGCCTCGCACCAGGAGAACAAGCGCCTCTTCGGCTTCGTCCTGCAGACCGGAGCGGGGCAGACTGACGACCAGCCCGCCACTGTCTGCTATATCTTCGAGTCCAACAATGACGGGGAAAAGGTATTCGGCCGCTATCCTAAGTGCTTGGAAATATCTCTTTGGAGATGCAGTGGGGTTGAGGTGTTTCATACATACGTAACAGCTGTATATAACCAGAGGGTGACCCTTCCATCTTCCAATATTAACCATGTCCATCAACATTTCAAATGCAAATCTTAAGTTTCTTATATTTGTGTGTCTTTGCAGATCTGTGACAGTATAGGACTGGCAAAACAAATTGCCTACCACTCCGAGATGGTAAAAATTGACACGTTTCCTTTTGCTGTTGCTTGCTGTTGTGACGCTTATATGCAAACGTATAATCTTCAAATTTGTATTCAGGCATCTCTCAACTTGCCTAAAATGATATGTAGTTTATGGAAGCGCAAACAGGCAGCATATTCCTGTGTGTAAATTTATGGATGAAGCTTTATCGATCCCTGAAATTCTCTTCTCGCCTACCCCATCTTGCTCTCCATGAGAGCATGCTGGGCAGCGAAAGGCCGCCTCCCACTGGAGCCCCCAGGGAGTTCAGGGTCCCACAGACATGCTGAGGCTGGGCCTCCGATCACAGACGCAGTGGCTTGGTCCTCTGAGCCACATGCTGCCCACTCTCCACTTCCTTTGTACATTCAGTTCATTTGTATATCCTTGACGTATTTTTTTTGCTATGAGGAGTCTTGAATGGTATGTGAAGGTAAATCTGAAATTTGCCTTGCAAAGGGGTTTGTGGGGCAGATTTCTCACGTCACTTGTGAGCTGCCTGCAGTTTCTTTATTTGTGCTCATTTATTATGTTAAATGTGATTGGTAGTGTTTATTTCCCCCCAGATCTGGATAATTCCCTTTGACTTGAGGGAGGGAGGGAAACAGCGAGGATGGTTATGGCTGCGGGGATATGGCTATGGCTGCGGGAATGGCTGTAAAGTGTAGATGTGGACCGGCTGTGGTGAGGTGGATCCTGACACGCCCTGTCCTCTGGCTCAGGGTCGCAAGGCCTCCGAGAAGCAGAGGGAGCTGGATAAGGCCAAGGAGAAGCAGCAGGAGGAGCTGAACAAGCAGAAGCAGATCGAAAAGGTACGCCACTCTGACTTTATCCACGGTGGAGGTGCGGAGCAGAGGCATGTCTTAGATGTTGGGGTTCTCTGCTTGGTAGTAATGCGGTGATACTGAACAGCATGAGCTTCTGCCTCTCGAAACGTACAGGATCTTGAGGAGCAGAGCCGCTTGATAGCGGCCTCCAGTCGGCCTGGGGCCACCGCCAATGCCGACATGCAGTTCCTGGTCCTCAACAATAGCCAATCGGAGGATGGCGAGGTGGGCGAAGACGGGCAGAAGAAGGCGGAGTCTGAAGCCTGACTGCGGCGAGAGCAGCCGTGATGGGTGGAGCCACCGGTCGTGTCCGGCGAGTTTCCACGGCGCCGCCTTTTCCGAGGGGGCAGAGATAGGACAAGTTGCCCAGAACCCCACCCTGAGGAATGAATGACTTGTGGGTTCCATGTCAGTGGGGTTTGGTTTTCTCTATGAACACAATATTTTTATTCCAGTTTCTTTAACCAGAAGATTTATAAAAAGGAAAAAAAACACTTTACAATTTTGTTTTATTGTAAATATTAATACAGTACAGAAAACTACAGCATACTAAACTCTGGAGAGGGACTTTATGAGACTTTTTGGGAGTGTAACTGAACAAGTTAATAACAGATTATTCAGGAGGTATGTTTAATGGTGTGTCATGTGCTACCGGATAGCTGCATGTGCTTTGACTCTTCCCCCCCTCTTGCCCCCCCCCCCCATAGATCCGCC
>JAODJU010000130.1:7696682-7707468 GCA_026776725.1 Gnathonemus echidnorhynchus
GGAAGTCTGGGTTTCCCTCCTGAGACTGCTGCCCCCGCGACCCGACCTCGGATAAGCGGGAGATAATGGATGGATGGGTATAAATCTCGGCGCTTGTCTAGCTCGACGCCACGGGCGCACTGACGTCACCGTCACGTCGCGGGGATTTCAGAGCTACGCTGATACCGTACGGCAGAGTGGGCGGGAGGGCCGCGCTTACGTCCTTCGATATATGTGAATAGCCTTGATAACGTACGGGGTGCGCGCTGGGCTCTGGGAGACGCCGCTAGGGAGTCTCTCTGATAGAAAACGTCGTTTGACTCTCTAGTCGTTATTGAAAGTGAAACAATGGGTGCCGTGTTGGGGGGATTTTCTATCGCCAGCTGGGTAAGACGAACTTTACCTCCTAATTACGATGAGAGCCGATTAAAAATCTGACGAAATCATGGCGTGTTGTGTGTCTGGGGGATTTATGGCGTTAACGGGCGCTCGTACTTCAGTAATCCCGTTAGAAGACGGCGTCCACTACCTGCTCAACAGGTTTTCATAAATATAGCGGGAAACTTCGCGTAGGTCACTGCCAGCGGTGCATAATTAACTATGCAAACAGCGTTGTTGAGTGGTCAGGTTTTATGTGTAATGAGCACCGGGGAAAGTTTGCCTGAAAGCGAAAGGTAACCGGCACTTTGGAGGGAGAACCTAAATTTAACTTGGGTGTGTCACGGTGGCACTGTGCCGAGCCCGGGGTTATTCCTAATTACAATGACCTAAAACACACATTTTCTTGAGAGAGAGAGAACTCGCGGTGGCATGCCTTTAATGTGTAGCTGAAAACGTAACGTCCATAACATGTTTTCTCTGTGTGGTAATGAAACGATTTTAGTACTAATAAATAACTTCTAAAATATTTAACTAACTTAATCAGTATTACATTTCAGTCGAGCTTAACACAATTGTTACAACTAAAGAAAAATACCTGACCCAAAAAGTTGCATGTGACACGTTTGTGTTCTTGTTGTGGAAGTCAATTTTTAGCATTGACACCAATCTTGATGGCGACCTGGTGAAGGTGGTTAACCTCAAACACCGCTGTAACAAAGAGTGAGCTATTGGTTGTGAGTTTTCGGAGTTCTTTTCTTTCCTTTTTTTAAAAATAAATAAATGTTTTCATAAGCCACTTTTGGTCAATTACCTGAAAATGAAGATAATCTGTGTTTAGAGGACGTAAGCTGTTTCCTGCTTTCATTTTATTTTGATCACCACGTCTTGAAAGATTATTAGATGGTTCATGTATTAGTTTAAAATATGATTGTGACATTTTCCCCCATTCGACTCGATACAGAGCAATAACACTTGATAAATGCACAGTTTACTGGAGAGCAACGCTTTGCAAATTGCACCTTATTCCACTATACTGCCATTTCTTTAAAATTCATTTAGCTGTATTTTCCATTTCAGCTGTTTCTACTATTTTGTTTATTCCATAAATGCACAGCTGTCCAGTACTTAATCATATGGGTAATTTAAAATTTTGTGAGTGCTTTTGTTGAGCTTTGTGCTGTCTAATCCTGTTTAATTTTATGTTATTCACTGGATAGTGTGAATAAGAATTCCTATGTATTGATGGTACAAATTGCAAGTAAATATTGAGTCATTTGACATGTTGCTTGCTGTCATGATGCATCACCCTGGGCTGTGCACAGCCTGCCTCCACTTCATCCTGATGAATGCTTCCATTTTACTTAGTAATACACAAACGTCTTTGATCGGCCTATTGAAATATGCTGCAAATGTGCTGTTTTCCGGAATACTGTCCACCTTGCGTGGATTAATCAGTCTGACCATGGCCAATTGACCTTGTCCATCCTACTGCAAACAGTAGAAGTTGTGTACAATCTCCATTGACAGTGGTTTTTCAAACATATGTAAATATTTGTGTTACAAACATAGTTGCCACTCGAGATTAAGAAATGTGTCATTAATGATGAACAAACATGAGATCAGTATTTCACTTGTGTTATTCATTACTTGATCCTTAGTAGTTCCTTCAATAGTTCACAAAGGTTTACAAAATTAACAGATATAATAACTGCTTGGGATGAAAGACGCATCATGATTCATTAATGATAAATAAATATGAGATCAGTATTTCAGTTGTTTTATTCATGACTTGTTCCTTCAGTAGCTCAAACATTTACAGAATTAACAGATATAACAAATAAAGTAACTGCTTGAGATCAAACATGCGTCACAATTTATTATAGATGAAGTAATATGAGACCAGTATGTAAGACCTAGTTTGAGTTTAATACATAAGTAATAGTATACTAAGGCTAAATGATTTGGGGAAGATATTGTAATTTTTCTGACACGTATTGCGATTGTGATTTGATTTGTGATATGATTTTTTAAAAGTCAAACTTCAGTTTAATATTCAGTGCGTAATATATTTAAAATGTGACACAGCATTTCCACAGGAGATGGCATCAAAATATTGACTGGTCTGTATTCTAATGCAAGAATGAGAACTTAAAGATTGCTTTCAATATGTATTTATTGCTTTTTTATTAGCAGAGAACAATCAAACAATAAACAATCTTCACAAAAGCTGTTACTGTTAAACTAATAATAATAAAAATAAAACAATTCCAGTAAGCAAAGAAAAATAGGCATCCTGCACAAACGCTACCTGGACCCCTTATAATTAGAAATGCACCGATTGCGATTTACTTAGCCGATGCCGATTTCTGATTTTTTTTTTTTGCAAGTGTGATAGCAATTTTTCCCGACTGATTTTCTTTCTAAAAACTATAACTGAGGGCATATTTAAACAAAAATCAGATTTTCTTCAATGTAATTTTTTTTTTCATAATGGAAGTAATTGTTAAACTTTACAATTTCCTCCTAACTGCACTTTACAATTGCAAGTTACAGGATGTTCTCTCACTTAAACAAGTCTCAAAATAAAGTGCTCTCTGACTGGAAGGAGGTACAAATAACAATTAACTGAAAATGAGTTGCTGTACACTCAACTTTATCTGACATATTTTACTTTACTAAACAAGAGCAGGTGCAACAAATTTGAATAACAAAACAAGTATTACTTATATCATTTCCAGTATGTTTAAAATCACCAGGTATCATGACATTGACCTTTTTTTTCTTTTTTTACTTTTAAAATAAAGTCCATATGTTACAGATCTCCAAATAAAACTATACTGTACTCTTCCAAATAATGCAGGGTAATATTAATACCAACATTGCATGTTATGCACATACAATTCTAACATCACTCATAAGCTAGATTAAGATCAGGCTTTTTCATACCTTCATACTGTACGGACATTATAGCACAGGGGCTTAAAGTTTTGCTATAGCATTTTTACTCTGTCATAGGACAAAACCTTAGCTAGCATTGCAATTGTAATGATTATTCCTTTTCAACATTATGTAGTATATGTTTAATAATCAGTTTAAAATTTACCTCAGATGTTTCACCACATTTTCATGGTGGTTTCCCCACGGTTTATTTTGGCTTTACATGTTTTATAATTTGCAAGCTTCATGTCGTCTTCACTCACAGTGAAGAACTTCCACGCTAACGACATGTTAGCATGTGGCTATGAGTGTGCACATGGCTGTGAGAGGCTATTGCCTGCTCTGCTGTGTGAACGACGTGTGTATAACGGACTCGTTCAGTATCGGAAATACATGAGACTGATTGGCTGGTTTCCGGTCTGGGCCGAGCACGCTGAAAATCGGCCAATTTCGGTCCCTGGCTGATCGATCAGCATGTTAGCGGAAAATCTGTGTCAGACGTGCTGTATAATGCTTATCCTAAATCGCAGCCTTTGCGATTTGCTAATCGTGTTGTTTTAAGTCGCTGTCTCCATTTGAAATCAATAAATCATTCAGCCTTGCATAATACCATATTATTTGTGCCCCATCAAGGTAAGTGTTACCGTAATTTTAAATATAAATGGAAAATGCACCGGTAAATGACCTTTAAATGTGTCGTGTTTTTGGGGTAGGCCTTAACTGTGTACTGACTGGGGTTTAAAAACTACTGATTAAGTAGAGTGCAATGAACCAAAGGAATGAGATGATTTGATTGCTGTCCCTCTTTGACCTGCCTATGTAGATTCCCTGCCTGTGTGGTGGAGCCATGTGCATTCAGTGTGCATGCTGTCCCATCAGTCGCAACTCTACAGTGACACGCATCATCTACGCCTTCATCTTGCTGCTGGGGACCCTCGTATGCTGTGTAATGCTTTCACCGGGAGTTGAGCACCAGCTGAAGAAGGTACGCATGCTGCTTCAGAGTACGACCAGAGCTTAATATGCCCCACAATCTGTAGGACTTTCTTGCCAATGTGTTGGGTTTGCTGGTAGGGTTGGAGGCCCACACAGTATACCCTTTATGTATGGATGCATGACTGCTGTGTCTGTCCTCTTCCAGATTCCCGGCTTCTGTGAAGGAGGGGCTGGTTCCTCTATACCTGGCCTCCAAGGCCATGTCAGTTGTGAGATTTTTGTGGGTTACAAGGCTGTCTACCGCATCTGCTTTGGATTGGCCGTATTCTTCTTGGTCTTCTCTATCTTCATGTTCAAAGTCAAAAGCAGTCGAGACCCACGGGCAGCTATCCAGAATGGGTAAAATGTTAAGAATCCACTTAATGTCATTTCCATTACATTTTACTTTTGTCCAATGCGATATACAAGGAATAAAAGATTGGGAGCCAGTATTCCTGGAGCTCAGGAGCCCAATGGTGATATGATACTCTGCCAGCCACAGGATTCGAGCCAGTGATCTTTTGGAGATGGACACAGATCCCTAACCCTCTAAGCAATACTTTAATTAAAGCTAACATCAATATTTCAGGGCTAGTACGAATTCTTAACTGTACTTTGTTAGTAGAAATGATGACTCTCTTGGTGGTTTTCTCAGAATTAGGTGAGCAGTGGTCATTGTTAACACACCACAACAACGAAATGTGTCCTCTGCATTTAACCCATATGTGACTTTCGTGACATAGCAGGGGGCAGCTAATTCAGCGCCCGGGGAGGTACTTTGCTCAGTGTACCTCAGTGGTGCCTTGCTGGTCGGGGATTCAAACCAGCAATCTTTCAATTACAAGTATGCTTCCCTAACCCACAAATGATAATCAATACTTTATTGATCCCTGTGGGGAAATTGTCTTTACCCATAGCAGCACCCAGGGGGGTTAAGGGCGTTGCGTAAGGACCTGTAGATGTGCTGAGGCTGGCTTTGAACCAGCGACCTTCTGATTACAGGCACAGCCCACTGAGCCACACACTCACACTCAGGGAAATTTGGCACAAATTCAACAAGTCATTTGATCATCATACTTAAAGAGAGCATATATTTAAACATTGCCAGATGTTTCTGAGGAACTCTGAAGAACTAACTATAAAATGTAATTTTTGATTTGCAGGTTTTGGTTTTTCAAGGTTGCTGCCATCATTGCTGTGACAGTTGGTGCCTTTTGCATCCCGGATGGGCCCTTCACCCGGTGTAAGGCTTCAACCTGCGCATTTTGTCTGATTTCACATGAAATGAAAAGCTTCCCATCTCATGTTAACATCCTTCCCTCTCTGTGAAGTTTGGTTTATTTCAGGAGTCATTGGTGCGTCCTTTTTCATCTTGATCCAACTGATCTTCCTGGTTGATTTCGCCCACTCTTTGAACGAGTCCTGGATGGGCAAGAAAGAAGAAGGAAACTCCAAAGGCTGGTTTGCAGGTGAGGCCTCTTGCTTCTCAGCAGGGGAGATGTCACCTCATTGGTCAGATGGGATCACTGGGCGGTAGAGACTCTATAGCTCCCATCACTCTCCCTGACTCTGGTCGGTTTCAGCCTTGTGCTTGGTGACTGGTGTCAGCTACGCCTTGTTTGTCACCGCCGTCGTCCTGCTCTACGTGTACTACACCCAGTCTGAAGGTTGCAGGCTGAACATGTTCTTCATCACCTTCAATGTCCTCCTGTGCATCATTGGCTCCATCATTTCAGTCCTGAATAAGGTGCAGGTGAGTGTGAAATTCCTCCCCCATGGTGGATGATTGAGTGATGTTTTGGGAATGGTCTGTGGAATCGATCTGAAAACTCATCAGTGATGATATGGGGATTTATTACTTATCAGACTTGCGTTGTGATTATCTACTAACTAAGTATTCCCAGACACCACTCTGGTTTATTGATTAAGTACAGTTGTGAAAGCTGTGATGCTTCTGAATAAGTCATCTTAATACCCTGTTTCTGAGACTGCACTCAGGCATGCGCATTGCTAGCCTACAAGCCTCAGCGGTCAGAGCAAACCGGAAATGCAGGCTGCAGAATCCATATTATAGAATATCAGTATTTAAACCATTTTATACATGATAGATACAATACATTATGTACTTTTGATTCCATTGATGACCTTACGAGGGAGGTGGAATGCAAAAATATCACTCATAGATTAAAAGGCTACAGATCTCAGTTTCTGTGGCTCAACTGGTAGCGCATTTGACTGGTAACCAGAGTTGCTGATTTGAACCTAGTCCCTTTCTGCTCTCATGCAATTCTGAAGTGCATGTTACATCGGACTTTCAGTGAATGCATATTAAGATAGCAGTATTAGGTATTGTTAAAAGGCATTTATGAATGGGACTAGGGGGTGGGGCATGCTTTGCTTGAGTCATTTTCACCATTTTGATTATACCAACTGCAGCAAAATTCCAATAGGAAAATTGGAAAATGGCTCGTTTTGCATTTATTTGTGTGAGAAAACGCCTTGTACTCCATTTGAGTGGAGGTGGGTTGGGTTATATAGGTGTGCCGTCTGTTATTGGCCAGTTACATCACAAAGACCACTCCTCCCACCTGATTGTTACAGAGTACACACACAGGAGCTATTTAAAGTTTTCCCAGCAGGCTCCTGAGCTGTTACTGCGCTCCACTCCGCGGCACCATCTCGCTGGTGCTACAATATGCTGTATGAGAAATATGCTAAATCAAATGAAACGCTTTATGGCCAAGGGCCAAGACAGCATTTCTTCTGAAGTATGATTGAAACATCATCTTGGTTCAGACTGCTTTATCCATAAATAATTTATGAAGTTCTGAAGTACAGCTTTAACAGAAATGCTGAGGTACCGTTTGCAGTGAAGGGAGACCCGAAACTCTTATTCTGTAGCGGTCTTGCAGAGGCGTGGTCTTTGCGATGTATCTGGCCAATAACAGACGGCACACCTATAACCCAGGCAAATGGAATACGAGTCGCTTTTTGACTTTAGACCAACACAAATAAAGGCAAAACCAGCCATTTTCCAGTTTTCTCTTTATGATTAGTCTATTCAGATTGGTGAAGACCGAGCAGTTTTTTTGCTTTTTGTACTTTGTCTTAAATTGAAAAAGGAATTATACAGACCAACACCCAATTGTTTTTCAGATTTCTTTATGGGCAAATTTTAATTAAAATTTTAATGTTTGTGTGTGCACTTCACTTTCAGTAGTCTAGCTGTCTTGTTTACTATCACTGACGGTGAATGGACACAGTGAAATTGTTAATAGCTACGTTTGAAAACACATATGAAAATTACATAGTGTGCATTGTCCCTTTATAGTTTAATGCATAAAGCACACTTGCCTGGACATGTCTGTATCATTTAAGTTTATACTTATTAGCCCATTAATTATATCAATTGTACTTCAAATGGACAGTACAGTTATTAGTAACAGAAAAGTATTGCGAGGGAATGCAAAACTATTGCAAGAGAACTCAAAACTGTTTAAAAAAATATTTTCCCATTCAGATCTCTTAGGGGCCCCAAATACTGCAGCTGATCTAGTGTGAGAGAAAAATCCAAATGTGATACAAAAGTAGTGAATGCTGTGTATATGTATAATCTCCTAGCAATAGAGGAATGCACTAGGCAAGTAGAAGCCATGTGTTCAAGGTCGGATGATAGCATCAGGCTCTAGTCAAGAAATAGCGAGCACTGAAATACCGGAACAAACCAGATATGGAAACACACAGTAGAACTCAAGGTAACTGAGAATGAGACGGAAAGGGCAGTAGAAACGGGAGGCACCATAAGGGGGGGCCCTCAGAGCAAAGCAGAGTTTGTTGCCAAAAAAGGGTGTGAAACAAGGGATAAAAAGATTTGTAAGAAGAGGCTCGGGGGAGAACTGCTGAGGTGTCTCCCCAGGCCCGTGCTGTAAGATACCACAATAAACTGAAGGCTGAAAAGACTACGTTCTCCTGAGTCCTACATTGTGAAATTTCCACGACACTGTAGAGAAAGAAAAATCACAAATGCATCACTGTCCACAAATTTGTATTTTTATTTGTGTTTTATAAAATCATATCCACATACAAAATACAGAGCGATTTGTACACATGAAAAGGGTTTTGCATATTTGTGGATCACTTCCCACCTATTTGTGGATAGCATTACATGTGTGACTTTGCTCCTTTTTTTATTTGTGGATTTTTGTCCAATTCCTACCATGTCTCATCTGTAGAAAAAAATTCATAAATAAGAGGTGCAGCCATAATATAGGGGTTAATATTATCGGGGTATGAGATGATTTATATTGGGATATGAGGTTTTGGTCATATCGCACATCCCTCATGACAGGTAAACACACATGTAGAGTGTGCATAACATCTATGAGTCAAAATAAGCAGGGGGGAAAAATGGAAGGAATTGTCTTGCAGGATTTTGTTTCTGGCAGGTGGGATTACTTTGTTGCAAAGCTTTGGAGTTAGCCTGCTATGGAGGGTAAGATAAGCCCCAGTAATGGAACCGAACTTCCATCTCATATAGCGATATTTATCCAAGCAAGCCCAGCTTTGCGTTTGGTGACTTTGATGAATACCCCTGGCTTCACAGTTAAGCAAGTGCTTTCATAAGGTTCTATTTATGTAATCTTCCATATAGATAATACATTACGCTGTCCACTGTTGTCTTATTTCCTATATTCAGAATGGTGGATCTTTTTCGTTGCCATATCTTCTGCTCACATTTTCTCCCTGACCACGGAACATCTGAGCTTAGTTGTAGATAAATTATAGAATTTGCACACCAGAAATTTTTCATTACTGCTGAAATAATCCTTCCTTATCTCTTTATTTTGTAATAAATTTTGCATGTGTGGGTGTTGTCATCATCAATCATTTCAAGCTTTATGGAATGTGTTATTTGGCCAAAAAACAATTTATTGGTATTACCTTATGGAATGTTTAAATGGGGGTGAGAAGGTGTAGTGAGTGTGTGAACTGCAGAACAAAGTAAACCTGACTGACCCTTAATTTTTCTACTTGCCTGGATTATTCTGCATCTCTGTACAGCTAGCAAAGGAATTTGAAGTTTAGATTGTGTGTGTACAGTTTTTCATATAATATTCTAATGTTGTTTGTGTGTGTGTGCAGGAATTTAATCCCCATTCCGGCCTGCTGCAGTCCTCCATAATTTCCCTGTACACCATTTACCTGACCTGGTCTGCTATCACCAACGAGCCTGGTAAGAACATTGCCCTGTGTGAAGCAGGATGTGCAAACAAGTACTTTCCTGCGCGACAGCTGTCAATAATGAAAGACCTCAGGACAGGGGTCCAGAAGCAGCCTTCTGGTAGCAAATTATGTTGAACTGTTGTTCAGTGTCATTGTATTGATAGTATTAGGGTGTAAATTATAAATTATTTCGGTAATTTACATACTGAAAAGTAAAACAGTAATTCGGCTTAATTCATTATGGGATACATTCTGTGCTAATGCAGGTTTTTATTTCTCTAGTTTATTTCACCTGGCAGAAGGAACTGCATTTCTGATGATATTTTCATTAGACTGTCATTTCTAAAGGTGGCCTGTCAGTGTTACTATAACAGGGATAGTGAAGCAGCTGATAGCTAACGTAAATAAACCATTTAAAAAATATTAATAGTGATATTCTATAGTGCCTACCCTAAAAAAGCATGCAGTAAGTGCACGATGCTTGACTGAAACTCAGTTTTATCTAGTTGTGGTAAAAGTGACTAACATCCTTGTGCCCTATTTAGGATGGCCCTAACCTCATACCTATAACTCACCCTCCTACCCCCCAGATCGTAAGTGCAATCCTGGCCTGCTCAGCATCTTGCAGCTGACTGCAGAACCCACGCGTTCACCCTTGGCTGTGGAAAACCAGACAGAAGTTATGCTGTTTAGCACTGAGGTGCCCGTCCTCTCCACGCCGTACCTGCCATGGTGGGACGCCCAGAGCATTGTGGGACTCTTCATTTTTGTCATCTGCATTCTTTCCTCGAGGTAAGATAGACCACCTTCGTGGAAGCAAAGAGCGGATGTGGCCATGGTGTCCTTTTCCCGTCACCAAGCCATATCTGTCTCCTACAGTAGCGTGTTTGTGGTTTGTCATGCGTAAATAACAATATCCTCGCAATAGTGTGGGATCCCCGTGGCACGAACAAGCGACTTCTTTTCTCATGATCATCTCGGAAGTGAGAACCTGTTCTCAAATTAATCAGGAGCAGTGGAATAGGGGATAATGTGTAGCTCAGCAGGTGATCATGCTGTCCTGTGATCAGAAGGTCATATCCCGGAGTTCGCAGAGTGATGTCACTGTTCAGCCCCTGAATAAAGCCCTTAACCTCAGTTGTTCCAGGGGCTGTCTAACGCTGCCTTCTACCTTTTTGTATGTTTCTTTGGATAAAAAAAAAAACACAAGAAATAAATACACTCACCTAAAGGATTATTAGGAACACCTGTTCAATTTCTCATTAATGCAATTATCTAATCAACCAATCAC
>JAODJU010000130.1:7726965-7738708 GCA_026776725.1 Gnathonemus echidnorhynchus
GGTAAAGCAAATATGTCTGACACAGCAGTGCATTCAGACCATTATTCTGCTTGCTAAAGCTGCCGGACAGGACACATTTAAAAAAAAGAGGAATATCTCTTGAATCTGATCTAATGGGAATGATCCTTTCAAACCAAATGCACGTTCAGTCAAACCGTAAACCTAAATATAGACAACAGTTACTCCATGCTTTGTAAAGAGCAAAATTACCATTAGATTGGCTAATTAGTGACCCATTCCGGAGCTATACAATTTTAACAAGTGTTTTGTCTTGTTTCTCATTCCGATAGGTAACATGCTACGTTATTGTGTTTTGCATCATGCTGTGGATCGTAGACGTGGCTAGAGCCTACTTTTGGGGGCTTAAGCCCCCTGTTTTTTGACTCAGCCCTCCTGATTTTTTTCTAAAGCTATTTAGCCATTTGAACTTTCATATATATTTGGTATCCACCCCCCCGCTCTGCAAATTTAACTCAGTAACCCGAGTATGGCATCCCATACTTCTTCATGGCGCTGTACCCCTCTAAGGGTTAAATCCTGGAATTGCCCCAATGGTGTGAATGCTCATAAAACCAATAATTCAACTAAATAACGCTAACGGTCGAGCAATTTATTTGGGTATACTAGGATTATACGAATGTCGTAGGTGAAAAGGAGAAAGTGTCGGAAATTTTAGGTCGCTTTCAAATAAGTGTCGGATAACCCGGAAAAAGGCGCTTGGAAATGATGATGTTTGTTACGAGTTATTCTTTCTTTGGAGTTACCGATTATAAAAAAAAAAATAATTTGCTCTATATGTTCAGAACACCGTGAGATCAGCATAGAAATGATAACTACGGGGGAGGGATGCACACATACACACCCAGCAGTGGCTTTGCTTCGGGGATTGTGACGGTTTGTTGGGTTGGGAGCGCTAGGAAACAGGCTCATCTTGGGCTCCGTAAAGGCTGGACATAGCTCTGCCTGTATTAGTAAAAAAGAATTACAGAAATAGAAGCACCATACTTCACATACAAAACAACTTGACACTCAATATCTGAATCCCAAAGAAGATTTAACTATAGTTACATTGTCTGCAGTGTTTTTTATGGAAAGCCAGCCAACAGAAAGTTACCCTCTGCTACAGTAGTCATGTAGTCTAGCCTCAAGGAACGAAACCATTTTGGACGATGCCCATGGAACACAGCTCAGATAATTCCATGATTCTTAGTACTACACATGTGTGTCAGCACTAATATATCAACCACCAGGTGGCAGAGCACTTAGGGAGCTGGGCGTCTGAAAAAAATGGCGGCTAGTTCAGGACATAGGCAGGGCACTGGGTTGTGACTTCAAGCCATGTATTTTATTAAAAAATGTTATAAAAAAATCTACTTGAAAATGTCTGTACAAATTGCTTTAGTGTACATTTGAAATAAAGCTAAAATAAAATAAGGTTTAGCCATTGTCAGGTCTGTGCTATGCTTATGTGGTCGTAGGGGTCACAGTGAGGTGCTTTTTGTTTAGGAGGTGAAGGACTCTCGTTGGCACTCTTTGCTGATGATTCTAGATCAGTAAATTCCAAGAGGAACTGAGTGAATGTCCATCCAGCACATGGTCGTCACCTCCTCGGACTTTGGCAGAAAACAGCCGTTTTCTATTTGGGTTTAACCTGGCTATACCTTGCAATTTAGCAACGTTCAACTCTGAGCAAATTGTTATGGTCATGTTTTACCTATAAGTCTGTGCTGCACATCGCATTTCTGATTATTTGGGAAAATATTTCCATCCATATAAAAAAATACTTAAAACTTAAAAAAACAACAAACAGCAGCAACAACAACAACAACAATAATAATAATAATAATGGCATCTCATTCTTAGTAAAGCAATAATATAAGTGAAGTCAAAAATATAAGCAGTTAAAGTATAAGATTGGACTGGGAACATTCAGAATGCTTCACATCCAAATGCAGACCTGAAAATGTAATATTATATTGTAGCTCCTGTTATACAATCTGCATGTTTTGTGTTTAAATACTATCCATTTTCAGAATTCAGGAAACCATGAAATTGTATACTGGGTGTAAACACAGTCCATTGTTATTCAAAGCACAATTTACATAGATCTTGACTAACAGGAATACAAGCCACTTTCTCAAAGGATACAATGTGAATGTAATTACACTGAGCAATATGACACATATAGTAATAATAACAGGACTCGAGATTTCATTTTCAAATATCACAGCAACTTCGTAGGCTGCATTGGTCTATTAGAGCCTCTCAACAGCCTTGATCAAATTGTAAACCAAGTTAGTTTAAACATTGTATTCCCAGACAAGGGAACAAGAAAGCTATAAATTTAGATTTTTTACCACAAGATTTAATATTACAGTGGGTAACAGTAGGTCTGTCTCTCCAAACATGCAGAAGAGATTACAACAGACAGAAACAGACAGATGCATGACATCCACACCCATATTTAGCTCCAGGCTAACATTGACCATAGCGCTCCTTAGTGATTTCAAACCAAAACCAGCAGAGAGAAGTGCTCCATTTTCACCAGATGTGGTTTAATTACAGTAATGTCCTGTTATCGTGAGGTTAGGCCCACTTTTCTGCAGTTACCTTATTTTTTTTGCCTGATCTGAACAGATGAGGGCAGCAAAGTTAAACAGTAATTATAACTCTCTAGGTGGCCATTCAGAAAGACAGCTGTAGCCACGGCAACATGAGGACAGAAACACAAGTATAGATTTACTTTTCCCAGGAAGCACTGGCCACTAATCAGGAGGGCTCCCTGAACAGGATTCCTGGAGTTTTATTTCCCCCCAATATTAGACCAAATTACAGCTATAAGCCATCAAGCAACCCACACTAAAACAGTAGCATATAGCGCACTAATGCCTATAACCCCACCCACACCGTCTGCTGTGGAAGAGAGACGCCGCACACCAAAATGAAATCTGACAATAAAAAGAATGGTTTATTCCAACTGGTACTTCAAAAATGAAGTAAACTCATGTTTGTGAAAGACAGGGACAGCCTTCAGGTGACACAGACACTGTTGGGATTTTTTCTGGGGTCTAAAATACAAAAACCACACGCCACAACTGTTTTAGGTAACAGATCATCTCAGCGGAGTGTGGCTTCAGAGCAGGGGAGCAGAGATCCAAGGAGCCGCTGCCAGCAGTTAGTAGAGCTTGTTCTACCAGTGATGAATAAACAGACACCCTGAATCTCAGTCATCCACCCATAAAAGAGGATCTCATGGTCATAACTCCTGTATTTATTTACTAACAATTTTACTAGCTCCTAGTAGTGATTGGCAAGTGAAGCTTCATGAATCAATTCCTCTATTTTCTGACCCCACTAAATGGTGCTCTGTTTTCATAAAAGGGAGCATCTTGTCAAAGCATGTTTCAAAGTAAACAAAGAGCACCATCTAGTGGGATCAAAAAGTACAATTAATTCAGAACCGAAGCTTTGCTCTCCCAATGTCTGTATGTCTTGAAAAGGAGGGCGAATAAAGATCCACTGCCATTTAATTTTCACTGTGAAGCACAGCAAGACATATGAGGGATGGACCACGAGCAGCTTCCAAATGGGCCATAAGCAAACCCCACTGCACTGATGCTGGGATTGCACACAAATGTCCACACGGCTATACCCCCCAAGCGTCCCCCCCGGCCTAGGAAGCCTGGCTATGGTCATCACGGCTTCTCTGGGAGAGGAATCTTCATCTTGTGCAAAGTATTGATGAAAAATTTAGGCAGGGGGCAGTAGAGGCTGATGTCCCCATGACCGTTCCTGCCTGGAAGCAGCAGCTGCCGGGCATGCAGGTGGAGAGGGAGGTGCCGTGCTTTACTCTGCTCCAGGCCCAGCCGGCGTAGCACACCTTCCGGCAACTTCTGTGGAAGGGGAGGAAAAACATAACACAGCAGCTCAGTAGTGGAAGAAGCTATTCAACACTGTTTAAAAGCCAATCCAGGTACTTCACAGCATAACACTCCTCATGTAGCAACTCCCTCGATTAGCCACCATTCGCAAATACAACGGTAATTGCAGCCCCTCATGTAACACAAGCTCTGGCGAGTACGCAAAACAGCCAAAGCTAGCGACTCCCAAATCATCCATTGCTTTTTTTCATATTAACTGCATTGCCTTGCGCAATTGTGTGTGCTTTGTTTATTGGGATTTTCCACTAAGCACTACTCCCACCACTCAAAACTTTGTGTTTACAAAGACTGCAAATCGCTATGCTACGAGCTGCTACATACAATGTTTCTAAATTGTCACCCTCTTATCTGATGCTCTTACGCTCCTCTTACTGCATGATGTCACAGCAGGTGGAAGTCACTGCGCTCACACTCAAAAAGACTGAGAGGCAGCTGTAGTGTTCAGCTTGAAAAAAACATCTAAAATGGGAAAGAGTTGTCGTGCGAATGATTGCACAAATCGATTTAACAAGAAATAAAGACTATCTTTTTACAAACTACTGAAAACTAAATACGTATCGGACGTGGATCACATATGGCCACTACCCAATCCATCTAATAGATCTAGATTGGTGCCTGTACCGATTTGAATATTGTCATGGTGCACCTCTAGTACTGTGATTTTCACTTAGCGACCTGGTTGCTGGATCAGAACTCGGTCGCTAAATGAGTAGTGCGTGTAGAATGATTACCCACAGTTTTACCTGTGGTGCCAGTCTTGTCCAGTGGGCATACTTATGGTCCCCGAGGATTGGGCAACCCAACCCATATGCCATGTGGACACGGATCTGGTGCTTCACTCCTAAGGGACATGAAAAGCAGTGATTTTATGGTGTGCAGGATCGATAATAGACTGACAAATAAATGTACTTTATAAAACAAAGTAATTAAGCTTTAGTAAACCAGGCTGCAGGATATTTGTGTTCTTTGGGAACTCCATTTGCTGTACTGTATGGTCAAGAATTTAATATAATTTTATAACGAAGTAATGAATCTAGATGCAAAAGACGAACATTGTACAACTTACTCGGGAAAAATGGGTATTTACATTTATTTATTTAGCAGGTACTTACACAAAGTGACATATCCGTGAAGCAGTACATCACTATGGGCGCTTTTCCACTGCACTGAGTATGGTACTTTTGGTACTTTTACAGTACTTTTCCACTGACTTCTGGTCGAGCACCAGTACCAAAAGTTCCAGTACAGAAAGTGCCAAACCAGCTGTGGTACTTCTTTGGTACTTCGGTACTTTTGTCATTTTGTTATAAATATAGCGATGCGATTTAGTTGTAATAAATATTGGGTAAATCTAAACGAAATAAAACAGAGGAATCTCCTTCATACCTGTAATTGGCTGAAGCTCCACCAGGGCGCAACCTCCAGAGCTGTTCAGCACGCGGTACCGGGTGACAGCGCTGTGGGCTTGTCGACTGGCTCGGACACGCGTAACCTCATCACCACTCTCCGACACCTTGTACAAGGGGCTCACGGTCATCTGGGGGATGAGGGATGGGGCGAGATGGTAAAACAGTGCTGTTACGAATTCATAACAATTCTGACTGGCAGACGGCTTAATACAGTACACACATACTAATAATTATGTCTTTGTGGTGTAGTACAGAATCTTGTGTGTATAGTGTTTGAACTCACGTTTTGCGCAATTCATCTTCAACCGAGTCAGATAAAGAGTGTCATACCGGGTGTGACCAGCAGGGGAGGACAAACTCACTTTGTAATGTGGCTGTGACCCCTGGACCTCTTTCTCCATGATAGGGATATCAATCACACCCTCTGAGGGAACAGGCACCCCGACACTTAGTACCCTGTAAAAAAACAAGAGCATACAAGTCAAGTGAGAACAGAACAGCTATAGCGATCATAACTCTTATTAGATGATTGGGTATTTCTCTTGCCCTCACAAATATTTCTTCTCCACTTGATGAGCTCTGAAGAGTTCGTGCACGTGATTGGCTGCCTCCTCGCTCCTGGCCAATAGCATCACCCCAGTAGTTTCCTTGTCCAGTCGGTGGCAGAGATACAGATTCGACTCCGCCCGAATCCCGTCGATCATTTTGGCCAAGATCGGCAGGACGTCGCTGATGTTATTTCCCACACCGGGGCCACCTAAGACATTGAAAAGCCCAGAGGTCAAAGAGGAAAACAGAACTGACCTGCATTCCCTTGCTGTGCATGCAGACAATCTAAATTAATGGACAGTATAAACAGCACATGTTCCAATTCGACCCAAATAAGTGGAAGCATGTGTGAATATGGAGTGACCATGCCAAACTAGGAGTTAAAGCCACAACCGTTATGTTATACGTAATACACAGCAGTAGCAATCCAGTACAGCTGTTAGACTACAGAGCATTACACTCACACTGTGGTTACACTGCCACTGTCAGTCAGAATAAAAGTGCTACTCAGCTAAATAATTGGTAACGCAAATACATTTACCAAATATTAATCAGACTAGTTTAATATGCCTGTGCAAGCCAGAGAACACATTTAGATCACATTTTTTTCCAAACAGGGAAGCACAAAACAAAGAAACTACCTTTTCTTTTGGCCAACATACCGTATGTACCATACATCAACTCGTAAAAATTACAAACTATACGCATTACATACACGCTGACAGTAAATGCAAACTTCACTTAAGCTGTAACAGTCTGTACATGTTGACACACACTACAAAATACAGAGTAAATAGCCGTAAATATTGTCATTCCATGTGATGACACCAGAGTGGATGATATATAAAGTACCATGCACAGGCACGCCGTAGGGCTTGTTGATGGCGACGATGTCCTGGTTGTGGAAAAGCAGGCCCCGGTGCAATGCTTTGGCCAAGACGTTGGGATGGACGGACTGCAGCTGCTGGGACAGCTGCCGGAGCTCAGCGACACGCTTTTGCGCTGGGGACACCGGGATCTGCGCAGAGACGCATCACCCATCAGCACCGTAACCAAGGAGTTACATGAAAAACGGAGTCTCCCAACATCGGTCCTAATACCCAGAAATACATACCTCGCTTTCCGCTGCTTTGTTTTTATCGCGCCGATGTCTCTGGGCTAAATCAATAGCCTTTAGACCAGTTTTGGTGGCCGCTGCAGTATCTGACGGCTGCTCTTTCTTCTTGGTAGCGGCAGCATGTGATCGCACGGCCGGATAAACAAATTGCTTTGCCGCGCACAACGGCCGTACCTTCTCCGATCGGCAGTGAAGACTTTTAATCCAAAACAGGTCATTGAGACAGAGAGTTGCAAAAGTCCGTACGCTTTTCATAGTTACTGACACTAAAACGACTCGAAACGTGGTGCAGATTTCCTCCTTGAGTTAAAGGTCAGTTTAAAAAAAATTGACAAATGCCCATACCGCCATCTAGTGTTCCGGAGTAAATACCCCGCACACCAGTGGGCAACTCCGCTCCTTAAAACTGCATTTCTGCAAGTTTCTGTTAAGTATGGTTAACTTAATATATATGCGTCCCATATGAACTGCATAACGGGATTTCCATAGTTACTTTCACTGGGTAATAAGTAAGCACTTGTAAAAATAAGCTGCTTCATTTAATTAAATGTATCTGTTTAATTTATTTATATTGAATATGCTTTCTTATTAATGTGATTGCTTTTTGAATGTAACAAACGAATTAAGCACATTTAAATAAAACTGAATTGACACGTGCACATGATTTGTTCTTCGTGAAATGTATGTGTATTCATATCTAGCACTTTTTATACATATTTTATACATATTTGCACGTCTTTGCCGCTGTGAACTCGTGCAGTTTTTCCATTCATCTGTAGGCATATACTTAGCAAATGCCAAGTGATGTGACAGTCTCCAGGTCACAAACGAGATACATTCCCTAAGTCTGTCTTTAAGTCAAATTTGTTTTAAGTCGGAAACCTTGAGCCGACGAACCGCTGAAGCTGTGCAGAGTTTTCAGTTGTCCGTATGTCGGACGTTCTTAACCAGGGACTGCTTGTACTTTCACGTCATTTTTTTTGCTTTGATATAATGCAATGACTAACATCCAGGCTGTACCCCAGCCTTGTGCTTCAGGCCCTGACCCCATACCCAGTGGTGGATGTTGTAAAGGGCAATATGGTCTGGGGTTGACAGCTTTCGGGGGCGGGGTGCATTGAAGCTTGCCAAGGGCACCAATGGACCGCCACTGCCTATGACCCTGATGAGGATAGGCACCTGGAAGATGGATGGATGGATGGATACTGCAACAGTCAGAAGGGGCAACATAGTGCCAAGTGGTAGCCCTGTCAAATTGTGTATCTACAGCTTCAGAAATCAGGTTATAAAACAGACATTCTGTCTACAAGTTAGGTATGTAATGTCTGTTTGCTTTGCCTGTACACACGGTACGCAATATCTTGGTGTCAACCATTCACATACAATGCATTTTATCCTGAAGAGGGTTGCAGGGGATCCAGAGCTTATCTCAGGCAACATATGACACAATGATTAAATACAGTATGTAAGAATGCAATAACAGGACCCTAATGGGACATCAACCTTCCATTTATGTCTGCCTTTGAACACAGGTATGTGTTTGAACACATGTATCTATATACTGTTCGAATGACAGCATCTCTTACTGAGCATTGTCTCTCGTGTGGCTGCAACACACATGTCATCATCAACTAAGTGACATCACCGAGATCACAGAGTGTGATTGATCTCTTTGAATACCAGATCTGTGTGATAGAGTTCACTGTATACCTCAGCTGTGAAACAGAATCTCATGTATACCACACCTGTATTATAACAGATCACTGTCTACCGTACTTGCGGGTTGGATCCTGACATGCACCACACCAGTGTCACATCAGCATCTGTGTAAATAGATCACACCTGCTGGATACAGACCACAGATGCCTTGGCTATAACACACCTGTAGTCAGGAGTATAGAAGTGTTCGTATCGAGTATCATTTTTCGATTCTGTGACCTCCTGTGAGTTAACCTGTGACAGTCATCTATAATTCACTCACCAGTATGTAGTGAAGCCAGGAGCCCAGATGGCAATCCATTATTCAGCAGAACCTCTCACACAAACTCACCCCCCCCCCCCCCCCCCACACACACACACACACTTGGATGAGGGACCTTAAACACTGAGTGACACACTTTCATCATGCACACTTATGGATGTGCTGACGAGCATTGTGTGCTGAGAAACTGGGCAGAGAAGTGAAAAGCTTGAATCAGCTGACAATGAACCAATGCAGACTCTACATGGGATCCAAGCTTTCAAGTAAATGTCCGCACATCAGTTGTGTCGTTACTGAATTACAGAACATCTGCTTAAGCTTGTCCGTCTCTGCTCTTTGTTGGCAATGTAACTCTCAATCCCAGGCTATGCCGATGTGCTGGAATCCGCGGGATCTGCCCCATCCAGCAGGTGTCAGGTTTCCCTGACCCACTGGCTTAAAACTTGAACCCGTAACTTCGGTTGAATGCAGAGCGGATCTGGTTTGTGTGATAGGGTGTCAACCGGCAGTCTGCTGCCTTTTACTACAGCTCACACAGCAGCGACGATCAACAACGTACACATGAGCAGCCTTTGTCTTTATTTTCTAAGATAATGGATGTTCAAAATAGCTTAGAAATATTTCACCTTCACGATATTCACGCACACCTTTGTCAAATAACTATTCTAAACGATTGTATTGATGTTCATAATTTATGAGGGCAATAAACGCAGATATTGAGTTATCCACTTTGTTGATATCCCAGTATTGAATATCATGCCAAGAAGTCACTTTTAATTGTTTTGACAGGCAAGTACGGAGGGAGGCTACCCCCTATCCCGCAGGAAGCGGCTCTTCGCTGCGTGACCACTCTGCCTGACATTATTACAGATCTGTCGCCGTTACGCGGATCGCGTTTCACGGCTCTGGAGTGCATCAGGGATCCCCAAATTCATCCCCGAAACTGTGATGTCACACACCAGGAAGTAAGCCTGAGCCGGCTTCATTCCTGGCTGCAGCTTGTAGGAGCCGAGCCGGGTCCTGGGCAATCGGTGTGTTGGCAGATTGGGGGAAACGAGGAGCTACTAAAGGAAACGTAAGCGCCAAAGCAAGAGGAAGAGAAAACTGTGAATTATCTGCGCCGCTAAGTAATTTGAAGCTTGCATTGAAATGTCACACCAGACAGGAATTCACGGTAAGGCAACCCCCGTTAGCGTGCTGTATAGGAATAGGATGTGGAATTTTTGCAACTCTCGAATCCCGTAGATTGCGAATTATTGCAAAAGTTGCGTATAAGTTTCAGTCCTTCTTGTGTTGCGTAGACAAAGTGCTGGTCTGCAGATTGCAGTTCTCAATCAGCTTAATATCCTTAAGCTAGCTGAATATTTATCAGGACATACAAATAACAACAACAATAAACCATCAGATATTCGTCTTAAACACAAGTTAATGGCTGACTTGCGTTCGATGAAAGCTGTCAGATTTAGAAAAGGTCTCTTTTGCCTTGTAGACCTGGAGGATTTCACACTTGACACGTGCAAGTGCCTGTGAAAGAGTTTATTTCCCATCTGGAGTATACGCGAGTGGCTCTAGTTAGAGGATCTTCTGAGGGGTCCATGCCGAGCCCTTTTAGTTGTCTTTGTGGAGACACAGGAAGGGCACTCGGGCGCACCTGCGGACGCTAGCGGCTCTGCAAGTCTTGCGTGGTTGACCTGTGGTCGTTGTTTGCCCTGCTGTGTGAAAGTAAATGGATGGATGGATCAATTCCAACCACTTCCGCAGTTGCGGTTTTGGTCCATTCTACATCGCGTTAAATCGACGTGATCATGTTTCTGCATTTACGCTGCTTGAACTTGTTGTTGTAAAGGTATTGAGGTAAAGTGCCTTTTATCAAGCGCGCAGGAGCAGATCTGTAATAGCCTATAAATCTATTTTTCATCTTTAACTATAGCTATGATGAGCAAGTAATATTCACTCTGTCCTGGGGATGATTTTTGCCATGGTAGATCGTTGACTCTTTGCAAAGTAAATAACACAATTTTTTGACAATTTTGATCCATTTTTCATCAAGGTTCATGGGTTGCAGGTAAGCTGTGTATTACGGTGTCAGTTGATAGAAGAGGAACAGGGTGTTCCAGAAAAGTTACTTACAGGGACCAGAAAATTGGCTGGTCAAGCTCCATACACAACCCTGCTGTTTAATAAAACTGTGGTTGTACAGATATATATTAATTGTTTATTGTTTTACGCCTCTCCTGTAATTTTGTGTACAAGTGACTGATAAGCAGCTTCACCCATGAATGAATTATTGCGATTGATTAATTAACTAGAAGCCCTTATCTCATTTCTGTGCCGGACCAATGAGTGATTAGAGCCGTAGACTGCAGCCCCGAGCACAGCAGTGTGAGGTAGGGGGTTAGAACAATGAACTGTGCACTGTTAGACTTACTTAACATACAGTAAATGTTTAATAAGGACTCACAAGCCCTTCTGTGCTACACCAGAGCTACTGTTGGGATAGTTGTGTATTACGACATGTGTGTTTCTGTACATTGTCCTGCATATGTCTGTATCTGGGTATGTATGACTGGGTGTGTGAAATTGTGTGTTGGTGTGAGTTATGAATGCCATACGTGTGTGTGCATCGTGTGTGTCTGTGTGCACATGTGAACCTGACTCCTGTTCTCAGCGGAATTGGAGCTGGGGGAGGGGTGCTGCCCTACCTGTCCCCTGTCCCCCCCCCCCCCCCCCCCCCCCCCACCCCCCC
>JAODJU010000130.1:7738718-7748952 GCA_026776725.1 Gnathonemus echidnorhynchus
CCACTTCAATCATTCATGCTCAGGTTGGGTCCTGTTACTCAGGTGCACCAGACATCTGCAGCCCACAGGGCTGCATCTCACGGAGGACAGAGGCGGGTGCAATTTCATTGGGTCACAGCAGATCTCTGGGAATTCACATTTATTAATGGGACTGAAGCATAGCTGGTTTGTACTTTTGGAGTAAAAACACTGTAAAGTGAGATGAAACAGAATACTTATTTCAATGTATTTTTAAGTAGTGCCTTTCACGGCACAGTTGCCCCAAGGCAAATAACAAATGCAGCAATACATTTCTAGTTCATGGATACTAAATATCCATCCACCCATCCATCCACCCATCCATCCATCCATCCATCCATCCATCCATCCACCCATCCATCTTCCAGCTACTTCTTGCTGACTGGATCTTGGGGAAAACGGAAGATCCACAGTATATGTGAATCAGAATCCTATTTGTTCACTAAGGACACGGATAGGAATTTACATGCGATTTTCCTGGTGGCATGTGTTACACGTAGAAACTTATAAACATTGCAAGAAAAAAAAAATTGAGAGTGAATAGAAACAGCTGCTAGTATATATACTGTGTAATTTTTCATATGGTCATACCATTGAGACATTATACCATGGGGGGGGGGGGGGGGTGGGTGTGGGTGTGTGTCTCTGTGTCTGTGTGTGTGTTACTCCAAGGGTTCAAAATACTGAGGTATGCCCAAAAGGGTAATGTGCTTATGGTAGCTACAGCCTGGGGGTAAAATTGTGATGATCTCCTCTGTAAAGCCCATGATTTGTTGAAGGCTGCTCTTGGAGTGGCTGATTGATACCCATAGACTGTGATAGATACAGTGATTATGGATTCATTGATGGGGGTATGGATATGTGAAAGCAAAATCTGGGAGTGGTTGAATTTTCTCAGTTGTTGGCCTTTTATAAAATGGAGGTGGTCATCTCACCCAAGTGAGGTTCACCGAGTGGCAGGTCCCGGGAAAGCAGTGTGTGTCTGGATGTATGATTTTACTAACTTTATCAAAGTATTTTAAATCAAGTTTAAGTTTAATATGAATAATATCACTTTGCCATAATAGCAGGTTTAATTAAAACTATCATTTAAATAATTTGTTCAATTAATAATTTATTACAGTATGAGCACTTTAACTGGTAAATCAATTAGTAGTATTTAGCCATAACAAGATTGTAAATAAAACTTAAGCAAATTGTTGAATTCTTTGGTAACTTATTATGTCTCAGTTTTGAATTAAATATTTTGATTGCATTTTATTATTGATGTACAAAACATCAGTCACTGTGATATTTGTCAGATGGCTAACAGGTTAGATGTCTTATTTCGAGATCATCCGTCAGCTGGTTTGTGATGAAACCATGTGTGACACATTAGGAACCCAGCAAAAACAAACAAATCCCAACATGACCAATGGCCAGCGAGCCCTCTGTGCTAAGAAACAGGGCTGTTGGGGACAAGGCCACTAAGTCCTGCGACCCCCACCGCCCCACCCCCACTTCTGTCACCCGAGGCGGTGACCGAAGTGCCTGCTGGCTAAATTTGGGGGTGGGGGATCAGGTTCTGTCCCCTGGATCACATGCTCCTGTCCTAGTTACCACATCTCTCTCGCTTACATACGCCAGCCCTACAGACCGTGAGCACTTCTGCACCTTCTAGGCCTACTGATCCTTCTCCTCCGCCTGTCTCTCTCAATCTCTCCCTCGTCTTACCCCATCCTACCCCGGAGGGCTGTGCCAGTCTTGTGGGGGGTACAGACTGACCCCACCATGTTTCTGGTTCTCATAGCGACGGCCGAGCTGAGGGAGTTCCTGGCCAAGGCCAGGTGTGGTGCGGTGCGTCTCATCAAGGTGGTCATCAGGAACGGTGAGTGTGGCTGAGTACTGGCTACTGGCTGCAGCACTGTCTGTCTGTCTGTGTGAACGGCTTATTGTTTGACGTTATTCTGAGAAGAGTGCGCATTGACTCTATGTCTGTCCCATGTATTTTTCTTGTTTTGAGATGAATATCTGAATGTCTATTTCTGTGTTTATATTTTTGTGGATAATGAATATGCTTTGTGTGTTTGTGGTGAAAGCTCTTTTTCGCCTTTCTAAGAGTGGATCTGATTTTTCCAACAAGTTCCCTCTTCACAGCTAGTTTTATGGATTATAGTTTTATGGGTCTGTTTCAATGTGCTTATGTCCATATTGGATGTACGTGCTTGTGTAGTTCTATATGATTAACACCAGATTCCCCTCAATGTGAATTTTAATAATATTCTAGCTATAGACTGGCTATTTAGCTAATGATTAGTCCACTGCTACTTATTGAAACTGTAAAGTTTCTCTATTGATCCTTCTGTTCAACTTCTGAACATTTCAATAGTGTCATTTCCATATTGTGGATGAATAATGACCACCCCGATACACCGAGCACTTGGCAACAGGTCATGTGACCTGGATTGGTTAGTGTCTTCTGCGGTATCTCCGCTTGGGCTCATCATGAGGGCTGTCTGATACAGCGAGGCCTGGGGAAGCAGTCATGATACAACTGCCCGCCTGACGGCACAGAGCTCCTGCGTGCTCTTGGCCTTGTGAAATGCCACCTGCAGGCGCAGCTGACAGTGACCGAATGATCGAACAATGTTGGAGCAGATTCCAGCAGCGTTGGAACCCTGTCACAGCTACACAAGAGCTCATCGAAGGCCAATATAAATTCGACTGTTTTTTTTGTTGCATTCTATAAAACCATACAGTGGTCACATGACTGCCCCTGTGACCATGCGGTCACATGGCTGACACGGGGAATGACAGACACGGGGTGCCGCTGGGTTTATTTCTGGGTCCCAGGGAAGCGGACCTGCTTATTGATGTTATTTTTCAGCTGTGTCACTTAGGGAACAAACAGCTGAAGTTGTGGTGAAAATGCAGCCAGATCAGTTTGCTCTTCAGGTCACGTAGTGTACAGCTGTCTCGTTGCCATAGTAACAATACCTCCCTGTAAACAGGGTGCTGCTATTTGATTGGGGTGAGTAATCAGCTCTTCGAAGATCAATGTCATCGTCGATCCTCTAGCCCTTGGTGACACGTGTCACGGCTACAAATACCTATGACAGAACTATGAGCATGCACATGTCGTGTGGATTTTGGCTGGTCAGCGTGTACCTTGCAGAGTCGGTTAATGTGTGTGTGTGTGTGTGTGTGTGTGCGTGTGTGCTTTAGCTGTACAAATGGTGGGTGGAAAGTCTGCTGGAATGCGCAGAGCTTGGAATAGCACCTGCTGTATGACACCCCCCCCCCGTCCTGGCACCCCCCAAGGACACACAGCCTGGGACCATCTATGAGGAGCGCTGAGGTGGACCAGAACCGCACCCTTATCGACACTTCACACACTTCACACTTTCAGCCATTGCCAAAAAAGGACTTCAGAGGCTCCACTTCCTGCGGAGCCTGAAGAAACCACAACTTCCACAGCAGCTCCTGGTAAACTTCTACAGGTGCACCATAGAGTCAGTGATCACTGTGTGGTACTGTGGATGCACCTTGGAGAACAGGAAGACCCTGCAGCGCATCATTAAGACAGCCCAGCGGATCACTGGCACCCAGCTTCCATCACTTGAAGAAATCCACCGCACCTGGTGCAGCTGCAGAGCTGGAAAAGTAATCAAGGACCCAACCCACCCTGGACACAAACTCTTTACACCTCTGCCATCTGGTAGACGCTACAGAATCCTGTACACCCGCACAACCCGGCTGAGGAACAGTTTTGACCCCACATCCATCACACTTCTGAACGCGCAGCACTGATCTCAAACATTCTGAAGCAATACCCCACATGTGCAATTTCCATATTTATGTGCATTTAGTCCACTTGAAAACTCTACTTCTGTGAACTTACAAGCACCTTATTGTAAGTATATCTTTTACATATATAGTGACTGTACATACTCTCCCATTCTATTTAAGCCTCAAATCTATTTAATTGTAAATATACTGTGCATCTGCTGGTGTGTTCCAAACTAAATGTCATTTTACTTACAATGACAATAAAGCATCTATCTATCTATCCAAGAGACACTTGAATCGGCAGATCAAGGCATCCAGAAAATACTCAAAATACTCAATGGTGTCAGTCAGACCAGACGCAGACTACTTCAGAGATCACTGGACTGGCACTGGGCTATTTTTCATTACCTCAGTGCCGGGCGTCGGTGCTGTCACTCACCGTTCCCAGACAGATGCCACATTTCACATCACCGCTGATATCAAACTGTCACCGCTCCCCGTCGACAGTGTCACCCACACCTCAGTGTTGCTGGCTTGCTGAGCTTCTCTCATTAAAAGCGGCAGCCAATGACTAAAGAGAGTCAGAGCGTGACTATACAAAAGTGGGCGACGGATATAAAGTAGGGAATGTTGGGCCTCGAGGAAGCTGCGCTATGGTTTTGGGCTATAAGTACGAGCAGCAAAAACTGTAGACGGATGTGTTGGCATCGTCTGGGTATTAAAAAAAGAAAAAAGGATTTAAAAACAGGATATGAGAATGAACCCTATCCAAGCTGGCCCTTAAACCCGATCATGGTGTGTGTGCCTGCATTTTGCGTGCATGCTGGGGGATCCCTGCTGACGGACCGTAGACAGAGGAGATGAGGAATGGGGCTTGTAAATAATTGAACGATGTACAGAGACAGAAATTCAGATGAAGGGGCAGAGGGCTGTCATTTAAGCCCGGCGCTGACACACGCAGGGGTAGAGGGACATCAGAGAACAGGGAGCATGTGGTTAGATAACAGGAGAGGCGGCAGTGAGGGCCATCTTAGGGCTCAATCCAGAGGGCAGCTCAAGTAGGCTCAGTCCATCTCAGTTTGAGAGTCATTGTTTCTCATTGCATCTCACTGGATGGGACAGTAACCTGGGGTGGCATGGAGCTTAGCAGGTTAGGGATCTGTGCCCATATCCAGGAGGTTGTGAGTTCAAACCCTGTAGAGTGATTATATCAGCACTGGGCTTGAGCAAGGCCCTTAACTCACCCCGTTTTCTGATCCTTGCTTGTATGTCGCATTGGACGAGTATCTGCTTGAAAATATATGAGGTGAGCATATTAAGTGAGATGTCGTCTGGGAGTGAGGTGAGATGTGCTGTGTGTTTCAGAGCAGCTGGTGCTCGGGGCGTATCGAGAGCCGTCACAAACCTGGGACCGGGACTACGACCACTTCCTGCTTCCTCTGCTGGACCCCCTGGAGCCCTGCTATGTCCTGTACCGCTTGGATTCCCAGAATGCACAGGGCTACGAGTGGCTCTTCATATCCTGGTCACCTGACCAGTCACCGGTATTGGCAACAAGACAAAGTTACACACATGTATACCCTGCCACATTTTTCAGGGGAGCAGTAACAAAGTGGATTCAACCAATCAGATAACAGCCCAAAATAGCTCATTTATTAATTCAATTAATTGTGCTAATACAAACAAAATATGCAAAACATCAAATCTTCAGCACTTTAGCTGAAAAACTCTGCACTAGTATAATTATGGTCCTCCTATACTTACATTTTTTCTCAAAAATACCCTTAAATCTGCCCCATTTATACACTTGGCACTGCTGGTGACAGGTGGCTATACCCCACCAGGTGAGGCAAAAGATGCTGTATGCCGCAACTCGTGCCACCGTGAAGAAAGAGTTTGGTGGAGGCCACGTCAAGGATGAAATGTTTGGCACGGTGGAGGTATGGAACCAGCAGTGTCCAGCAGAGAAGAGGAGATACTGCAGAACACCGAGTGGTTATCTTAGCAGAACCCTGCTCGTTAATACTTTGTCTGGCTATTAGAGCTGATTTAAACATTGTCGATCCTATGGTACGCCGTGTCCAGGGATGAGTATACTGCTGTGTCACCTCCAACCTGGTGGTCGTTTCGTGTTTCCTGTCTGTGGCAGGAAGACGTCTCGTTCCAAGGCTATCTGCGTCACATGTCCTCATGCTGTGGCCCTGCACCCCTGACCGCTGCTGAGCAGGAGCTGCAGCGGATTAAAACCAATGAGGTGAGCCCTGGAGACACTTCGCAGGACTTCGCAGTCAATGGGCTGAGTGAACCTGAGTATTACAACCAATGAGGTGAGACCTGGAGAAACCAGGTAGGACTTTGCAGCCAATGGGTTGAGTGAACCTGGGTATTGCTACCAATAAGGTGAGACCTGGAGAAACCAGGTTGGACTTTTCAGCCAATGAGCTGAGTGAACCTAGGTATTACAACCTATGAGGTGAGTGATTGAAGCATTATATCTTGAGAAATCCAGTCTGTTTCCCAGATGCCTTTCTGTCTGTATGCACAGTGGGTTAGAATGTTTGTTAAGATGTGTGCATGTCTGTACACATGTGCGTGAATCTGAATGTATGCAATTATGTGTGTGTGGTGGTATGCCTGTTTTAATCAGCAGCATACTAATCTTCAACCATAACATTATCTTTTCCAGGACAGAGTCGTGCGGGTGAGTCCATTTGCAGCACCCCCTGTGTGTCATGGGGTTTGTCACCCTGCATCAGACCCCCCCCAACCCCCCCCACCCAATCTCCCATCACCTTTGTCACACTTTGCTTGTCACTAGACAACTAGGAATACATTTAATTAAAAGTAGGGATTTGATGGATCATCACTGACCTAAAGACTCTTGTGTTTTTTTTTGTGCTGGATATTCCCTGAACAGCTTTACTCTGTCTGCCAGGGGGAGTTTAACAGAGGATGTGTTGAAATCAAAGAGTAGCTTTGCAAAGAATGAATCTAACCTGCCAATCTGAGCTTATTGACTGCCTTTTAGACCAAGAGGCAGAAGTGCGGGTCTTTCTGGTCACTTCTCTGGCTCTCTGTGGGGTTCCCCCTGGCAGAAAGTGTCCGTGCATGCCTGTTTACACATTCCCATGCGTTAGTGTGAGCGTGCGTCTCACCCATGTCTCCCCCCCCCCACCCCATGCCGACACAGGATGAGCGAAGGAGGGCCTCCGCACCTTTAGGCCGTGTAAAGGTCTGCCACCTCCTCTTCCCTCTGATTTATTTCGGCTATGTGTCACTTACTTTACACTCTCCCTCTTTTTTCTGATTCACTCGATTCCTCCTCTCTCCTTTATATGTTTGTTCTTTCTGCTGCCAGACATCTTAACTCGTGTCCATTGGGCTGTGTGCATATTTATTTGATCATGGATGCAGGTGAGGTATGGCAGTAAGCTGCAGTTTAGGGTAAATTGAGTATAATGCGTTCGGCCGCTGTGCATGTCGCCCCCTGCAGGTGAAGGCGGAGATCAGCATGGAGAGCAAGCACCAGACCATGCAGGGCCTGGCATTCCCGCTGCAGGACGCCGCTCGGCATGCTTTACAGCAGCTCATGCAGAGACGCATCAACTACATCCAGCTGGTGAGGCCTGCAAGTCCCAGATGCATGCAGACACACGTTAGGGTGACCACCTAATCCATGTTAGCAGGGACACTATGAGCTACTTCAGGTCTTACAATCTACTTTAAAACCGAAAGGCTCACGTTCTCAGCTAAATTGTTTGTTTCCATAACTGAAAGATTCATACATACATGGTTATAGGAGACTGACCAATCAGCGCACAGCAAGAATTCGGTACTTAAGTGAAATCCGGGTCTTTTTAATTAAAATGGTTGAAATCGTAGTTTACAAACCTTGCCGTAGTTCATAGTGTCCCTCCTGACATGGTCACCCTAACACACCTACATGTTAACACACACTCACTCATGTCATGTGATCGCAGTCGACTGGAACATACCAAAACAAATCCTCGCTCATCAGGTCTCGTTTCGTCCTTAGCAGTGGCTTGTTATTGCATGGGCTTACCGAGGCTAAAATGAGGCATCTGATCTTGTTTAATACAATTTTATGCCCCCCCCCCACCCCGGTCATCAACCAACAACTCAAATAGCTCAAATAGCTCTGGCCATGTTAACATGCCTCTGGTTCTCAGCTAAAACCCATTTCATCATTCTGTTTAGGAATTTCCCTCATCAGGACAATGATTTTCCGCATTTGTTCGATTCATTTGGCATAAATCTGATTATGTGTCTCCATTTCAACTGAGGTCCAGCAGCACGTAGAATTATCAGCTCAGAAGGAAGTCTTCTGCTTCAGTCTGTGGCTCTTCATATAGCTAACACTGCTACATCCAGGGGTGGCAATATTATCCACAAAGGGCCGGTGTGTGTGCAGGTTTTTGGGATAACCTGTAGGTCAGCTGTTCCAACCCAGGTGTGAGGACTCTTCAGCCAATCAGTCCTCTAATTAGTAATATAATTAGGGAGTCGCAGCGAAAACCTGCATACTCACCGGCCCTTTGCGGATAAGATTGCCCAACCTAAATCTGATTCAAATCCTTGCATTAAGATTATGTATTGCAGTTCAATGGTATTTGGATTAATTTATATGAAATAACTATATGGGATTCGTTAGGTAGTATGGCAGCTAACCAATCTGGTAAAACTAGTCTAGCTCTGTTACCACCATTTTCACCTTAAAGTCTCCCTCCAAGCAGTGCATTATGGACCACTGAGAAACCCAGCGTGCACTATAGGACACGCAAACACGCGAGTGCACACGCCCGCTCAGCAGCCATATTTGTCGTGCGGCAGCGGCTGGATACGGAGAGGGAGACGATCGAGCTGGTCCACACCAACCCCACGGAGGTCTCCGAGCTGCCCCGCCGGATACCCACGGACACCCCGCGCTACCACTTCTTCCTCTACAAGCACCACCATGAGGGCGACCTGCTGGAGTCCTTGGGTGAGGGAAGCCGCCTGCCGGTTCTCATTCTGTGCTCCTGCTCCGCTTTTCAGCGCCCACTTTCCTCTGCCAGGCCTGCCCTCCATCTCTACCAGGCCTGCCCTCCATCTCTGCCAGGGGATTACCTTATCTGGGGGTCCTAGACTGACAACCATCTCAGTCCTTCCAGCATCCTCCCCCCCTCCTCCTGCCCCATTCCATCACTCCATTACCTTTTCGCTAAAGCCTTATCGCATTGCCTGCTCCTGCCCCCTCCTTGTAGCTCAGTGCCCATATGCCCTGTTGTTTAACGAGCTGTCTCCCCCTGTCCTTTCAGTCTTTATCTACTCCATGCCGGGCTACAGCTGCAGCATAAAGGAGCGGATGCTGTACTCGAGCTGTAAGAGTCGGCTTCTGGAGGAGGTGGAGAGGGATTACCATCTGGAGATCACCAAAAAGGTCACATAGGAGGCCTCTGTATCCAATAGGATTTTTTCCCCCATAAACCTGTGTATTGTTTGCATATGTATTTTTTTCCCATTTGATTGCATGTTAGAATTCTGTTTATTCATGTTTGTTTGTGTGTTTATTTGCATGTATTTTATGGTTGTTTGAATTCCTGCTTGGGTGTATGTATTCATTGCTGTTTATTGCTGTACTTTTTCACGTTTCTTTGTATGTTTGTATATTTTTGTCTTTGTTACTGTTTATTTGTATTCCTCCCTGTGTTGTGGCATGGCATGGCGCAGGCAGGAAAAGGGTGACGATCTACTAGGGGCTCCAAGACAAAGGGATTTATTACCAAAAAACACAACAGGGAAGGTACAAAAAGAAAAGGACCACAAGGGATCAAAACAAGCCTTTGAAAACAACTAGGAATTAACACTACTAGAGAACACAGGGAGCAGGACTAGGCAGCAAAGCAAATAACACACAGTACCAAGCACTCTGAACACCAACATACAACTACAATGAACCATCAGATAATAGAAACAGGACAGGCACTCAAACACACATAGAAACTCAGGGGAAGCAAGGGACAGGTGTAAATCATAATCAAACAAACCAATCACAAAAGGAGCAGGACAATGAGCAAAAGGTGGAACAATTAACAAACACAGAACTAGGGAACACTACAAACACTAACCAACACTCTGGGAATACACCCGGATAATCTACAGAACCAAATGATACAAACAAGACCAGAAGTGAACAGGAAACAAGCAGGTAAACCTATAACTGGGAAAAGAACAGGAACCAAGAAACACTATGGAATAAAACTAATAAATGTAAATAAACAGATAAGGCTGGCCTGAGGTCAGGCTTGAACCCACAACCAGAGAGTTAACAGTCTGCGAGCTGCAGACCCAGCCCACTGAGATACTAGGGACTTATGGTGCGTTCGTTTTTCTCTCGGAACTCGGAAATTCCGAGTTGAGTGACATCACGTCCGACAATCTCCCGTTC
>JAODJU010000130.1:7769788-7786628 GCA_026776725.1 Gnathonemus echidnorhynchus
CTTGTTATTCCATATATAATAATTATGAGGAGAAAAATTATGTTTGTAGATGAGAGACAGAGACAAAAAAGCCTGGCATCGAAGGATTTTCCAGTGACGCTTTTCATGACTAATGCGTCACTATGATGCAACACAGGGGCAATATGTACTGACATTTAAGACATGGGCATATACTTTGGTACGGATGGTAAGGATCATGTCCCTAGCATCGGTGTCGGAGTTCCGTGTGTGTTTAAGGGGCGGAGGGTTCGGCGCAGATTTGGTCCTTACCAGTGTTGCAACGAAATCTACGCCCTTGATTTCTGATGATTTAACTGAGGAAAACATAAATGACTTTAAAATAAACGGAACAGAGTGCCCATTTTCTTTTGTAAAATAAAGGATAGATAGATAGAAAAAAGAACGAAATTTTCTTTATAACAAACAGCCACCAATCCCTGTGTGGTTCATCTTATGTACTTAATCTGCTCGCACTTGTGATTAAAAGTCATGCTGTGCGTAACATGTCACTACGCAGTAAACACCAGTGGATACCAGATATAGTGATCAAAAACAGACGAGATTCTTGTTTTTAGTAGTTTATAGGCCTATACATACTGACACTTAATTTCCAAAACAGTACATTAATACAGGAAAACGGCCCCAAACCCCACAGCCATAGCTGATGCTCCATAACAACAACAAAAATTCCTAAAAGAAGTGTAATCATACTGTTGCAGCTGTAAACTGACTGGTAAGAAGTGTAGTTTTTTTGAAGAACCAAAATAACAGAAGTACAGCTTCTTAAAAATGTAATTCCAAATAAAACAAAGGCTAAATCATGGAAATGTTTAGAATCATATAGGTACAAATTACAAGTGATGTAGTGAAGACCACCTAAACTGAGATCAAGTCATCACCAAGACCTGAGTTTATCGAAACCAGGACAAGACCAAGATCAAGGCAGGGCGAGACCGAGACAAGACCAAGACCATGGCAGTGTTAACCCTTAGAATCCTATCCATTTTTGAGCATTTTTCTATCCATTTGATTTTAGGCTTATTACATTACATTACAAACTGAGAAAAGACCTAGTCAAAATAAAGTCGATTCTGAGACGAGACCAAGACTGCAAAAAAGAAGTCTCGAGGCCAAGACCGGTCTTGAGTACTGCAACACTACAGATTACCCATTTTACAAAATGTTTTTCCATCCATCCATGTATCCATCCATCCATCTATCCATTTATCCCAGGAAGGGATAGGTTTTCTGTCCCACTTGGCTTCTGATGAGCCACACCTGTTCCTAGTATTTACCTGAGAACAGGTGTGGCTCATCTGCAGCCGGGTATGATAGAAAACCTACTGGACGGTAGCTCTCCAGGACCAGAGTTGGAGACCCCTGCACTATGGTGTTCCAATCTGCACGGCCTATCAAGCTGCCATATTCCAATTTGTATGGCCAAGTTATCAAAGTAAGTCACTGATAAAATGTCTTTATTTTCACCTTAGCTAATTAGTGACAATTAATTAATTACCTTCCTCTGTCATTATATAAGTTTGTTGAGAAGTGTCCAATTCTGTGGTACTTGGGTGGTCGCGCTTCCACAAGAAATGATGAGTACATTGTGGAGGTGCAGTGCAGCAAAACAAGAAAGAGGCAACTGACACAAAAAAAAAAAAACAGGTCTCTTTATTCCGACCTTACACTAATTCAACATCTGAAAACCTGCGCTGCTAAAACATCCTTGATCGGGGATGTGCAGCCACCCTTTACTCATGCACATGAACATAGATAAAGGACAGTGTAAATTCTGTCTATTCGGTAGTAGCCCATATAACATGTCGGGAATTGCCATGTGCGGTGATTATTAAACTTTGCGTCTTAGAGTTTGAACTTATAACATTATGTCACAAGCACCCACCAGTAAAAAGTAAAAACGTGGTCACAGGCGCCGATATGTCTGTACACTGAAAATTACTCTACAAAAATATTTTAAGTGTGTAACGTTATATGACTGTGCTTATGGCTGTAGGGTCACAGTGTTCAATGCAGGTTCACATTCACTTGTTGGCAAGAGCTATTATGGGTACCTACTGTTTTATTGTAAATATGAACTAGTTATCTGTCTAGTCAGCTAATGACATTCATTTGAAGTACACAGAGAATAATGTAATTTATTAGGCCACCTGAACCTAAGTATGAATAACAGCTATTAATCGTCTTCACTGTAGCTGAATGCTATAAACATTTAGTCAGTGTAGATTGCTTAACTGACAGTGCAGTATTATACTCATGAGTATTGTAAGGAATCCACTTGCAGAATTTAGTTTCAGCAAAACGATGGTTTATTGAACAGTAAAAATAATACAATATAATACAGTGTAGACATACACCGGGTACTGAAAAGGAGGTCAAATACAAATTAAGGGCAGTTCCTCATCCCCCTTCATACCCCAAAAGACCCTCACCAACATGGTACTGTGTATAGGTGCTGTGAGTGAATTTGCATCGAAGCTCAGCCCCTCTACCCCACTTTCATGGGCACCTGTCTGCCTGCGTCTTTGGGTGGGATGCAGGGGACCTCACTCTGCTGTAGCAGGCGTAGAGAGAACAGCTCAGGCAGGAGGGTGTACCAGGTCTTACTAATCTCCTGGTGGACAAGAGATTCAGTAAGAAGGACATGAGCCAGTACTGCTGAAGACGAATGGCGAGGGCGCCGCCATCCACCTCAGTGGAACTGGAGGGGCGGAAGGGGAGAGACCTCAGGGGGGTGTCCCTGCTGGACCAGGGGGCGGAAGAGGAGAGACCTCAGGGGGGTGCCACTGCTGGACTAGGTGCACAGGGAGCATATCTGGTAGGTGCAGAAACACCAGGTGCATCCAGGACGTGCCAGGTGTGCAGCTGCATACTGAGACAAGCACCATTACCAAGGCGGGCATTGTCCTGAAAAGGTACCGCTGTGCCAGAGGGTCTACATCCCTGGGGTCTTTTTTACTGCAGGTTAATTCCAGGTTGGTATTTCTTTTATACATTATATTTATATGGTTTTTATGTTTTTAATAAAAGCGTTATTCACACTGAAATGCAAGACGTTTTCATTGACAGAAATATTTTGCTGTTTTCTGAGGAACCAGTGGAAATGCATGGAATTTCTAGTTATTCCGACTGGGAAGGTCTCCCAAGAGGAATAACTGGAAATTCCGTGCATTTCCACTCCAGTTCAGGCCGAACAGGTGGAACCAGAACTGGAGGACTGTGTGGGTGACCAGCAAGAAATCTTTTTTCCTCACCTACCAGACTATTGTTCCCCAGCTTCATATCTTGTCAGGGTTAATGAGATTGAAAGATTAAATTATTTTTGCAGTGTTTGTGACCGAGGCACCTGCAATTCATGCACCAGCCCTTTAGATTGTTTAGAACTCAGTTACTTTGTGTCGCTTTAGAAACTCACATCAAAGTGCTGATTCAGGCTCCTTTATAGCCGAGACAGGTTTGTAGTTTGTAGTCACCTTTGTAGCTATGTTTGATACTTGTGATTTATAATTTCAAATATTAATTCTTTTTCATTAGGTCCTGTTACTTTTGTTCCCCACCGTGGCTGAATCAGTAATGAAGCGCGTGAAATAAACCCAGTCCAACCTAAGTTATGCACCCGAAGTACAGTCTTATAGCGCCATCTTGTGTGTTTCTTGTTAATCTGCATTTTATTCCTGAATATCCGAACTTAATGTGGTGTCATAACTAGGGTGGCGATTCTATATGCTTCAGGTCTATTACTATGTATTTGTTGGCACAGCGGTACAATTAGTGTGACATAAAGAACAAAAGTGGGTTTAGTAACCCTCTGTATAAAATAGAGCCGGATCTACTGATTTAATAGGTGGTTCTGCAAATATTATCCACAGATCTTGATAATACAGCAGCAGCTCGACTTGCTTAGCATATCCTGCAGTGCGTTGAGATTTTTTTGAAATATGATCTCAAGCATGGTTAGCCTGAGTTATGACTGAATGTGTTATTGTAATCTCCCCTTCTTCCTAACAGAAAGTGAGAACGCGTTTTCTTTCTCACTCGCTGTCTTCTTCTCCGGATAAGTTACATTTCATGGCACATATGGATATTTAAGGGTCAAATGTTGTTCTTTAATTATTTTTTTTTTGGTTCAAATTAACGTTACTTGTAGAAGTTTCCAAGTGACGGTGCTCAAATTTAAATAAAACATACAGACTACATTCCTGTTTGTCCAAAGCGGAATTATGTTGTGAAGAAATTGTTACTCTCCGGAAGTTATTTAGGTTGGACTTCGTCTCCTGGCAACGTTCACCCAGAAAAGACTTCCGGTGGTAGCTAGGTGTTTCTTTATATTTACCTTAAAGCCTGCCGAGTAATTTCGTATATTTTTTCGCAGGAATCTCACATCGTTTGATTTCCTCAAAACAAGCGAGTTAATCTATACCAGTGACATTTTTATTCAGTATGCTTAAATATCATAATTGGGAACTTTTAATTTGGAACCCTGTGTAGCTATCGGTAACTTGCTATTTAGTAATGCAATCTACTAGCTGTTATTAAAATAAAACACCGCCTGATTACATTAGCAATGATATTACTGATGGCATCAACCTAAACTTGTGTGCCGCGGACACGGAAGAGCTGAACAATTTTATTAGAAAAAGGAAACACCAGAGTAAGCTCATCTCGATGTAGATATGAGCGTTATGGCTAAGTTGCTCATCTAGATGCTTAGTTAATATGTCACCCAGAGTCAAGACCTAGCTGTTCATCACACTTGCTTATTGACTTATTTCCGTCAGTTTTGTTTGTATCCTGTATCGTTAGCCTAATTATGAAGTAATATCGCTGTTGTAAGACATTGCTGAACACTGTATTTAATGACAAATATGTAAATAGTAGAGTGTGTTAGATCAGAAGAAAAGAAGCGCAATCGACTAACGTCAGTGTTTTCTTCACATTTAAACGCTTACTGGTTAATTTTTTATCGAGTGTACAACAGGAGAGATGACTAATTAATTCGAATTATTTTCTTTTAATACATGCCAACTTACAGAGAAATATACACTGTAATTTTGTCGTCAATGTAGTTTTCTCTGTATAGAAATAAACTTGCGAAGGGATTCATTGTCACCATAAGAGAGTGAAGTTGATTCATTCACACGATTGTGTTGTCTTATACGAGAGATGCCATTCTGAATGATTGAATGAGTCTGAATGACTACCAGTTTGAATGGTATAACTGACAAAACATCTAACTTACACAAATACAAATCATTAAGGCCCACTGAGTGAAACGGGTATCAGGTAGATGTTGGTTAGCTATTGATTATTTTGGAATATATAGCTGTATTTTGTGACAGAAGATGATAATGATGTTGGCATGTTTTTGTTCAGCTGGCTTAGGGATGAGCCACTGCTCAGGGACTGGCATGAACCTCCAGCAGGCAGAAAACGGGATGGAAACACCAGAACCCTCTCCTCCAATTGCTGAAGACTGTCCACTCACTCAGCAACTCCTGAAGAGCAAGGTGGGGATCCCTAGGACCACAGCTGTATGCAAAGTGAGGGCACAGATGGATGGAGCACTCCCGCAGAATGGAGTCCAGAACTGTGAGGGGCAGTATGTGGGAGGGGCCTTGGAGATGCCACACCCATCAACTAACTCTACCCACATGAACACTCTGGGGTGTCCCCTTCTTGATAAAGGTATGAGAGCAGGTGAAGAGGATGAGGATGGAGCAGAAGAGGAGGTAATGTTTACATTCAGTAACTAGGGTATTTATTTCTGGGAAACAAGTTAAAGTTATTTTTGTGTGGCTATGTGTCAGTTAAACTGTCTGTTTCCTCCAGCTGTCCCTGAGGCCAGCTGCCTCGGAGACCCTGGGCTGTGCAAGCCCCACTGGTCCCTGCCCCCCCCACGTGATGGCACAGGTGCGGGTACGGAACCCGCCGGAGCGTGAGCGCATCGTGCGCGGCATGCAGGACAGCAAGAGCCTGGATGAGATCAGCCATGCATGTGGGGGCGCGGGGACCCGGGGCCGGCTGGGGCAGCCTGAGGGCCGCAGGGCCACCATCTCCAGCGCCCTGGAGCTGGAGGGCACGGTCAGTCACGAGGGAGACCTAACACACTTCATCACCAGGAACTTGGAGCACAAGATCAAGATGAGCTCCAGACGCAGCCTAGATTGTGAGTTTGCCTTATGAGTGGGGCTGTAGGACAGAGGGGAAAACCAGGAGAGCAAGAAGGCAAGAGAGTCTGGGGTGGCACTCATGATAGAGGGTCTTGTGGCCCATAAGTAAAGACATGAAGGTACACACGTTTATTATGATCATGTTAGATTTTGTCAGTCAACTTTGTCATTGTAACAAAACTCAAATGAGATAGGCAAGAATCACATGAAATAGTATTGAAATAGAGTAAAATAAATAGCATAACATTTAAAAAGTGCAAAAATTTAATAAGGTGCATTGGTCATATATATTTATACCAGGAATTTGGCAGGATGCAGAAGTTTGCAGTGTTCATACTGAAATGGTAGTCTGTGGAGTTCACAAGCAGTGAAAATTAGCTGTTAATCCAGTGTTTGTAGGGAGCAATAGTGGTGGTTCATGCTGGTGTATGGTACCCAGCTGCGGATCAGGGCCACTAAAATATATACCTCTGCCGTACTGCTAGCCAGCTACTTGGGCCGGAGCCGAAGCTCTCTGCGGCGCCCAGCTGACATCCCCCCCATCGACCCCGGTGTGCTGCTGGACCTGCAGAGGCACACGCAGGAAGTGGCCCACAGCGTGGAGCTGATGATGCGCAGCCTCAACGGAACCATCCAGAACGTGAGGGACATCCCATACTGCTAAGCACTACTGAATCTCCTTACCACCCGTCATCATAGAAACACTATAAATGCACCTTAATGTCCATAAATGTCACATTTACAGTGCCGAACAGTTTTAGGCAGTCAAGGAAATGTTTATCTGGGTAGTAAGTGTATATTTGCTGAGAAAAAAGAGTTTGAACATATGCAAAGTACAATGCTTTGGACAAAAGCATCCACTAAATAAAAATAAATGTAAATGCAAGAGTAACACAATAAGAACCAACAAGAATTTCTTCTGTGCTTCAAAAAGTTACTGATATCTTGTTGGATAAATAAAAGACCACTTCAGTTCCCAAACCTCTCCTCAGGGGCACCTCAGCCCTTCCCTATATTCATTAAATTTCATCACCAGCTTACCTAATTGATTTATTTGTTAAAGTCAATGAAATATTGATTAGAAATATGAAATTGCTAGGGGTTGAGTTAAAACAATATGTGGGTGTATTGGATGGTTGCTACTAATACTGAGGTGACTATAGGAGAGGTTTTAAAATGGCAAAGCTGGCATACTTTAAGCCATAATATCATTAACATCATTTAAAGATTTTCTTTGCCTAAGACTTTGTCCAGTACTGTATATGACTCCCCCTGGGATTTACTTAAAAAATGTGTTGAAAATAGCTGGTTGATGGTTTGTGACAGTGCGTGACCCTCTGTAAACTCACACCCAGAGCATCTAACTTTGTGTGCGTGTGTGTTTCAGATGACGGCGCTTAGCGTGGGCTACATCCAGACCTACAGAGACTCTGTGGACAGCCTGGGGGAAGCGGTGGACATGAGCATCAAGGTGAGGGACTGGAGGATGGTCCTGTTTGGATGTGTGTGTGAGGATGTATGTAAAAGCCCTCGGTGTCCCATGTAGGGGATGTACACGCTGATGGCCCGCTGTGAGGAGCTCGATCGCTGCATGCAGCCCATCCACGTCCTCGGGAAGCAGATCCGAGCCATCAAGCGCACCCTGGACGCCATGGAGTCACTCTGCAAATAGCATCAGCGCCGTGGTGCCACCCTGACACAAGTGATGCTCCTTTGGTTGCCATGGTGATGTCATTCCAGTAGCCATGGACATGCCGTTCATACCGCCCCACCTTGCTGCTCACCAGTGAGATGCACTTCACTGCACCAGTTTCCCCGGTAATAACCAGACCACAGCCAGTGATGCTTCGGGCTGCCTGCATAGGACTCCGCCCACTGCCCCAACCCCAGAAAACATGCGATCATACAAATGCACAAGAATTCTCCTTTAAAACTTACCCAACTGCCTGTCCTTGTCTGAGTGTATGCGTGCATGTTTACTTGTGGGGGCGAGCGTCTAAACATATGTGCATGCATGTGCGTAGAGGGAGGCACTGGTGTGCTCACTGCAATTACTGTCTTTGTGCATCCAGCACCTTGTGTAAATAGCTTTTTCCTTAAGTTTTTTGTCTGTCATTAATGTATATTTTAAAATAAACTGGAAAAACTAAAGCAGCTGTTTGTGATTGACATTTATGGAGACTGACGGAGTTTACCTATGTGCAAAACATGTTCCATACTCTACCTACAAGCTGTTTCTGTTTTGAATAAGAATTATACTAAATATTTGCAATTACACCAAAAGGGACAGACATGCAAGTTACAGCAGAAATTAATATGCAAAGTTTACCAAAAGCCCTGGATCTGTTCCTGCACTGAAACATACCTTTTATTTTAAATTAAAATGCTACAACAATGGCTATAATTTAACCTTTCACCATAGAAACTGTCTACCATGAAAAAACACAAATAAATTTACGCCTCTGAAAAGAGCTGAAAAAAACAACATCTCCATACTTCTCCTTCAACGGATTGTCTCCTTTAACAAATTATTGCATATGTCAAACTCCCGAAAAGTGCAACACACTGTAAAAAACACAAAACAATCAAATTCTGAAGGGAACAGCTGACATGAACTTGCCTTATGCTGAAGCTTTGAGCTTAACCTTAGGAAAGGATCAAAGGTCACAGTGTATCACAAGGATGCACATAACAATCTGGGCTTTGGAATGCCCTTGTGGGCAGTTGTAGATGGGGAGGGGCTGGTGACATCAGTGGCTAATTACCCTGTTTGGGCTTCAGAGTCACTCTGTCTTCTTGGTTGGGGCCCGGGAGCGAGCAAGTAGGACTGGCAGCAGTGCCAGTGCAGCGATTCCTCCGGCCACCAGAGGGCGGTAGAAGAGCCAACCAGCAGCGATGGTGAGGAGGGACAGCGAGCAGGAAACGCAGAGAGCGAAGAGCCTCAGGCCGATATTCACGACGTCCCTCACCAGGGGCAACCAGTCCACTGGAAACACAGGGTCATTTACCATAAACTGTCGTGATCCAAGTTCCTCACCCTGTTCCTACTGCCCTCAGCACAAGCGTGCAAATGACCTCAGTTCTGAGTGCCATGGGGCAGCTCCTGTTACAGCTGGAAACTGCTCAAGTCTGTCCTCCGTTTCTAAACCAGTTAAACATGAATTAAATGTCTATTTTGAAAACAGATCTACAAACACATGTAATATTATTCTAATACCTATATGAAACTGCCATCTACAGCAAGTGTGTAAGATGATTGACACCACGGGGGGGGGGGGGGGGGGGGGGCTACTGCTTACCCAATGTGTGGACAATGCGCGTGGCCAGACTGATGCCCAAGAACATCAGAGCCCAGCCAGCAGCCCTCAGAGCCCAGGTCTTCATGGAGTTCATCTGGTGCTCTTTTTCAAACACCTCCTACACCCACAAACACAGAGACACAGAAATGCCATTGGTCCACACTGATATTCTGTGGGACATAACACCTGGGCCTTTCCTCACCCTTATGTGGAAAGTGTCAAAAATACAGCAAAACCTGTCCTGAAAAACTCAGCACTCATGCAGTTTCTAGACCCTTACATCTATTTTCTGTATCTGCTTAAACGCAGAGTTACAGCAAACCCTGATGTAATCTTGGGCAGCACAGTGTACAAGGCAGGCGACACCCAGAGTAGGATGCCAGTCCACCACAGGACACAGACGGCGTCAGAAAGCTGCCTCACCTGAGCAGACAGCTCCTCCAGGTACAGGATCTCTATGTGGTCCCCAGATGTGGTCTTGTAAGGCACAAGCTGCCCATCCTTCTGCATGGCCACCACGCTCACCTGGAGAGCACACACACAGTGACCACACCGGCCTGAAGAAAGACCACGGACATGGGCAACACTGACTTGGACAGATACCAAACCATGACCATAAATACTCTCCGCCAAGCCATACATACTGCCACCTATGGGTCATCCAGAGAGGAACACTGTACTCACCATCTGAGCAGACCCTGGGTAGGTTGCTTCCCCACTCAGTCCTGCATAGGAGAAGCTCACTCTTACATCACCAACCTTGAGGCAATGCAAAACAATAGTGTCAGTCAATGTATGTATGAATGTATGCATGTATGCATGTGAGTGAGTGAGTGAGTGTGCAAGCACAAACCTCAGGCCTGTTGGGCTGGGCAGTGTGGTAGAAATAATCTCCATGAACAGTAAGGAAGGGATCAGGGGACAGGGGCCCCAAATGAAGCCTCTGGAAATTATTGATCTTGTCCACTAGCCCTGAAAAGGCAGAGCATGTTCAGAGGCATAAACACCCCTTGTGCTCATTTCAAATCCACTCATGATTTAGATGATGTCATACCTTTGGACAGAGAGAGGCTTCCAACCCAAACATCTGGGGCAACTACAGTCACACTCTCCACTGCCATGGCGCTGTAACCATGGCAACAGACAATCAGTCCTCCTGGCAATATCCATCTATCCATCCATCTTCTGTAACAGTCTGCCCTTTTCAGGGTTCAGGGGGCCAGAGCCTATCCTGGAGGCTACAGGCGCAAGGCAGGGAACAATCCAGGATGGGGGGGGGGGCAACCCATCACAGGGCACACTCACACACCATTCACTCACTCACAACCTTGGAGAGGTCATTCACTCACACACCATTCAGTCACACATATACATTTACAGGCAATTTGGTAACTCCAGTTAATCCCAGCAGGTTTTTGGACTGTGGGGGGAAACCGGAAACCATGGCAGAGACTCGAACCCTGGTCCCAGAGGTGTGGGGCAACAGTGCTAACTACAGTGCCACCATGCTGCCCCCTCCTGGCACTATGGTCACCATAAAAGATACCAGCAGGAGGTTGTGCTCCTACCAAAGCTACACATCCATGACATCACTAGACGTTAAGACTAAGGCGGTTACCTTGAAGATGGATACCTAACACAGGGTCATATTACCTGGGGTTCACGTGACCAATCTCTTTGTCGAAATTCCGGCTGTTGATGACCTCTGATCTCCACTCTGTGTCTGATTGATAGATAACAAATCAGAATCAGAATCAGAATAACTTTATTGATCCCGGAGGAAATTGCTCATGTTACTACAAAACGGTCACACAGAGACACAGGACAAGAACATAAAAGAAAAAAAAAAGAATATCAGATGCAAGTATAAGAACTGAAATAAAATTATAAGAGACTCTGCGCTATATATATATTCAAATGGACATTTGAAAAGGAACACCTGCTTTATTCAAACAGCAACCAAAAATTAAAACGACCAATATTTCTACACCCCATGAAACATTTTATATTCAATGATAAATGTTCCAAGACATAGAACACTTCTCTTGTAATGCATCTAACTTTTTAAAAGAGCAAAAATAAGCCAAATTACAAAAGAAAATATCAACCCTTTGATTTCAATAAAATATACATGTGACTCTTAAATGACCAGTATTGCAATTGTTAAATTTGGGAATCCTGGACAGCACAATAAAGCATAATTATGAGTTTTTTGGTAACAGGACTAAGGTACCTGTGGCTTTTACTAAGAAGCGGGGTTACTGGCTTATCTGAGTAACTTGTCGGATTTAAGGTACCACAGTTTAAATGGACTTCATATTCGTTCACTTACATTTTGCCCAGACTACCTTAAATCCGACAAGCCAGTAACCCCACTTTGTAGTACAGGCCACTGGTGTCATGCATGGCCAGTACATTTGCATATTAACCGCCAGTCATGTTTCATGGCTTGTCCTTGCATTTCCCCTGCTCATCACTTAAGGGGCAGTGTACTCACTGTAGGTGTATGTGGTTTCGGTCTTGGTCTCTCCATCTTCCTGGTAGTCCCTGCAAGAGATGAGCACACGGAGACCACATGACAGCTCCACCCTCCATGAGGGGACCTGTTGCCCCCACCTCCATCCCCTGCAGTTGCTCTCACCGGCTCTCCCGGTGCTCCACCCACTGGTACATCTCCACCTCCCTCTTCAGCTTCACCGCCTTCACCTCAATTCTGTAGTTGGGATCATGCAGCGGCTAGAGGGAAAGATGCAGTTCTGTAGCTCTGTGTCTGCGCAAGCATGCATGCAGGTTTATACATGCAGAGGCTCAGCAGCATAGCTACCTGGGATGTTTGCAGGACAGCAGACAGGTGGACCAGTTTGTTGTTATTCAAGAAATCTGGTTCAGATGCAGGGTTCAGGGGCACGACCTTGGAGAGGCCCTCGTTCAAAGAGGCAGTGGTACGCAAAGCTCTGCCCTGCGGTGAGGGAGCGGGGACTTTACTGCAAACACATTACTTAAATACCGCTGAGGATGTGGCAAAGTCTTTGCTGCCATGATAAGAAAACGTGACTTGCAATCGCAAGGTAGCTACCTCGTTAGTGAAGAGTACGTAAAATGAGAGCGCGAACACGCCGACCCCGAGCAGCATCCCCCCCGCCGTGTCGCTCAGGCGCTCCAGGAATCCTGGCGTCGCACGGCTGCTCACGCGGGAATGCTGATCCCTGCGCGCGGCTTCGGGCATCTGCGTGAAACACGCCGGGGACATCCACATCACACTGTCAGTGTACCATTGCTCTACGGGTCAGGTGTAAAAAGCACTCTCAAATGGCAAACGTCTTCTTAAAAAGCACCCTTTTCCCAAGCCGCCACACCACCAAAATATTTCTATTCCACTCCCACGTTCAGTTCTTCCAGTTTAACTAGAATCATTACGATCAATACCATGGGGACTTCAGGAAAAACTTGCTAGATTGCAACACTGGGATACGTAAAAGTCCACTGCATTAGCCTTCTTTATTAAGGAAGTCACACAAGACAAATAAGAAGGATCACACTGGCCGGTACCCTATCTCGTACTAACTTGCAGTATATGTACATGTCATGCATAGCTGCTTATTAACCAATAAATTAAAATAACAGGCAACTTACTGCATGCGTCGACATTGTTTTCGTTTCCACACCCAAGCAAGTTTGGTTAAAGAAATTCACAGAGAGCCGCTTTAAAAAAAAAAGCTAACAGGAACTCAGAACATCCCCAACCAACTGCAAACTACAAAAGATAAAGTCTTCGTTGCAAAAGATATGGAAACTATACAAATGTCTGTCTAAGTTCAAGTTCGACGCGTTTTGTACCCCGATTGGGTGAATACTTCCCGGCGAGGCGCAAGTGCATGCTGGGAAATATAGTCCGTACAAAGAGAATCGACCCGCCCCCCAGGTTTTCGAATCGCAGGTGAAAATACTATAGCGAACCGATTTACACAATATACATTCATGTGTTATGTGCTTAACGGACGGCGACAGCATATCTAACCGTGTGGTCTCATCTTTGGGTGCCAGAAACATCACTTACAGACAGGGGAGCAGCCAGACATTCCCCTCAGAAAATGTCACCTTGGGCCCCTGCTTGGGCCAATCTCTCAGTTGGTTTTGTTGAGCAGGGGGCATTTTTGGGGTCTCTAAACAGTGCTGAATCCCTGAATCTGTCATGGTATCCATGCCCCTCCGATGCTCATGCTAATAGAGATACATAAACGCAATCAAATACACACACAATCCCTATGCTTTCATGTTAAAAAGCTGAGATGAGTGTCTGCAAGGGGACTGAGCGATTCCTGCCTGCACACATTCACATAGTGAAGCATCTCCACTTGCCTGTGGAGGTTTCACTGTTAGATCCGCGTTAAGCCAGAGCACAAACCAGACTGAATAGTGAATTATAGCAGTCTAGTCAAGAACAATAAATATGGAAGAATATGATTTCATTGTCCAGGGTACTGGATTAAAGGTGTTACTGAGCTCTTTAAAGTATGTGATATTGCTCTTAAACTTAATTTATAGCATTATGTTTTTGCTTCTTTTTTGTTTTTAAAGAAAAAGCAAAGGTTTCATTGTACGGCAATATGTTGTACATGAATGTATACGGTAAATGTGCAGCTCTTGCAAAGAGATTGTGACCTGGGTGTGTTATCGATTACTGGTAATTACCGGCGATAAATGGGCTGCGTAAAAAAGCGGCAACGTACAGCAGCTTCCTATTTATATTTAAGATAAGTAATTGTGTAGTGGGGCTTGAATGTTGTACTTGGTAAGCTTTCAGTTCGCTTGTGGTGCTAGAGCGCCACCTAATGTTTTGATGGGAAATTATTATAGTTCAGACATGATGACACATATTCCAGTGCAGAGTCACTCAGACATGTAAACAAAGCGATTCTGAAAGCTCTGGCACTTCATTGAAGCTGCCAGATCTGCTGTAAGACAGTTTAATGTAGATATATCACTACTTTTCTGTCCCTATGTTGTGTTTTCCCAACCCGGTCCCCAGGGACCCCCCCCCCATATATACGTTTTTGCTCCCTCCCAGCTGCCTACCAGGGAGATATTTAACTTCCCTCTTTTCTCTCTCTCTTGCTTCCTCTCTGACTCTCTCTTTCTGTTTCTGCTCCTCATGTCAGTGAATGGGAAGAGGATTCTTAAAATCAGTCAAAACCCTTACTATGGTTGAGAAAGGGCCTCCATCTTTCCTCTGGAAAAAGCAGGGCCTTGATCTCTCTACAGCCAATATCTGCAATTTCGTTGTACAAGTAGCATCCATGCTCCAGTATAATGACAATAAAGGCTTTCTACAGTATATCCCTAACCCAATTATTTACCCTATCCATATCCCTTCAACAAAAATTTGTTGCTCCAGGTTTTGCTTGACCTGGGTCTATGTAGTATGCTAAGGTGCTAATTTTCTTGACAGCTGTACACATAGGGAAGTTGTAGATCAGCTGGTTATGGATCTGTGTCTGTATCCAGAAGGTTGTGAGTTTGAATCCCACAATCAATAGTGTATCTAAGCCGGTGACACTATTGATAGATTAGATTCTTGCTAAGTACTTTGGCACAAACCTGTTTGGAAAGGTGCTATATAAAAATAAACTTGCTTGAATTTGTATTCATGTGTCTGCTATTCCCTGGGTATATATGTATACATTTTACTGTGTATAACTGTCTTTAGCATGGGGTCAATTGGGAATGAAGGTGAGGAAACCTGGATGTTAAAGGTGAGGACACTGATTGTGACATCATAAGCTGGGTGCAAGGTGTGGCCATGATCCACCATAGCATGGAACCCTGGCACTCCAGCACATGTGATGTCGTGAGTTCATAGGCCACATCCTTGCCCTGCTTCCTCACAGCAAGTGAGGTTAACATTACAAATGTGAGCTCAGTATCATTGTGCTAGTGGGGACTCATTACTACTATATTATAGAACTGGTTGTGGAAACCATATTGTTTGTGTATTATGGAGGCTGTTTGGTCAGATTACCATACCATCTTGTTTCCATACAGGTTAATGAGCAATACTTTGACTGATCCCTGTGAGAAAATTGTCTTTATGCCTCCCTCAGCTTGCTCCTTTTCTTATAAAGTACACCATCCACAAAGGGCAGCCACCTGTTGGGACACCCAGGGAGCTAAGTGCCTTGCTCAAGGACCCACAGACATACCAAGGCTGGCTTTGAACTGGCAACCTCCTGATTACAGGCACACAGGCTTAGCCCACTGCTCCACATGCTGTACCTACTCTACAACCTGGGAGAAAAGCCACAGGGATTTACTAGGTGGGCTTAACCTCTTTTTCCTTGACAATGGGGGTGAGTGAGTGCCTCAGCGGATAAGGATGGTGGTTCAAATCCCAGTTTTGGCAGGGTGATGTCATCATTGGATCTCTGAGTAAGGCCCTTAACCCTCAATTACCCCCAGAAACTGTCTGAGTCTGCTTTCTCAAAAAATGTAGATTGCTTTGGAGAAGAGTGTCTTCTAAATAGTGATGGCCAAATGAAGCTTCATGAACCACTTGCTGTGTTTTCTGACCACACTAGAAGGTGTTTTATGAACAAAAAAAAGGCTCAGAACATGGCCCAAAGCCAAGAGCACCATCTAGTGGGGCCAAAAAATATAGCAAATGCTCCATGAAGCTTCAATCGGCCATCACAACCTCTGAATAAATGAAATGTGGAGAATGAATTAAGAAAAGTTTTATGTTGCATAATCTCTGACTTAAAGTATTAACTATTTGTTTCTTTAATATGTGAAAAATCTTAGCTGATGAAAGGCCAAAGTATGACAACAGTGATAGTCAGTGATGAAAGCCTTATGTAAATAATACCTCTGTGTCACTGGACAGTGTAGCGTGCCACCCACTCTCATTCTCACTGACACCCCCAAAGGCTTCTGCTCAATATCCACATTACCCCAACAATAACCTTCCATAGATCCCAAAATATTTACTCAATTCAATTTCCAGGGTACCCCAAACATTTCACTAATTCTTTTCATAGCTAACACATTTATTTCACTATTTTAATTATACAAATCACATGTTCAAAGATAGCACAATCATTTAACCAGTAGTCATCTCAAATTGCATGACTGCTTCTAAATAATACCCTCATGGATGTGAGTTAACAGGCAGCACAGTCGCGGCCCTGTGTTGGGTCTGGATCTGAGCGTAACCTGCTCCTCATGACCTCTCTTTGTTTGTGCCGTCAGACTCGGCACTGTTATACATACAACATATTCAACATTTAAACTATGGTATATAGAGAGTATATACACCATTTATACTATGGTATATATATATATATATATATATATATA
>JAODJU010000130.1:7786728-7822358 GCA_026776725.1 Gnathonemus echidnorhynchus
GAGTATATACACCATTTATACTATGCTATATATATATATATATATATATATATATATACACACACACACATATATATATATACACACACACACACACATATATATGTATGTGTATATATATATATATACAGTATATATATATATATATATATATATATATAGAGAGAGAGAGAGAGAGAGAGAGTATTTACTACATTTACACTATGGTATTTATAGAGTATATACAACATTTATACTATGGTATATATGGAGAGTATTTACTACATTTATACTATGGTATGTGTAAAGTATATACACCATTTATACTATGGTATATACCATATTGACCCGCTTGACAAACCCAATCATAACACAACAACCCATTTTTTGGCAGCTATTTTTTAGAAAAAAAGTTTTTAGAACACCAAATCTTACCTTTATAAACACAATTGTATTTGACAAGATAAAATAAGTTAACCAGCAACCACACCTTGAAAAGCAACCACAGGCAGTCGGATTACAATAGGTGTATTAAAGAGCAAACATTCCAAAAGACAAACATATAGGGGCAGCGTGTGGCTCAGTGAGCTAAGCCTGGGTGCCTGTAATCAGAAGGTCATTAGTTCAAACCCAGCCTCAGCACACCTGTGGCTCCTTGAGCAAGGCCCTTAACCCCAGCTCCCAAGGGAATCAGTGAAGTATTGATTATTATTATTATTATTTGGGGGTGGAGAGAGTGAATGTTACCTGCACAACCCTTGAGGGTGCAGTATGTTTTCGATGCAACACACCCACATGAAAGGGTAAAAAACATATTGCAGAGAAATATTAAGTCATATTAATAAATGCTATGACGGCTCTTTTAAAATGAATGTCACTCTCTTTATTAACAGCCACTATTGGTTTAATACTAGCAGTGTCACAGACAGGGAAGCTGACAATTTTCACGACACTCAGGGATGCAGGCTATACACGCGCATTGGCAGGGCTGCCAGCTCTCTGTCTTATATTTGGGTCAACACGTTATGTATATTTACTACATTTATACTATGGTATATATAGAGTATTCACAAAATTTATACTATGATTGTCCCACAAGTTTTTGTCTATCGGTGACCTGCTTATCCCCACAGATGACGAAAACAGAGTTGGGTTTGTTTTAGTAGGACTGACATCCATGTCTCTAAAGCCAGTTTCGGTAACTAAGGATCAGTCTGCCAAGGCCTCTGCAACAGACACGTAGTGCTTCTCCTGCAGCTGATGGGCCCACAGGAAAAGGGACTGACATATTCAACCAAACTGATCTTTTCCCTTTACTATCTTTTAATTATTAAAACTAGCTGATAAGGAACTCGCTAATTGACCCACTGATTTTGTGGTATTTGTGGGAGATATGAGATGTATTTGGGCAAGCAAAACAGTAAAGTTACAGTTAGAGCTGTGTGCACTGTGGAATAGTTAGTGCACTTCACACAGGAGGCTGTGGGACATAAAGACAAATGCAGTAAAGCTGTCACAGGTACTTTTTAGAAGCCATTAAACATGCATGGACATTGCCTGGTAATCAAGGGCATAACTTTGGATTGAACATTGGGGGGGCTGAGGTCTCCACCCATTCATGACAATATGATTATTTTGGGGGGGGGGGGGGGTGTTGTATTGGCTGGTTTTAACCCCCCCCTCCTCAATTTACGCTCATGCTTGCAATCAGAGAAATGATTGGTCAGGAGCTCTTACAAGTTTTCTAAATAATATGTACATATGAATATTTACTCAGTCTACACGTTTTGGCATGGTGACGAGTGGTGGGCATCCATTGTTGGCGTACAGTGAGAGAGCAGGATTACCCTCTCAACATCAGCCAGGGTCTGCTTAGGACCATGTGACCATGGAGTAAGCCAGTAAGGTCTATGCTAGGTCCCAATCAGTTCTTCCGGCATCACCTTGTTTAATAGACCATTTAGTATAGTATGGCGTAGTGTGTGTGTGTGCTTTTTACATACTTATGTGTGTCTGGCTGTTAAAGTGTATTGTTTGAGAAAGAGAATCAAAAAACTGTACATTCAGCACCTGTGGGCGTTTTAGCTGTACTGTAACATTTATCTGACACTTTTATCCAAAGCAGCTTAAAGTAGAGGGAATGAATTACAATTTGTGTGGGCTCCCAAGGACTTGATCCAACAACTTATGTATTTTTAGCACAATGTTCTACTTGTAGAGCTACAAAAGCACAGGTGCTATAACTTCATATAAAACTTGTCTATGACCAGTACTTAAAGATACTGCCGATTGTATGCTGAATAGCTTAAAAAATGTTTGCATTCAAAAGATGCAGGGACAAAGAGAGAAAGGGGTTGGCAGGATTTACGAGAATTAATCTATGCGTGTGAAAGGCAGAAGGACGCTGAGCTCCCTCAGCAGGGAAGCGAGCCAGGACAGGTAACAGGCCGGCGGGTCTCGGTGCTTTACTCTCGGCAAGCTCTCCGATTAGTGAGATAGACTGGCAGAGGAAGTCCTAGACAAGCGGGGAGCAGGGATGGATCGCTGCTGCTTAAAATTCACAACTATTATGCAAATAGGCACAAAAGCATGTAAATAAATTAACAGAGAAAAATTTAAGTTTTTGTCTCTATTCGTTTCTTCATTTGGAGTTATACTCACCAGCACTGACATGTTAGCCTATCACTATGAACACGCTCAGATGAAAGTATTATATGAACATTCTCATACGTATTACGTTAAGTCATAAATAAATTATATTTTGAAAAGTGTTTGGAAGATAGATTTTTAAAAGTCCTCATAATCATTTATCCAATCATGCCAATCCACATTACAGATATGCATAAGGTCTATTACATCGCGATCAGCCCCTCTTATCACCCTCGTTTTACCCGAATGGCCCAAAAAAGCCACACCTCTGTCGGTTCGGAAATGACGCAGAGTCACTTCTGGTAGTTCCCCGTTTTGGCTGCGATCGGAACCAAGCACATCGCTGGCGGCCGGTCCCGACCTGACCAGACGTGGCTCCCGGAGGGTGAGTGCTGCGGGGCCGGCTCTCCTCTCGGCGGGACGCCGCTTTGTCCGCACCTGACTGCAGTGACGGCATGCGTTAACGCATGGATCCGGGAGAAACAGCGGTGCTTTTCACAGGATTTGTTAAGATGTTTCCAGTTAGTGACTACCTGATAGCTACACTTTGGGAAAGGGGGGAGGGGATCGTGCTGCTTTTTACGTGTTTACGTGTTAAAGCAACTGAATGCCTAAGATGGGTATTTTCTTTTGGATTAACCATGCAACTCTCTATCCCAGATCGCAACATATTAAGCTGAATGATTTGTCCTAATAATCGTAGCGAGTTAAAATTTGCAGTCGGGGATTTTTTTTTTGTCCTCAGCTTCCCGAAAATGACACGGCGCTGATGTGGTTATGTGCCGCCCGGCGGTTCGAGCATCGAGGAAATACAAAAGCGAGCATTTTATATTTGATCCTCTGCCCTGATCGAGCCCATTCTCACAGGTCTGACAAAGGAAAGGTTAATAATTACCAAGGAGCAGAACGCCGACTGGGCTGTGTGCTTTGAAAATGATGAACGTTTGGATGCTGGGTATCACATCGGCGAAGGATGTATTGGGACATCACTTAATTTAAATACAAATGTCTTTTTATCGGGGGATGAATGAATCCAAATTAAATATTGGTTGGTACACGTCGTCCCCCTTTCTCCCGCATCCTACGCCCCTGGTGAAGCAGGATCCAGCTGTGTACGTGGGTGAAATCCACCGATCAGTCTCTGTAGCTACCATACCTTAAACGGATGTGGTGTGAAATATTGCGTTTATTACACTGTAGCATGTCAGGGAAACTTGTTATTATGGAACCCCTGCTGTAAAATAAAACGGCATAGCTGTTTTGCTGGTCGAGGTACATCAGTTCTCTCACTGCCTTGTTGGAGTCCAGTTATTTAGTAAGTAGCTAAATATCAAAAACTGTTTTGCTATAGCGATTTTGCGAATAATGCAGTTGATGTGTTTATGTGATTGGTCTGCAAATGCATGTTGAGTTATTATTCCGATTCACAGAACTTGCTTGTTAATTAGTGTCTGTACCATGTAGGCCTGGTAATTCTGGATCATTTTAAGTGCTTCTGACTGTGTCATGGGATGACTTGATGGTTACAAGTTTATTTTAGTAGTTATTTAATGCTCTTGTTATAATTTAAGTGTCTATAAGGAATTAACGCAAGTGTTTGTTTATTTAGTTGCTTTTGTCTAAAGTGACATACCAGCAACGTATGAATGACCGGCAGCGGTGTTTACAACCACTCAAATTATGCATTTGCATTGGGTCCCCAAGGTTTGGGAGCCCTCTTATGGCCACAAGTAGTCATTACACTGGGGACACCTGTGAATGCCAGTAACAAGTGTAAGTTGATATCAGAGCAAGAGCTATACAGTAACAACATAGCAAGAACCCAACATCAGAGGAGATGTTTGAATCAGCACACTATGAGGACTAATGATTTCTCCTTTCCCAATGTGTTCCTTATGGCCCCGCCCCTTCTATTTCCAGTTTGCATCACCTGACACCTGGCAGCCAATCATAACCTCATGAGTGACTGGGATTGCCACTTCTTCTGCTTCTTTCGTTGCTGCTGAGCCCAGAGGCTGCTGGGATTCGTGGTTCCCACGTGGTAACTCCCAGAAGGATGTCTGTAGTGTCGGACGGCAACGAAGGTGACATCTGCACCAACTCTGACGAGGAGGTGGAGGGTGAAGGTGGGGAGGAGGATGAGGAAGAGGAGGAGCCGGGGGACATACCGAACTACTATGACGACGTGCATGATGACGTGGAGCTGCAGGACACCTACGACCCAGAGGATTACCAGTTCACCTGTCTTTCATACTGGGAGAGTCAGAGGGTGCTGGCGCAGGATGTGGCCATCGTGGCCGGTGCCCTGAAGGTGTGTGTCGGTCTGTTATTTGGGGTGCGATGGGTGTTCAGGGTGGGAGGTCAAACGAAGGCCCTTTGTATAAAATGAGGAAACCAGTTTGTGGTAAAATAAGTTCATTGCTTTCTTAACTGGGTATTGGTTGTGGGTACCACATATATTTTTCAGATGCTTGTACGAAAATGACGTCTGTGTTTGAGAAATCAGGGACAGACAATCCCTGGAGCCATTGGAGTTAAAGGCCCAGGGATTCGAGTCAGCAACCTTCTGGTCACGAGCACAGCATCCTAATCCACTGAGCCACGCAACTCTTTTGTGTTGGAACTCTGCTGTTGGTAGACTTGGGTCGGTTCCTGTGCAGTACAGATGCATGGATGGGGGCAGGTCTGGGCGTCAGGGGGTGTGTGGATCTTTAAAGGTGCTTAGGGTCTCACGTCTGCTGCTCTGTCCTTCTAGGTCACTCCTGCTGTTGCTAAGCTTGTCCTCGTTCATTTCCGCTGGCAGGTGTCTGTGATACTCGACAGGTGAAGTGGCTTATTTTTCTATGTCAATGTCACTGTCTACCAATACACACACTCAAAAACTCAAATTTTCTCATCTTTATTGAACCCCGTGGGGGAATTGGGTAACTCTCACATGCGCCATCTTGCTCTCCATGAAAGACACAGACATACATGTATACGCAGGTGAGAGCAAGTTTTGGGGTCACACAGCACCATCCATTTAGGGTTCATGGTGTCAGAATTTCAACTAGGAACCCTGTGGACGCCAGCCCAGATCCGTAACCTTCTGAGCTGCACACCCCCCTATTCATGGATAACTTATAGTTGCTGTGGGTCCTTCTTTGATTTTTGTTCTTGACAGATGCTGTCGCAGACCAGCTTGTACGTGATCCTGTATCACTGAATATGTGCTGAAGGATTTCAGATTTAGTCCACAGAAGGAGTATTGGGTCGCTCCGCTGTCGCTCTGCGATCAGCTGGCCATATCGCTGATGCGTCGTCTTTGCCATCATGCCATCGATGTGGGTCCTGTCATGGACTGGCATCCCATCTGCAGTGTACCTTGGCCATGTGCCCTGTGCTCCCTGGGATAGGCTCCACCCCACCCCCCCCGCCCCGCCCCAGATTGACCCTGACGAGGTTTAGTGGTTAGACGGATGGATAAATGGGTAAAAAGCATCTGTAAAGTGTGATTACAGTGATGAAACTGTATCTTCATTTGATTTCAGGTACAAATCCAGCTTCTTGCAGATGCTGTGTGAAGCGCGAGTCCAGCCCAGTGCAGGCAGATCTGTACCGGTGAGTCACTCTGGGTGTGTGGATGTGTGATCCGGACCCTTCTACAGTGGGCTTTATAGGTAATCATCATCATGCTGTGTTTCTCTACCCCCCAGTACTCGCATTCTCCCCAGTGTGGCGTGTGTCTGCAGCTGGTCAGGAAGGACTTTCTGCTCGCTCTGTCGTGCCAGCACTCCTTCTGCAAAGCATGCTGGGAACAGCACTGCACCGTGCTTGTCAATGAAGGAACAGGAGTTGGTCAGTAGGGGGCACTGCAGTGAGCATGTATAATATGTGTGCGTGTGTGTGTGTCTAACAGGTTTTTGCGTGCTTTTGTGTCCTCAGGTATTTCATGCATGGCCCAGGACTGCTCCCTCCGCGTGCCTGAGGACCTTGTTTTCCCTCTTCTGTCCAGTGAGGACCTGAAGGACAGATACCGGCGCTACCTCTTCAGAGACCATGTGGAGGTCTGTCCTGCCCTATGTCCACAGTTCCAGTATTGCACCAGAATGTCATTGGTGCTAGATAGATTAGCATCTGCTGTCAGGGAGAACCCAAGTGGTTATGTGTAACTCGGCGATTTGGGGGTCTGTACCTGTGTCCAGAAGGTTGTGGGTTCAAAACCCATAGCTGGCAGAGTCATCATGTCACATGCATTTGTCTCTGTTTTAGCTATGTTATTCACCTTATAGTAAAATGCCTTGAGCCAATGAAGTAATACATTTCAAAGGTTGAAACGACCAAGAGAAGTGTTCAATACGCCGCCTTTTCTGCAATGACAGCATTGCCGACTCTTAGCATCCTTTCAGCCAGCTTCCAGATGTAGCCACCTGGAATGCTTCTCCAAATGTCCTGAAGGAATTTCCACAGGTTCTGGGCACAAGTCGGCTACCTTGCTCTTACTCTTCAATACAACTCATCCCAAACCAGCTCTATAGGGTTTAGGATGGGGGATTGTAGGGACCAGGTCCAGAGGCCTGTTTCACAAAGCAGGATTTCTTGTTTAGCTGAATAACTTGTTGGATTTAAGTTAGTCCAGGCTAAATGTAATTGAAGAAAGATAAAGTCCATCTAGTCCAGACTACCTTAAATCTGACCAGTTATCTGGCTAAGCAAGAAATCCTGCTTTGTGAAACAGGCCCCAGATCTTCTGTAACAGCACTCTGTCTCTTTCCTTCTTCACAAAATAATACTTACTACATAATCTTAAGGTGTTACTTAAGGTTGTTATCTTGTTGATTTTCAGTAGGTGTGTCCAGACTTTTCACTGGTACTCTCTGTTGTAGTATTGCAGTGTGTTTTGGTGTTTAAGGAGTTCCTGTGCTGTGGGCCCTCAAACCTCTGGTTTCCTGGGAGTCCATGTCCCCCTGTACAGTGTCAGTCCAGCAGCTTCTCTCCCACTGCATGTTCTCCTCTCCTGTTTCTGCGTTTACCTTTGCGCTGCTCTCCGTTGCTTCTGGCAATGATTTAGCTCGTGGGCTGCGTCGTCACTGAGTTTTAAGACTCTCAGCAGGAACAAAAACAGAGAATGCCACAGGGGAGGGGAATACGGCTGGCCTTGTGCTGAGGAAGACGGTTCTTCTGGCTAAAAATAAGGCCTCGTGGGTATTGAGGCCCTTAGGGGGCCGGAGATGTTGGGGGGCTGGTGGAGAGACAGGGGAACGGGAGGTGTGAGGAGCTCTTGTGAGATCGGGACACTGAGCTGCCCTGTGTGTGTGTGTGTGTGTGTGTGTGTGTTTCTTCCTTTGTGCTTCCAGAGCCACGCCCAGCTGCAGCTCTGCCCTGGGCCTGACTGTCCCATCGTCATCCAGGTGCAGCAACCCCGCGCAGGACGGGTGAAGTGCAGAGGCTGCAGCCAGGAATTCTGGTGAGCAACAAAGGAGCGCTATAGTCAACAGACTCATAGACATGCACATGGGCAGGCGTGTGTACCTGTGTACACACACAAAGACCAGCAGCGTGCGCTCGCAGTCCATGTCACGTACACGACGCAGTCCACTGAATCTAGCACTTGCCATCCTGTACCTTCTGTTAATCTGCTCCCCCTCCCCGCCCCCAGCTTCAAGTGCCGGCAGATGTACCACGCCCCCACAGACTGCGCAACCGTACGCAGGTGGCTGACCAAGTGCGCAGATGACTCAGAGACTGCCAACTACATCAGCGCGCACACCAAATATGTGAGGGACACTGCTGTGTGTGTGCGTGCATGTGCGTGTGTGTGTCTGATGCTACCCTGACAGAACAACAGACGTTTCAGTGAGACCTTAACGGTCTTTGTCTTGGTATCAGTTATTTGTTTATTTATTTATTTGTTTGTTTGTTTATTTCTTTGGAATGTTTATAGCTTTTTTTTCCTCCCTTCTCTGTCTGTCTGTCTCTTTCTCTGTCTCTTCCTCTCAGTGCCCAAAATGCAACATCTGCATTGAGAAGAATGGAGGCTGCAATCACATGGTCAGTCCACCTCCTGGTATCTTTTCAGTTTCTTAAAATGTTTATTGCAGTGGTAATTTTGTTAATGAAATTTTTTTGTCATCGTTATCGTCAACGACTTTTATTTTCAGACTAAAACGAGACGATGACTAAATAAAAATGATTACACGAGGCCTAAGACACGGGTGGCCAATCTTATCCGCAAAGGGCCGCTGTGTATGCGGGTTTTCGCTGCAACTCCCTAATTATATTACTAATTAGAGGACTGATTGGCTGAGGAGTCCTCACACCTGGGTTTGAACAGCTGACCAAAAGGTCACCCCAAAAACCTGCATACACACCGGCCCTTTGCCGATGAGATTGGCCACCGCTGGCCTAAGACTATAATGAAGTGTATTGACAGTTTCGTCAACGAAAAAAAACGAGACGGAAATGTTTGCCAGAGACGAGATACAATCAGAACTAATGTCGTTCGCGTAAGGCAGGGGTTCAACTAAAATTTAAAGAGGTCCAGTTAGAGAATAGTTCTTGAAGCAAAGGTCCAGAAGATCATAATAACTATTTAGTGTGATAAATATTTAAGTAGCCTATTAGTTGTATCAATATTGCATGTAATCAATACCTGACTGTCAAATCAAATTAATTCAGTACAATTCAAAAACCTTTTGACAATATGTATTGTCACATGACATAGAGCTGATTATATATGTATGACTGCTGATATGTATAATGTTTTTTCATTTACTAGTTTTAAAATGACATTTTAAAAGTAGGGCTGCATTTCAAAATGGGATAAAATAAAATGTGAAAATTGTGCATGTTTGAATAAAGTGTTTAACTTAAACCGTAAAACCCTAATACAATCATTTTTATGTCATATATTTTAGTGTTTATGAATTTAAGTATTGGTTTCAATAATCCCACACCGGTAATAAAATTAAAGTCTGGTTTTAATATAAATACATACAAACTTATCACTTTAATCGCTATTAGAGTAGGATATGGCCAGTCTTATTATTAGCAAATAAAAATATTACAAATATTTATTTTTATATTTTTATTTTAATATTCAGAGAGAGCAGGCCTGGGTTATTATTATTTTTGCACTAATTGCACTCCTGATTTGACAGTACTCAGATTCCGGGTAAATAAATGTTTGTGTTTCAAATAAGAGTGAAATCTGTGTATTTGTGTACAGCACAGTCAGACCTTAACACCATTCCTTAACATTGGTTTAATTTCATCTTGGTGAACATAATGAGTTTCAGAAATCGAAGGGAAACTTTAAACATTATACTTTGCACTTTTAATTTTAGTTGACTAAATCAACTGTAGTTTTAGTCGACTGTATCTTATGATATGTAATCGACTAAAACTAGACTAAAACTAAAATAATTTAGATGACTAAATTATGACTGAAACTAAATTATATTTTAGTCAAAAGACTATGACTAAAACTAAATAAAAATTTGCTGTCAAAATTAACACTGGTTTATTGAAACAGGATGGCACCCTAACAACCCCCCCCCCCATCCTCTATTTCAGCAATGCTCCAAGTGTAAACACGGTAAGTCTCCAGCGATGATCGACGCCCCATCCCCCCTCCTCCCGCCGCTGGGTAGCCCACCTGCCCCCCCCACCTGCCCCCCCATCCTCCTCACCTGCCAGTTAGCCCTCTTGTCCCCACGTGTGCAGACTTCTGCTGGATGTGCCTCGGTGACTGGAAGAGCCACGGCAGTGAGTATTATGAGTGCAGCCGCTACAAGGAGAACCCTGAGGTGACCAACCAGAGCCAGCAGGCCCAGGCCAGGGAGGCCCTCAAAAAGTACCTCTTCTACTTTGAGAGGGTGAGGCGGGGGCACAAGTATTATTATTGTATTATCCAGACATCCATCCATTCATCAGTAATCCATTCAAACCTCCATCCATTCATCAATAATCTATCCATCAGTAATCCATTCAAACATCCATCCATCTATCATCATCCATCCATCAATAATCCATCCACCCATCAATAATCATCCATCCATCCACCCATCAATAATCATCCATCCATCCATCCATCCATCCAATAGTCCATTCAAACATCCATCAATAATCCATCCATTCATCAATAATCCATCCATCAGTAATCCATTCAAACATCCATCCATCAATAATCCGTCCATCCATCCATCTATCCATCCATCAATAATCCATTCAAATATCCATCCATCTATCCAACCATATTCTAACTGGTTAATGCGTTTTAATGCTACTCAGGGTCATGGGGCCTGGTGTGTACATATTGTATGTTGTGTTATATATCACATTATGTATTGTATTATACGCTGTCTATACATATTAAGCTCATTCTCTCTCTTTGGGCGCTTTCCTACCACACCGTGTACCATACTTTTGGTAGTTTCTCGAAGTACCAAAAGAACAGTACTTCAAGGTGTTGGTTTTCCACTGGCGAAAAAACGGGCACTGGTGCCAAATGACATCACAAAGGCGAGGTGGGGGATTTTGTACTGAATTTGAAAAATGGATGCAGTGTATTATAGGGCTGGATGATGTGTGATATTACTACTAACATTGCATTTCATGCACATGCAATTCTCACATCGCTAGTAAGTTAGATTAAGATCGGGCTTCTTCTTACTTTCAATTCAGTATGGACATTTTACTGCTTTTGCATGAGCACTACATACATTCTCCGAGACAATCATAATCATTTTCATCATTGCTGTTTAAATCACTCCTAGACAGGTTTCTGAGAAATGTATGAAGGCCTTTTTGATTTATAAATATCCCAATATTTTTTACAACAAAATCGGATCACTAGGACAGCACGCTATATGCATCCAGGTATATTAAACAAAACACTTTTTAAATTTCTTGTCATGCCACCCTGATCTTTGTTTTTGTATCTGTTCTTCCCACCAGATTGCAATTATTATTATTTTTACTTAGTTCATCTTTGTTTTCTTAGTTGGTAACTTCTTTTTAATATTGTGGTTGTATTGTGTTTCAGAGGCAGGCTATTTGCATAACCAATCAACAATGAAAGCGTTTCAAGTCCCACCCCAAAGCAGTGAAGTACCAAAGAAGTACTCCAGCTGGTTTGGCACTTTTGGTACTGGAACTTTTGGTACTGGCACTCACCCGGAAGTCAATGGAAAAGGGAACGTACCGAAAGTACCGTACCAAAAGTACCGCACCTGGTGCAGTGGAAAAGTGCCCTTTTTTCTCTGTCTCTGCAGTGGGAGAACCACAACAAAAGCCTCCAGCTGGAGGCACAGACATACCAGCGGATCCAGAGGAAGATCCAGGACCGTGTGATGAACAACCTGGGCACCTGGATTGACTGGCAGTACATGCAGAACGCAGCTATGCTGCTGGCCAAGGTAGGGTGTCCCCGTCGCCATCACTGTCCACATCACCCTGGTCGGCGTCTGACCCCCAGCATCTCACCTGTGTCCCCAGTGCCGCTACACGCTGCAGTACACATACCCCTATGCCTACTACATGGAGCCTGGACCCCGCAAGAAACTGGTGAGCAGCGTGTGTGCATGAGCTGAATAAAACCGGAATTTTGCCAGTTTAATCTAGCATGGACCAGAACGGGCTGGCAGGTGCCTGAGATGGGGTGTGGGGTGTTGATTGGCCGTTTTAATGCTGCTAGAAGTCACCCCCCCCCCCATTTCCAGTTTGAATACCAGCAGGCACAGCTGGAAGCTGAGATCGAGAACCTGTCATGGAAGCTGGAGCGAGCCGACGGCTATGAGCGAACGGGAGCAGCAGGAGGAATGAGTGCCACTGACCAAGGGGTGAGGGCAGGGGGGGCTGATCGGCAGGGGGCTGTAACCGGCCAATGGAGTGGCATGTAAAAAGGTGTCCACTAGACCAGTGTAAGTGTATTGTAAATGTTGCCTTTTGAGGCGTGATTTCTTGCTTAGCCAGATAACTTGTTGATTTTAAGGTAGTCTACGCCAAATTTAAGCGATTGAAAATAAAGTCCATTTAAACTCGTGTACCTTAAATCCAACAAGTTATGCAGCTGCGTAAGAAATCCTGGTTTGTGATGCAGGTCCCTGGTGCTTATAACAGCGAGAACAGGCAGTACAGCACATAAGGTGCCAAAGAGACAAAGGGCAAGGACAGTACACAGATAAATAAATGTGGTACAGAAATAAAACATCCTGAAAAGAGAACATTTTAGTATTTTAGAAATATATTATAGTAATAATAATAAATTAGTAATGGGACTGCAGTCTAAATATACCTGGTTAACCAAATTTCTGCCCCTAGATCACCTGTAGTGTGGTGTGTCCTGTCCAAGGTGTAGCCTGGTCTTGTGCCCTGTGCTGCTTGGCATAGGCTCTGCCCCCCAATCACCCTGACTAAGATATGTGGGAGGAAGATGGTTGGATTGATGTTTGTATCGCCACAGAAATTACAAAATTTATGAAGCTACACTACTGGCCAAAATTGCGGTAACACCTGGCATTTTTTTCACGCTATGCTTTACAGATTTCCACACACATAGTGGCGGTAATGTTTATAAGCAATCAATATTAAACAATAGTACAAGTAGCATATGTTGGATGATTAAATAAGTAGCTGGAGCAACAGTTCTGCAACCTCTAAAAACTGGAAGTGTTTCCACAATTTTGGCCACTAGTGTATTAGTCAGTGATATTACTTCCCATGATAAAGCAGAGTTCACAAATTGCTGAAGCAGCTGATGCTGCGGGTTGCAATATGCATGTAGTTGGGCCATGTCATGTGATCAAGGCTATCATGTGATCCCAGTTGGGCTCACGTCCCTGCAATGTTGACTAGTTGTTGCTGAGGCTTTTTCTACGGAAACACAGAGACCTGAAGTTTGTCAGCTGACATAGGTCTGGTCTCCAGTACCGCATTTCTAGTAGACACTCAGTAAAGGCGTGTCTCTTTGAGCTTAGATGCAGCAGAATCATTATGATGATGTTCTGGGCAGTTTAATGTGACTTCAAACTGATTTGCACCAAATACTGCACTCCCTCAGGACCTGGAAATCCAGATGCACATCGCAGAGCACCACAGACGCACGCTGCTCAAGGACTTCCATGATACTTAAGACTAACCTTCCTGCACCTCAACAGCAGCCCCAGCTGGAGTGAGGAGGCCAGTGCCTCGGAACGGCTGGCTATCCCCGGTCTGCCTGCAGACCTCGCGCTTGTGCACAAACCCAATGGGACAGATAGGCTGCACAAAAAGGCTTCTTTACTCACCACAACACCAGTGCAATCTGCCCTCTGAAGACAAAGATACTTGACCAGGACACTAAACCAATGCACTCTGTTTTCTTGTATATTTTCCCCATTTTTCTGGCTGTTGCATATTTCGATCATTTGAAACATTGGGGGGGGAGGGGGGGTATAAAAATGCTGTATTTTCCAGCCGTTGTGTATTAATAGACTTCTTAAAGGGTTTTAAATGAACTTCTCATGTGTGGTTTGCTAAAGTGTAACTGAACGCAGGGCTGTAGGGCACCGAGCCACAGAGAGTGAGTGGGAAGCCCATCTGTGCAAAGTGTCTGGCCAGCAGAAGAATGTAAGCTGGTCAGCTGCATGCTCTATGAACCTTTAGTCAAACCAGTCACTCCATTTATGGCACCAACCTAACAAGCTGGCATTTGGTGCTGCTGGAGCATGATCCACATCTTCCTGCCATGTTTTTGATCCTTTAGCATTAGTGCTAATCCTTAAGTATTAATACTGGCTCATCTTCACCCTTGTTTTTTACCTCACTCCCCGAGTATGTCTGAGGAAGGGGATTTACATGCTGTGGAGCATGTCTGAGCACATGGTGCTTCAATGAACATGACACTTATGTTACCCAGCTGCCAGGTCTGTCGGACTACTCGGCTGATCTGAGCTCAGTTTAGCAGGTATATCTTAGTGGTGTTTCTCATCTCCTCTAACCAGATGTGAGCCGCTTGACATTCTTGTGGAAGACGACATCATTCTGTACACAGCAGCCCGTTGCTCTCAGGCTGGGGTGCCCTGACTTCCTGTCCCGTGACATATGACATCTTTCCCTTTTGTGTCTTTCTGCAGCTCCAAACTGCAGCAGTTACGATGCTTACAAAGGTGCATTTGTACCAGCTCACTTTGATAGTGATGCCCCGCGCTTGAAGTGGGCTGGCACTCGCCGCTACGCAGTACTGACACCTCTCAGTATCTGCTGCCACTGAATCACAAGTGGAGTAGCAGCGCCTGTTTTTTTTCCCCACTTCAAGCAGTGGCGCGACCACTTGGAGCAGTATGATGCAGACGGTCCTTAGGCTTTGACGATGGATTTACCCCAAATATAGTAGCAGAGCATCCAGGGTGGGCTGACATACTGCTGCCAAATCAAGGTTCAGACACTAATAGGATGCTTTACTTAGATCCCAGCACATACAGTAAATGCAACCCCACCCAAGTTGTATTTCTGTGTTCTGAAAGGGGGGGGGGGGTCATCACAAGCAGACGAGCTTGCAAACCGCAAATGAATCGGAAAACAAGACATGGGCACCTTAATATAACAAACATCAAACACACTGCCTGACACCAAAACGACCCACACGCTAACTCTGACATTCACTTGCATACAGCGTCCCCTGTAGAGGACACTTCCTGTCTAACATCTTCTGACATTCAGTCTCTTCTTGTTCCCCCCTAATAGTTAAGTAGGGCTGAAAGCCCCACAAGTAGTTCACAGGGAAGGATGTCCATCAGCGAAGCCAATGCCAGCCTTTCTGTTGCATCACTTAATGAACTTTCAAATCACTTCCTGTTAAAGGTGGTCCTTCGTGCTGATTGGTGGTGGGATTAGGCCAGCTGCGACCGCTCGTCTCTCGTTGGACAGGAAGTTGAAGGTGGCGCATGCGTTGGGCTGTTGGGGGAGTAAGAAGAACTTTTTTTTAGGTTAGTGTAGCGAGTTATCAAGTCACCAGGTATGACCCTGGTTGTGGGAGGCACTGGGAGGTTAAGTGGCCTCATTGCTTATTTCTTACCGTGTCTTGAATCTCAACTGCAATGCGCTTCTTCCTCAGGAAGTCTAGAACGTTCCTGTCAAGCCGCTCCACCTGGCCCCCAGTGCCCAGGACCAAAACTTCTGTAAGAAGCAGAAAGATTGAGAGCTGGCTGTGGATCAGATTACTGTTTGGTTTGAAACTCACTATTCTGTGCTTATACCTGTAGCTGCTTTTTAGGTGCTGGTAATTAATTAAAAAAAAAAGAAAGTACGATTTCTGCAGAAATGCCAATTCAGTCATGCAACAGCTATGTCCTGGGTATGTTTGAAACTTCAATACTACATCACCTGCTGCTTTTAACGGATATTAACTATCTGCACGTGGTGGTGGGGTAGGTATATATTACCGATGCGAGGCTCTAGTAGGTAGAATAAAGCCAAACTCTCCACTGAGATATCCTTATAGCTGCCTACCTGCAGAGGGCGACAGAATTCAGGCAAATTCTATATCAACATTTACCGATTAATTACTTAACATGTGTAAATTGTTTACTTAAGAGGTACTTATATTCAGGATGTCTGATAAGTAAAACTGCATATTTTATTGAAACAGTAACGTTTATTTACCTCACTTATTAGCCAGAGGTAGTTATTCATGGGCATAATGAACAATGCTAATCCTATCACTGTTTCACCTTACATAACTGCATAATAAATAATAATAATAACAGGCTCACATTCCACTGTAGGATGGCCGGCGGAAGCACGGCGCACGGTCCCAGTACGCGGTTCCGCCCGATAGTAAAGCCCCGAGGGCTGTAGCTGTGGATGAGCAGATCGCTGTCCGCTTCCTTCTGCATGACGGACACCGTGGTGCGCTGGTACAGTTCATCGTCAGTAGGGGCCAGGCGGTGTCCGCGCACGAAGGCAGGGCTACGGGACACGGGTGCAAGGTTACTCCTCCACAACCGTACGCTTCATTTACTTCTTACGGGAACAGTACTATAAACATACTCCCACACTATATACTACATAATTCGCATGTTACATACTAAGGTTCGTGTGAAACATGCAGGATGTAATAGACAATCGCAGATAATTTATACACAAAAACTAAAGTAACACCAGGCAACAGTTTTTGCTTTTAGCCTTAGAACATAACCACTAAACTACATGCGTAGTGATCTACTAAATACTTCTCAGTGTAGTATACATTTTTAAAAATCATGCTTATTTCGCCAGCTTACAATTTGATGGTACCGATGTTTGTTATTACTAAGGCAGTTATCAGAAGCCTCTCGGAATACCAGGCAGCTGAATAGAGGTCATCGGGAATATCCGTCAGACAACATATAACATATTTTAATTCATGATATACAGAGAGTGGCGTGCAGAATCAAAATGAAGTGCCATCAATACCTCATAAAACCTGGATATCTTTGAGGACCCAGCAGCAGGCTGTGCTGCACGGCCCGGGAAAGCAGCCTGGCGTAGCGCACAGTGACCATGCTGGTGGGAGAAGCCGCTCGTTTGTTCCGGTGTGTCACGTGAATCCGTAGATCTGCGGATCTGCGACTCGCCGCTGTAGGGTGCTGCCACCTGCCGGCCGAACTCAGCAACGGTCAGAATCGGGCGCTGCCAAAATCACTTCGCAAAACCAAAATTCACTTCCGCTACTATACCTATTGGCTGCGTAACTCTTCTGCAGCCGCATTTTTTTGACCTTATAGGCTTCTTATGTCACGATTAGTTTATGAGCTAGTTTAAGCGTTACGCGATAAATCACACCCGCTCATTTATGACTGAAGAGGTAGTGTCTCCCCACCGCCACTACCGTTTAATATTTCTGATATAATTGTTTATGAGGTTCTAGCCTGAGCTCCTGAAGTAACTTTCTGTTTCACATTTCACCCTTTTCTCCGTCTTGACGATAAACTGAAAGATCTTTGTCAAGAATGCAAGAGCTCCACAGGCCTGCAAAGGCATTTCCGACAAATACCAAAGCGCTTGATCACTGTGATCTGCAATCCTGTCTGCTTACTGTTGCTACATTCACCGTAATCCTTTGGCTAAAAATATTTACAACGTAACATATTTACAGTGGTATTTTAGAAAACTAGTCTAACATAAGATGATAGGAAGTGGAACAAAAGATCTTGTAAGCGTTTAAATGCCTGGGTAAGAACCATTCAGCTGAGCTGGCTGATAAAAATGTCAGGTAAACCTCTTAGTATGAAGGCAACTGCTACACAACTTAATATTTGTTATTATAGTTTTAAGCAGAAACATATTTGAAAAGCATCAACTGACGTCAAAGGCTTCATAATGGTTTGCACTAAAGATGTCCTGTACAAGTTAAAATAAATAACACCAACTTCTTCAGCTGCAGTCGAATGTGAGCAAGGCAGACAGAATCTGCACTAACATGTACAGTATGGGGCTCTGCAGATAAGTATGGCAAAATAAAATACTATGCTAATACTTGCCTCCTGAAAGTCTGGAATGCTGTTGAAATTCCTGCTTTGTAAAGAACATGCTGGCTTTACTGAGAGGTGCTGAACGGTTACAATATTCCCAAAGGCTCAGCATAATGACAGAATCTCTCACAGATGCAGCAGCCCTGTGGAATTCCATCCCATTCAAGGTAACCACACTTAAGATTTGGAATTCCATGATTTAATTTGAACTACTACTCACACTGTCACGCCCTCGAGCTGACACAGCTGCCTGCAATCGGTGTTAATAACAGCAGCAGTAGACTTAAGCCTGGTCCAAACCCCAGCTCAGTGCGAGGTAATGTCGAATTCTCCATGAGACATACTGAGCGTGTTAACCCTTGTCTTTTGTTCAGCTCCGCTCCACCTTGTTTGCCCTGCCTGATCTGCCCGCTCCTCTGGCCCAAGCCCCTTCCAGTCTTCCCTCTCCTCCCTCATCCCTCTTGCAACCTCATCGTGTGCCCTGTCCGTGTCAACGCACTGACCTCCCAACGCACTTTCTTAACCCCGCTCTCCCGACTACAACTTCGGATCCCGACTTCACCTGTGATCGCCGTGTTCCCTCCTCTCCGGCTCAGACCACAATTCTGCCTGCCCTCACTCTGCTTGCTTGCCTCGCGGCCTGTAATAAACTCAGCCTTGTGAGTATTTCTCCTGACTGGCGTGTGTTCCTCACACACACAAAATACGCACAAACAATTTACTAAATCCCCAGCCTCATTCATGTCGTCGCCAGCTGGGGCCAGAATATGTGAATGTGTGTAGGTGTGTGAGGGGAAGGCTGTCTTCCTGTGAGAAACTGTTTAGGGGAATGGGCCAAGATGGCTCTTCCTGCTGGTTAGTGAAGAAAGAGGAAGTAGTGAGACGTGGTCTCATCAGCAGAGGGAAGTACAAAGGCTAAAGAATCCCCATCATTCACTACTTCTGTCTCAATGGTTTTATCAGCCAAAAATGGGCACATGCAATAAGGGGAAACTGCCTTGGTGTGTGACACACTGTAGTGTATAAGACTGACACACTGTATCAGAGATTCCAGTGATGGACACATTCCAGTGGGAGTGGCGGACCGTACGTAGACATTCTATGTACACACGCTGAACTGCGTTGGCAAGTGATACGTGTGGCTACAGAAAGGAGGAGAGCCATGTGACAGATTAGGAGAGAGGCATGTAGAGAATGACAAAGAGGGAGACGGGGAAGTCTGAAAAACAAGGGGCGAGAGATGGAGAGAGAGATACAGAGGTCTGAGTGTAACAGGGTAAAGTGTTTCTCACACATGCAGACTTATCTGGTCGCATGATTGGCCAATTGTTTTATTTGTATGGAGTGTATAATCTTATTGGCTGATTCCTGTCCTATTCTGGACTTAGATTAAAGGTCTTTCCAGTCATGCTAGTGGTAGGTTGTGGTGGAACAAACTCCCATAAAAGAATAGAATACTGTACATTAGAGTTTTTCAAAAGCAAAAACAATTATTTCTACAATCATTTATATGCCCTCCTTTGCGCTACAGCAAGTGAAATGTTATTTACCATTCTGTGCTGCAGACACCAACCTGTATGTTGCTGCTTTTGCTAGGGGAATAAATGACTGGACTGACTTCATGCTTCCAAAGTTAATTTCATACAGCACAACGCAGAGTCATCCATGCTACATGTCTATGACGTACTGGGAGAGGGATACATGTAGGGAGAGAGAAATGGATATGCGTATTACTTCGAGGTAGAAAGATGGAGAGAAAGGAGAGAGCGATGGAGGCCATAGAGGTAAGGGGAGATATAGAAAGTGGGATGGAGAAGCCTGTCTTATTTATAGGAAGGTAAAGAGATGGCAGGAGCATTGAGAAATGAGACACTCTTCCCAGGAGGCCATCTCAGATGTCCAGAATCCCGGGACTTTCCTGAGCCCAACTGTCCACCTGACACACACACCTGTACATGTGATGAAAAGCGCCAAACACTCAATTAAACCATCACTGTATCCAGGGTTCAAATTACACAGTGGCTTTTCAGGACATATAAGTCTGTGGCTGCGTGGTCAATAACAGGGTTACTGCGAAAAACATTCTACTATTATGAACGAACAAACACAAAACATTGACACATTTGTACTATTTTTTTATTTCAAGAACCTTAATATACAGAAAATAAAATATAACCTATATACAAAAATATAACCTAAACACAAAAGTGGACATTTGTAGAGCTCCCCCTAAAAGTGTGAGGGGAGGCTTTCAAAGGTGATCGTGTCCTTTTCAGCTCCCCTGAGCTTTGAACCATGTGTGTATCTGATATGCACTATAAGGTCATTATTTTTAAGACACATATAGTAATTATAAAATATGTTTAATGAGACACAGGCACTTAAATGAAATTGATACAATTTATATATTCGAAATAGTCTAAGGAAATCTCTTGTATTTTTGTTACAATGAAACACACACACAGCTGAAACATGTTCACACTGTATCTTTGTAAGTCTGTACACATTAAATAATCCTCCCTAAGTGACTCAGATATCCGACTTCAACACAATAATCACTTAATTACATCTTTCTATCTAAAAGCTATCTGTCATCCATAAACCTTTTTCCTTGCCCAGGAATTAGGACCCCAGGGAGGGGGCACCCCTTAGAGTCACCAATATTCCTGACTGCATGATTTTAAAATGCAGCAGGAAACCCACTCACACATATAGAGAACACGCAAACCCCCCACACACAGAGCCTAGGACAGGAATCAATCCCATATATGACCTAAATATTCATATAAAAAAACATGGTCCCAGAATGGAGCCTTGTTGGACAGGCAGTCCTCGGGCTAAGAATGTCCAGCTTAGAGACAAAAAATTTGGGTGGCATGGTGGTACAGTGATTTGAGTCTCCATCCTGGCTCCATGTGTGTGAAGTTTGCATGTTCTCCCCATGTCATCATGGGGTTTCCTCCAGGGGCTCTGATTTGGACCCCCCATGACACTGAACATGAAAAGTGGTTACAGAAAATGGATGGATATAAAAGAATGTGGGTTAAACACAATGACTCATAATAACGAACACACACACTACTTTGTGATGCTTGTGAAAACATTGTGTGGCTTCAGAGGATTGTATGTAGTTACTCTTATTATTACTGCATAATTATAATTGTTATGTACTTATTTCTCTGACTTACCTACAAATTTGACTTAAAGACAGACTTCGGGAACAGGGCTGAGTTTTGAGGCCTTCTTAACACTACATAGTTGATTAAGTCTATCTTTTCACATAAAAAGGCTTCAGGAAACTCACCCCAGATCTCGTTAGTAACCTGGGGACTGTCTGCACCCCATGATTCCCCAAACAGGGTCACAGCAGACAGCTTAACCCCTAAGAAGTGGTTAATTATCTGCTGCAAAAACACTTCACACTGGTGCAGGACACCTCCCAAGTCATAATATGGAACACCACTCATTTCCCCCTACACTGAGATATAGTTTCTCAGGTGGGTTTATACATCTTTTGAAATTGAGAAAGTACCACTTCAACTACTGGCCATGACTGGAGAAATGTGTCTAGAAGTGGTTTAGCGCATTCAGGTGGTTTGAGTATTGTTCAGAAGTAAAAAACTGGCCTGACTCCTGAGCCACACTGATAAGAATCACGTTGACCAGACTCTGAAAAATAAAGGAATACCGTGTGGTACATAAAGCTCTAAAATGCCACTGTTCAGGGCTCATGGGTGAGGATGCAGGAGCACTTCATATGTAAAATCAATGAAGACTTTCTGGATGGCTCTAAAACCATGTCAAAGAAAAACTGACATACTCCTTCAGCCTTTATTACCTCAGCTTATCGCTGATCAATGTCAGCTGACTGATCACATGGAAATATTACGACTCAAATCGATACCAAGCCATTAAACATTATTTTCAGTGTTTTTCATTGTTCTTTAACATCGCTTCGACATTTGTGGCTGATAAAGCTCTGTTTATTCATGAGAAAGCATGAACGGGGGGCCCAGGAGAAGGGGGAAGGAGGGAGTGTCTGGGGAGGATCGGGTTTCAATGAGAAAAACGAAAGCGAAACGATTGCTGTTAACTGGCAGAAGCTGGAGGAAGTGAGGACTCATAAATAGGGCCAAGCAAGGAGCGGAGGACAGCGGAGAGTCGCCGGTTCAGAGACGGACACAGAGGCTCAGGGACACGCAGATGGCCACTACTGAGCGTCTCCCCCGACACCACACACACACACACAGACACACGGACCAAAGAAAGAACCAGAAACCTGCGAGAGAGAGGTAAAATCTCCCCCAGCCGCCGAACTCCTGGTTTCCTCCTGCTCTCTTTTCACCTAATATTATAAAAGCCCTCTCTGTTCCCGTTTCATCTGCCTCTTGATAGTTCCCAGGCTCGCTCTGTGCTCTCGCACCAGCAACAGCCTGTACCAGCTTACCTCTGTCCCTCGGGCACACCTACGCACTCTCAGACAAGCTCACACTCATCCGCACGCTATGCGCACCGACATACCGACCTGTCGCCTCACTCAGGAACAATCGCAAGCAGCCTCAGTCAGCATCTAACTCCATATACAAGAAAACATGCCATCAACTTCGTCCTCACAAGAATAAATACCTGTCAGGCTGCTTTCTATATCTCACACACGAATCTGTAGAAAAATACATTATAAGCAGACACTGTCTTGGTTACAAAGACCTTTCAGCTTTAATAATACACCTGTGTGATTCCAAAGTAATAGTAGGCGACACTTTGGATAAATGGAAGACTAAGCTACAGGATAAACAAACATTGCTACTCTGATATGGATGATGAGTGACCGGGAAACTACAGTAACAATAAGTGAATCTTTGTGTGTCGCTTGCTTTGCCATATTCTTTCTGCATGGAGGTCGCGCACAGTGATTTTACAGTATGCATCGTACGGAGTACTTACGGGAGGTGGCGGTAACGGAACCCACAATGCAGCTGGTGTTGAGCTGGGCAGCTGCGTGTGTGCTCCGTTTCCACCAGCTTCCGACACTCCCAGAGGCACAGACTCCCTGTCGAACCCCAGCTGGGACCTGGCTGTCAACCTAGGGGGCGAGACGGATGAACTGGAAGGATGTGTGAGTGTGTGCCGTTCAACTGTACGCGCAAAGGGCAGGAAGGCTCTGAGTGTGTGCTTGGCGTGTCCCTCTGCGTGTTGGCTTATTTGCCTACATGGACGTCCATGCATGCCCAGGTGGTTTGTATGTGCGCATGTCTGTGCTCTGATACAGTGGTATCTGTGGGACAAAGAATGATAATTATTTGTATGTCAGGCGACATGAACCATCTGTACATGGTATCTGTACATGAATCTGTGGATCTGGTTCTGCGTGTACATTTTTAAGCGTGAGAAAATGTGCCTTAGCAGATGTGTGCCTTATTATATGTATATATATATACACACACACACACACACACACAAGCACATAGATCTACATATTTGTTTCTGAACATCTATATATACACACTATATACATATATCTACAGGTGTGTCTAAGTATGTAGCAGAGTATATCTGTACTGTAAGGAAGAAGATTTCTGTTACTCTCTATCTGTATGTGTGTGTATCTGTATATCTGTGTGTCTGGTGCTATGTAAAGAGAAAGTGAAAGAGATGTAGCAGGGGATTTCCAGTGCTCAGGGTGTGTGTGGTTGCGGGGGGGTGGTGGTTGGGGTGGTAATCAACCTCTAGTTCTACTTGAAGAACTCGACATTTGATCAACATGTGAGCTGCGTTCCTGAATGACACGTTTTCTCCCGGTTCGCCAGACAACAAGAGCCATCGGGAAATTCGTGTCAGCCAAGAGTGATGGCTGGCAACCACCAATCGCAGCAGCCCTCTGCTCTGATGGGGAGATGAGCAGTTAGATAGACTTACCCTGAAAATGTGTGAGGAATACAAAGGGAATGTTTTTTCATTCATCTCGTTGTTTTCGACTAGAAGCGAATTAAAGTGCTTTCAAATACATCTTGTATCTGATGTCTATTTTTGCATCCTTATTTTATCATACAGATCAAAGACTCAGTATTATGAAAGAAAAGCATAACGGAAGGAAATAGCCTTTCCTACGGAGTTCTACATTTTCTATTTTCTGGACAGATTTACAGAAATATTGCAGACATTGAACCACAGTGATGAGAACTGAGAAACTTCATTTCCTCATCCATGTGTCACATGACTGTCACATGACATCTGTCAAACACACCAGGAGACAATACTGACAAGACCAATAGCATTACAAAGCTGTCTGACCGGCATCAAATGTTTTTTTTTCCCAATTAATAGAAACAGCGCTTAAAAATGGAGAAAAACAGTCTGAGTCAGTGTATTTTGAAACATTATCTTGAACAGACAGGTAGCAATTACATATTAAAAGCTATTTTCTGGTTTTGGATCATAAACAATTAAGTAAAGTGAATTAGTAATGCTTATAATTAATTTCAAACTTGAAAGTTGTCAGTGTATATCACAGCAAGCCCACCAAAATGAGAGAAATACTTTATTCTAAAGTTAAACAATCAGAATGGGATCCAACAGCTCTGAGACCCAAGACTTACAAGAGACTGCTCGCCCTAACAGGCTAAACCAGTTACAGAGATGGTGATTCACATCAGTGGATCTGAAGAAGATAAACAGGCAGTTAAAAGTCAGCCACGTCAAAGCCGAGCCTGCTTGTGGCCTTTGAAAACACATAACTAAACCGCGAAACAGAAGCGTATAATGATTCACGCACAATTATTGTCAGTGGTTCTTAATCAATACTGTGGGGGTTTTGCTGCATTTTTGTATGGGATCAAATTAGGTTATGCAAACATGGGATGAAATAGAATTAGAAATAAGTTACTCAAATTACCTTAATGGACACACTTGATCCCTAGAGTGTGTCTGTAAGGCAAGCCAAATTGTCTTTTTTTCTCGGAATAAGGCACTCTCATCATAAATTAATATGAATTCAAGATATCTACATTGCAATTCTGACTAGTTTTCTAGTAAAAATTCATATTATAGAGGTCTACAATTCAGTTTTTACTAGTCATATATTCCTATTGACTTCCATTGTATTTTTGTTCACATATTCTAAATTCAATTTTTACTAGTAAAAACTCATATTGAAGATATCTATAATTGAATATTTTACTAGTAAGAAGTCATATTGTAGATATCTGTAACTACATTTTGACTAGTAAGAATTCCAGGTCTACATATCCATAATTGAGTTTTTACTAGTAAAATTTTAAATACAGATCTCTACAATTACATTGTAAGATCTGAAATAACATATCCAAAGAGTAAAAAAACATCATTGGAAGTCAATGGAAATATAGTACTAGTAAAACTGCATTATAGATACTGTATCTATAATATGAATTTTTACCAGTAACAATACAGTTCTTGTAAAAATGATTCATATTAGTCAGAACTGATTTATAGTTATTTGGAATTTGTATTCTTACTAAGAAAACTTTAATTTTAACTAGTAAGTTAACTAGTAACATTTTTGCTAGCAAAAATGTAGTTATTCCAAGTGCGTCTTGTCCTATTAAAAGACAATTCGGCTTGATAATATGTCCGAACACTTATGTAGCTTTACCTTCTCTGTATTAATGTACCTTTGACTTTGTAAATGTTCAGTCCACCTCCCCAGTGTCCCTGCAGGCCTTTTCTCTGTGGGTGACACATCAATATTTTACTGCCTCTATAGGTCAGTTGTTAACATTGCATGTTTCAGTTGAAGGTCATATTTCTGAGAACTTTTATTTCTCAGAAAAGTTCCCTCATTAATGAACTATATTTTTGCTTGCGATATTCATGTAATTTCATTGTGCAGAAGAACTATTCCTTTTGCAATCTTTGTGTAACCTTAATACAGCTGTAACTACAGCTATAAGTTTAGATGCTCTGGATATACAGTCATGTGAAAAAGAAAGTACACCAGTTCTATGATTTCATGTATCAGGACATGATTTAAATAAATAAATAAAATCTGGTCTTTACCAGATTCTAAAAATTAATTAATTTGTAATTTGAGGTAATCATTTTCTATATTCCTCACATCATTGTTGAGGAATTTTGGCCCATATTTTTACAACGTTGCCTCATTTCATTAAGGTTTGCAGACATTTGCTTTTGCACAGCTCTAAGGTCCCACCACAGCATTTCAATTGGATTGAGGTCTGGACTTTGACTGGGCTATTGCGACACCTTGATTCTTTTCTTTTTCGGTCATTCCATTGTAGATCCTGTTGCATGACCAAATTTCGGGCAAGCTTTAGCTATCGGACAGATGGCCTCATATTTGTCTCTACGATACTTTGGTATACAGAGGAGTTCATAGGTGGTGTCCAGGTCCTGTGGCTACAAAACAAGCCCAAATCATCACCCACCCACCACTGTGCTTCATAGTTTGTATGAGGTGTTTGTGCTGATATGCTGTGCTTAGTTTTCGCCGAATGTGGTGCTGTGCATTATGGCCAAGCCGTACTTGTTCAGTCTTTTTCCTAATTGTACTGCCATGAACTTTAACATTTAGAATGTTAACAGAGTTAACATTAGAGTTAGAGTCTTAGATAGGTCATGGGTTTTTTGCAATTTCTTTGGCATTGCATGGTCTGACCTTGGGCTGAATTTGCTGGGACGTCCACTCTTGGGAAGCTTGGCGACTGTCTTGAATGTTTTCCACTTGCGAATAATCTTTCTCACTGTAGAATGATGGACTTTAAATTGTTGGTAAATGGCCATTTAACTCTTCCCAAATTGATAGGCAGCAACGATTACTTCTCTGTGATCACTGCTGATGTCATTCCTCCATGGCATTTTGGTAACACAAACCTGAATGCTCCAGACCAGCAAGCTGCCAAAACTTCTGCTTTTATAGATGTGGTCATACTTGCTGATGATCAACTAATCAAGTGCATTTGATTAGCAGCACCTCGCTGCTACTTACCCTCTTAATTCCTGTGAAAGCTTAATTTTACTTAATTTTTCACACACTGCATCTGCATTTTGGTTTTTTGTTAAATAAATAATGACATGATGTAATATGTCATGTTGTTGTTCATCTGAGGTTGCATTCACGTAATTTTAAGACCCGATAAGGACCAGATGATTTTTTTATGTCCTAATACGTAAAACCTTAAAATTGACAGTATAGTTTCTTTTTCACATGAGTAGATTGCTATGAATTAGAATATGGGTGATAAAACGTACGACACAAGTTTCTGATTTTACCAAAGGGTAATGTTAGCATGATACTAGGTATACTTAGTGAACTAGATTATGCTCAAGACACGAGACTAAATATGTCATTTTGATATCCATCCATCCTTCCACGCGCCTCCTAACCGCTTATCCTGGGTCATAGGGAGCCTGAAGGTGGCGATCATGGGCGTTGCAAGAAGTGTTGGGCCCCCTTGACAAAATGTCACCTTTTATTAAGTTTGTAAATTTATTATCGGGGCATGACATACTGTGTCAGTTATAGTTAATACTGGTTTCCTTAAAAGCAGAGATACTGACTAACTCTAACTTTGGGACCTTTCGGTGTTACTTGAAAAATACGCATCGATCGCTCCGACGTTGATTACTCGTCCTGGACGCCCGAGGGGCGTGCCCGCGTGAGCTGTTATTTGCGTGCGCGCCCCCTGTTTATAGGCAGGAGTTTAAAGTGTATTCATGGTACGAGAAACCTGCGGCCCTTAGTAATCTGTCCACCAATGTAGCACTTAATATAGTGATGTAATTATAGCCGGAGAACAAGCCCGAAACGGAGTGTTTACGCGCTGCGAATAGGAATTAATCGTGTAACGGCGAAGTTCAGACCGTAAGGCTAGCTATGTATAGGTCCCTGTACTCGTTCCGCTCTCCGGAGCCGAACTCGCTCCACTTCGCTGTCGGCGAGACTTTCCTCATCCTGGAGAGGAGCAATCAGCACTGGTGGCTCGGCTCTCGCTGCAGTTCCGGCGAAACCGGCTACATCCCGGCGTCCTACATCGAGAGAATACAGGTGAAACGGGTCTTTTCGTAGCGTCATTCCAAGAAAAGGGGTTTTTTGGTGGGCGATGTTAGACATCCATAAGGGGAATGTGAGAGTCGTGACCCGGTTGAGTTGAACCGATTTCTTTTACGCCCGTATTGAATTTTGGTTCAGTGTTTCTGGACCTTGAGGAGTGGACTTTTCCCCCGCACATCGGCGTGCGTATCGGAAGTGTTTCCGATCCTTCACCGTGAAATTCTGTCATCCAGTGCGCCGAAAAATAAAGTACATATGTACTGATCCGGACTTTTTTTTGTGTCACCTGGTCAAAAACTCAGCTGGAAAATGTCATGCTTTATCGCGTTCAGGGACGGTGACGGGCCCCAAGCCGGCGGAAAACGAACCACCCATCATCATGGGCTGGCAGGGTGAAGCCATCTGGCACCATTTCTGTCCCAAGAATGACGTGGTTCAACGCCGTAAATAATTATAATAGAATAACCATTTTTGACCAGCAAAGTGCACATATAATAAAACAATAAGCAAACGTATCGAGAATAAAACAAAAGTGCGACTATGCCAAAACGCCGATGGACTGATGTCATTCCCTGACGCATTGAAATATAACTCGACTCAAAGTTTAACACAAATTCCAGGTGTGAGCAAAGTCTGGCAAAGTTGCTGCCGAGATTTTTTCCTTTGTAAAATGTGCACGCCTCTTTTTCCCCAGTTAAATGCATGACATGTTGTGGAGACTCTCCTGCCCTGTTGCCCTTCTTTCAAAGCTGCGGATTAACGGGACGGAATCAGCATTTCGTTTTGCGGCGGCGGTGTGGTTTTTATTTTTATTTTTTTGGTGATGCAGGGACGCTGCACTTTCCCCCCGAGGCCTTCCTGGATATTCCAGGCAGTCACCAAGGCCTAATTAGTTTGTTTATTCTTTGACTATCGCAGTTGTATAATAATTAACTGGATATTTCTGATTATCTATAAAGGTCGGATTTTTCATCTTCATTCAGCTGGGACTTTGTCATGCTGTCCCTATAGATGTGTACCGTGCAACATGCGGGCGAAATGGGGTTATATGTATATGGACTAGTGTGCAAGTCAAAGACTGAACGGCAAGGGGCCTGAGCTTAAGACTGCAGACTATGCATAGTGCCAGTAAAAACAGAAGTACAACAACACATGATACATACGCTGGATATTTTAAGTACAAACAACCCAAGGAAGCATAGAGCCAAAAATGCTGAATGGGAGATTAAATAAACCCCGAGCTTTAAGTATAGCAGCAAAAATTACCTATAGAGTAATGATAAATCACAATAAAGTGAGCAGTGCCATTGGAGAGGGAAATGGGTCCATTTTAGGGTCTGGCCAGTTGGGGAGGATCTTGACGGTCCCTGGAACTAAGCTGTTCTGGCAGAACTGGTTCAGATACTCCAGTATATATCAGTGTTTTAATGAGGTGGTGGTTAGTGTAGGAATGTGTCTGAGATGCTGTTGAGCTGTTTGCAGGTCAGAGTGTGGATCAGGCAGATATTGGTGCAAGGGATTTTTAATCGTCGTGTTTTGAACTAATGCCTTTGCTAAAGAATGAAATTATTTCATTCATACTAATGACATTAGATGCCAAGTTCATGTTGATTCTTGGCCACAATATTTCACTAAAATATGTGTCTACTTTTGTGCTGACGACCTTCTGGACGTGCGTTGTGTATTAATGTAAGATCAGCCAGTTTAATTAGCCATATTTGCTGAGATATTCTGATTGTGTCGCTCATCTCTCTCATAATAACCTGGAGCAGGGATCTGCTTTCCTCATGATCCGTGCAGCCGCCCCTTTGTGTGTGTTTGTTCATCTTTGTGATTTTGTTGTGTGGATGTTTGACAGGGGGAACATTAGTTCACTATGCATTTACTTTACATTTTTAGTTATTTAACAGATGCTTTTATTCAAAACGACATACATTTTCAGCGAAAGCAGAGACATTCCCTGGAGGAAATGGGGGCCTCACTCAGGGGATCAAGAGTGAAATAACTTTGCTGCAGAGTTGTGGTACTTGAGTTTGGAGTTGGACTTGAGTCTGGTTTTGAGTCCACATATGAATGGAATCGTGGGAGTTTTTACTTGGTCTTGACTCTGAACTTAACACTTGTGACTGGAAAAACTTTCCTGATTCCATAGATTATGCCTGCAGTCTGTAAGTAGCTGTAGACCACCCCCTGGTTTCTTATATTAGCGTTGATATTTTCCAACATTGTGCCTCCACCCACACAGTTAAATTACATCGTCGTCATGTCTGGTTCCAGAACCAATTTTAAACGTGTGGAGCAGGATACAGTCATGTTACACTAAACTTAATAATGATTACAGGATGCAGTGGAGGTGTGTTTCTGTCGTCTTTGCTAAATCATTTATTTCTCAGTTTGAGAATAATTATTTCTTAGTTGGTGGTCATTTCAAATAAATAATTTTAAATTTCTCTTCAATTTATGCTATTTGAATTCAGATTCATGGTATACAAATGAACTGTGACATCTCGGACGTGTCCCTCTGTTGGACTCGATCTTGAATCAGACTCACTTTATCAAAGAGAGTCTTGACTTGGACAGTGTTGTGTTTGGTGGTCCCAGATATCCTAACCCTCTGAGTCACACACTGTCAGGCTATGCTTTCTCCCTCCTGCCTTTTTGAGTAATATTGCTCGAGTGTTCGTCCCTAGGGTTGGTGCGTGTGCCCCGAGACCTATAGGGTCATACGCCAGGGAGAAGAGAGGGGAAAAAAAAATGCCAAGGGGTTCAACCAATGGCGAGCTGTGGCTTTGGAGGGCTGAAGATTCTTGTAATTCTTACAAGAAAACGGTTCACCGGATCAGATGGAACCTGCAGTGAGTCACAATGGGTCTCTCATTGATCCTGTGCAGAGAAGGTAGAGGAATATTTCATTTAATCTTAGAAAATCCCCCACAGAGTGGGTCTTTAATCAGACTGGGTAATTCAGGAACTTTATTAAGTAGTCTGACTCTTTCTGTGAGGGTTTAAGTGTACTTGAGTGTATTTTGTGTGCGAACTGAAGTGTCCCGGCTAAAGTGAGGCTAAATTTCACTTGGGGGAGTTCTTGTCTAGACTCTCAGCCACTGGAGAGCTCTGTCAGTGCCTTCAGCTGGGGATCCCCTGCAGCACTTTCCCTGTTGTTAGGCAACAGAACGAGGCCATTAACACAGAGTGTGGCTGTCTATTTTGGGGGGGGGGTCTTTTTGATGGGGTTGGCAAGGACCAGCACCGATCTTAGGCCGTAGCCGCTGCTCATGACTGACATCTCTGTTATTGTCTTCTGTCAAAAAAAACATGGATTGTTGCCTGGTCTCCACTGTAAACCATCTCCAGTTGTATTAATTAGTAGGCCTACCGACACTTTTTCCCTTCCATCTAGCATCCACAGAGATATTTAAAACAACGTTAAGATGATTTTGCCCTCAGGTCGTTTACCCTCAGGCCATGTGTTCACTGGCCTTCATTATCTCTGCTGTCCAATGGAAGGTGTCAGGCTGCTTGCTGTGGGGGGAAGTTTGGTCCTCATGCTGTCAAAAAGCACTGCATATGGGCCTTCACTTTTTTTTTCCATTTGTTTGCCTGTTCATCCATCTATCTGTCTTTTCCATCACTGTTTCTCCACCACCGGGCTGTGGTGTCACCCCACTGATAATCTGTGTGAATGTAGCTGTGCTAAATTGTTTGCACGCAGGTGAATCAGATCACAGTTCAGACATCGAAGCCGTCAAATCCACCACTTTGTAACTGCTGAGAAGCGGCTTATTAAGGTCTCGTCAGCTGGTTTCCTTTTCACAGGATTACGCTGAAGCCAGATTTATTTTCTGTGACCATTCAGTCGTCTTATCGCATGTGCTGACTTTCTGTTGATGTAGCAGAATTACATCCTTCCTTTCGCCCTCGTTCGTTCCTGCTCAGGCCCCAGAACAGGATGAGGTCCTACAGTCGATTGACCGGGCGATCGAAGGCATCCATAACAGGGCCATGAAAAGTGGGGGCAAGTACAACCTGGAGCAGAGAGAGGTGCTACAGTGAGTACCTTGCTCACTCAGGCCTTTGAGTAAAGCTCCTTTAACCTTTAGATCCAGGCTGTCAGAGCAAGCGGCTATAGCTTCTTAATGGATCCCTTCACGCCAGAGCAGCTATTGTCTCTCTGTGGGATGAAAATGGCTGCTTTTGCCCTAGAGTCCTTCATGTAAATGGTGACACGTGGTCCTCCTGAAGTTACTTAATATCTCTTTAGTTGTAAGTGGTCTCTCTCTGTCCTTCTCAGGTGCCTCTCTGTCCCTTGTTGTAGATCCCTGTATATAACTGCAAGGTTATTGTCTCTGTGTCTTATTTTCTTCTTTTTTGATTAGTGAACAGCTGCTTTGGTCTTGACTCCCTTGATTTAATTCAGCTACGTAGGATGACGCCTGTCCTCCTCTGTCTCAGGAAATTGATCCATCACAGGAAGGAGATTCTCTCCCGTCGGAGTCCGACTCCAGCCAACCACAAGCAGGGCCTGCCAACATCCACCAGTGACCTTTTCTTGGGCCATACCTCCCAGCCTCCAAATGGGCTGACCCGCTCATATGGGCGCCAGGCCAGCGAGCCGATGTCAGAGAGCCCTGAGAGTATACAGGGAGAACAGGGATTGTACGAGGTACCGCAGACTGTTAATAAATTGATGTAGAATGATATATTCCTCATACATTGCTTGTCATGTCAAATTTTACAGTGTTTTAGGTATCGAAACTTTTACCCTTTTTTTTTTTAGCGGATGCCGTTAAAAGCAGTGTGTGAGAAAGCAGTGTCAGGTAGTCCCTGGAGCACTGGAAGGTCCTGCTCAGGGGCCCCACAGCCAAATCTCTGTGCCAAACCTGGGATTCAAACTAGTGACCTTCTGATCACAGGCAAAGCAGCTTAAACCGCTGAGCACCCCTTAGCTTTTGTCAGATAGTCTGAACCCGCGTATCTCTGTCTCCTGCCAGGTTCCACCGCAGCCTCGGCGTGCGGCCCCCATTACCCCACCCCCCCCTGAGAAGCGCAGAGGTGGCCGGAGAGCAGGTAGCTGCCCCTCCCCCCCCCAGCAGCCTATACTAGTCCTTAAAGCGTCTTCACTGTCTGAACTTGGACTGTCTAACTCATCGTCACAGCTGGGCTAATGTACTGTCTGTCTTTGTAGTAATGGTTCTATTTACGGCCCAAATCCGTAAAAGGGGCCAAGCTATTGTCTGACTCTGTGTTTGCTGTAATTAACTGTCTAGCCATGTCTTAACTGTGTTATTTGCTGTCTGGCCCTTTGTCGAAGTCGTATTTATTAACTCAACAAAAGCTGTTTGTTTAATTTGATGAGCGAATCCTCTGCTCTGATTCTCTAGTCTGTTCAGACTCATGACATCACATCCTGTTGTTTCTGTCCCTCATCAATGTAGCTTTATACCTTCTCGCAGTGTCTTCTCTCGCCTTCAGCGGGTGCAGCTTTACCCCTCCTTTTAAGTGTCTCCCTGCGCTTCCTCTGTGCGATTCACTAGACCAGTGCTTCCCAGTGGAAGGGAGCAATAATGTGGACTGTCTGGGGGGTCCCCAAGAATTGTGCTGGGAAACGCTGCCCTGGAACTTACCTACTACTTTGTTTCACACCTGTCTCTTTCACATGCAAGCCACTGTTGATGTGATTGCTCAGCTTTGGAGACCACAGCTGTGCTTTCCATAGTAAATCTTGACCTTCATCCTTCCTCTGTACCCTGCTCCCTCCTTTCTCACCCTGTCTGTGTCTCTCTCTCCCTCCCATTCCTGTGGCACTGCAGCAGAGGTTCCCTCTAGGACTTCCTCGATGGCGGCTGGCTCCGCCCCTCCTGCCAGTGTCGGCCCATCCTCCTGTGGAAGCTCCGTGTCACTGGACTCCAGCTCCTGTCACTCAGCCATATCCTCGGACGTCAGCCTGCCCAGTGTGGCCAGCAGCACGCCTCCCCCAGTGCCCAGCCGTGTGAAAGTCTTGGCCCCACCCCCTCCTACCCACACCACTCCTGAGTTCTCCCCTCCCTCATCTCAACCCTCTCTCCCGAAAAAGGGTCACGCACCTCAGCCCCCTGGCTCCTCCGTGTCCAGCATTCAGGAGCAGCCCCAGTTGGCCTGCCCTGCAGATCAGGCACCTGAGTCCATCAGTCCCTCAGGGAGTCCTACCAATGGAGTCCACGTTCCCATGACGATGGGGGCGGAGCTGATAGAGCTAGTGCGCAAGAACACCAGTCTCAGTTACGAACTGTCACGCGTCGCTGTGGGTGTGGTCGTGGGCCACCTGCAGACTGCAATCCCGCAAGCTGCCCCAGCCCTGGAGAAAGTCCTCCTCTCACTGGTGGAGAGCAAGGTCAGTGGGCAGAGCTGGTCTGGGAATCCTCCTATCATTGGTGGGTGGGTGGTGTCTGTAGCTTGGTCTCCCATTACCTGGTTGTGCACTGCTACCCAAGTTGACGATAATTAAAATGAGCATTTAATTTTTAATTTTTAATCCAAACGAGACTGACCCCACACCCTAGATGCTTCTTAATAAGAGTGTCAGTCCTACTGGTGTGATCTTTACCCTGTTTTTGAAGGAGGGAAGTCGCCTGTCAAGGGCTGACGAAGCGAGATTCTACTTGTGACCCGGGAGTGACTCGTGAATGCCCCGTATGGGAATAGGTGACGGGCTGCTGAATTAGATGGTTTGCGGGGTCATGTTTGGGCTGCTGTAAGAGCTGTTCCGTATCTGTCGTTCTTGCCAATTACTAGTATAGCATCCACATAAATATTGGTATTGTTAAGTAGCGTAACACTGCTCTAGCACTGACTGGATGGTGACCCAGACCCCTTTAACCCGTGTAATCTTCAGGAAAATGTCTCTACGGTGTTTTGCGGGATCACTCAAGCCACTGGATGCTTTGGATGACTCGGGTGGAATATTTCGTATTCGGCTGCCTCATGTCAACATTTAATGCTGCTGAGTTTCATGTTTCCTTATGGTTGCTTCACAAGGTTGTTTGGCTCAAATTAGAGGTGCACCAGTCCGATATACGGGATCGGTATTGGCACTGATCCATACCTAGTTAGACGGATTGGTTATTGACCATATGTGACCGATCCATGTCCAGTACTTACTACTTTAGTGTTCGGGAGTCTGTAAAGTTCCTATTTCTTGTTAAATCGATCTGTACAATAAATGGCACAGTAGCTCTTTCCTATTTTCGATGTTTTTGTGGCATTCAAGCTGAATTCTAATGCTGCCACTCGAGTCTGAGCGCCGTGACTTCTGCCTGCTGTGACGTCATGTGCATACTCTTCGCAGCAGAAGTGTAAGAACATCAGATAACAGGGTGACGATCTAGAAGTATTTCATGCTTTTAACAGCAATTAATAGGACAGTGATTTGCAACTTTTGTAAAAACAAAGTTTTGAGAGTTTTGGAAGCGCCATGTAGTGCAAAATCCCACTAAACGCGGGTT
>JAODJU010000130.1:7854709-7870679 GCA_026776725.1 Gnathonemus echidnorhynchus
ACGAAGGACAAATATATTAACCTATTACAATACAAAATAGGCCTACATGTACTTTCAGGTATAATCAGTTTTTTTTGTTTTTAAATTAGAGGCTTTAAGGCTTTTAAAAACATTTAAACCAATGTGGAATCAGAAGATCTAGTATGTGTGGCCACACTATATATGATCTGACCCGCTGCCACAATCCAGAAATTTCACCGTATGCTCCAACAGTCGCCAACACAGGCATGATATACACACTGATTTGAAGAGGATGTAACCTTGCCGAGGATCAGCGTTCCCCAGATGAACGATTCTCCATTTTAGCCAGTAGGAGGCACCCTGGGTAAATGTTTATTTCCTTACGTGAGGTTGGCCAGTTGCAGCACTGCATGTTTTAGTCAATAGTGAATTGACACTTGGCTCATACCAAACCCACACTGTCAGAAAAAAAGTTCCAATTTGTACTTTTGAGGGTACAATTACTTGTCGCTGGGGCTGTACCGTAGCTGTAGGTGCTCAGCTCTCAGTACAGAAAAGGACTCTAAGGAACATTTTGTACCATTGGTGGTACATTAATGTTGTTTGTACCTTAGGGAAAATGGGTTGTACCCTTTTTTGGACAGTGCAGCAGGTAATGTTTCACAAGCTACCATTCATAATGAAAAGGACTTTACAAATAAGTTTAAACATGAGATAGAAAAACCCTCTCAGGCCTTTGAAGACTCAAACTGCTCATCCCTGCTTTATTTAAGCCAATTATGCAGTAATATACTGTTGTTTTACAGCACTGCAGTTTTATGGGTATTTCCCCAACCCTGAACTCTTAATTGGTTTTTCTGAATTGTTGAGTCCACATCCGGTCAAGGGCGTTCCTGCTTCTTCCCTGCCCTCCCAGATCAGCCTCCCAATCTACTATTTAAAGTGTAAATTAGCTGCAAACGAAATGCTTTCTAAAGCTTGCAAACTTGAGGTCTAGAGCTTTGATAATAAGAATTATGCAATGGTAATGATAATGATGATGATGATCATTTAAGTCTGTATTTCTTATTTGCTGCATGTTAAACAGATGTTATGTCTGTCGCATGATGAATGGCTTTCCGTGTTGTTATAAAAACGACGTGTACTTTATCATGCATCCATTTTGCAGAGCACGAATCAACCTGAGCAGCGCGTATGCAAATATAATACAAAAAAAATGCAAATAGGTCGAGATTCCTTATAATGATTTGTTATACAATGATTGGCCATCCGGAGCCATTCTCTCGCATCATTTTCACAGATCACATTTCGGAACCCTGTTCTAAAAATCAACCCATTCGGTCTCCTTGTAGGACTGCAATTATAGGGACCGGTACAACTGGGGGTTGAGGAAAATGGGCGGAACTAAGGGAGCGGTCCTTGAGGGTTATCTGTCGGCGACCAATTCCCTCCGCCTCCAGTCAAGGCGATCCCTCCGGTCGCTGATCGCTCTGCGGGATCCCCGGCGCAGTGCATGTAGCAAAGCGGACCCTGCGGACTCCCGGGATCACGCCAGGTGGACGATCCAGAAAGAGCAGGTTGGCCGCTTCTCTTGTAGACGCACAGCCGCAAATTCACCCTGTGAGAAACGCTGATGCGCTTCTCGACTTTCCTCCTGGCTCTCACATTCAGCTCTTTTTTAACAGAAGTTGCTGAACAGCTCTGTGTTCTCTAAAACGCGACATTGTATACGCTGTGTAATTTAATTTATCGTTAATTTAAGACATTTGAATTTTCTAGTTTTATGAGGTGTATAGCGCAAAGTCGTTGTGGTTGAGTGGGAGTTGTGTAGTCTCTGTGTAATTTGGAAAATAAGGTTTGTTTTGGAAATATGCGTACGTTATAGTGTGTTTGAACTTGATGCATATGATAAATGTACTTGTGCTAGTTAATTATACAAATGAACAGGCATCGTGTTGACAAAATAAATAAAAACCGATTTTCTTGTTCTTTGCTAACGTACTATACATCTACAGCTCTGTAATACATATAGTTCACTTGAGTTTGGACACCGGACAAACTGGTCTTCCTAGCATGTATCAATGAGTTAAAATGAAACGAAGTAGACATGCTGCAATTTGCTTGCAGGGTCATCGTGTAATTGGGAATGTAGTAATGGGGGTCTTTCTTTGTGTCTCCAAGCTGATAGACGTTGTTTTTTTTTGACAGTGAATCGCATTCCTGTCATCCCTTTTCGTATGACGGATCGATAGAGATCAGGCGTGAAGAGGCGACATGCCCGCGGTCAAGCACAGGGGGGAACAATCTCCACAGGAGCAGTTTAACTGTTTGGTGTTTGATACCGGCGCACCTGCGGCTAAATCTGCCGCGCGTTCATCGGACATATCCCCCCCCGGAGACATTACTGTACAGCGGGCTATTGGTGGCGCCTATTCGCCCCTCACTCGCTTCATGAATTAAGTAAGATTTTGATGGATACCGTCATGTAACAATGAAACACTGACAGCACAGCGAAGGCATGTATTTCAGTTTTTTTACGGATTTAGGCCTACATCTTCTTCTGCTGCTGATTGTTATTATTATATTTATTATTATTTTATTAATTATTATTATTATTATTATTATCTGCTATCGTGTGCACAATAATAGATCGGCTAGCATATGATTATCCAAATCGATCTCTACAGCTTTCACCCCCACAAGTACTGTATTGCTCCTTAAGCATTTTGCCTCTTCTTCTTTTTAGGCTACACATTAGTTCACCCTTGGCATTTAAACCTGAGATCTCCTCATGTTTGGCATCAGTCTGGTCAAAGTATGAGGGTGAGAGTCCGGCTCCTGTAACCGGCACCGAAATCACGCGGAGGGCCAAGCCATGAGACCATGAAGCTCGAAATATTGCTCCTTAGGCGGACACTTGAAGCTCCGGAGATTCATTGATCACTTTTTCCCCCTGCCCCGATCTCTCATTTCAGGACGGCGGACAGCTGTTTTTATTTACTGTGTAAATCGGGCTGATCATGTCGGAGTCAGGGGTGACACCACAGGGTGACAGGAGGCAGGACCATATCGTCAACGCCGACGGACAGCGCCTGTTCTGCCGCTCCTGGGTACCGGAGGTACCCCCGAGGTTAGTGAGCTCAGATATAAAAGCTGGGTTATGGATATCAAAGCATGCCGGCAGTCTCATGATTGAACTTGAACTGAATTGATATTTCAGATATCTGTTCGTAATTCCAAAAGGTTTTTGTTTTTTTTTTTTACTTTATTTTCGCCACATCAATATGTATGCACATCTCTATATAAATATAATGGGAGAGGCAGGGAAAATGTTGCAGCGTTTGTATGACCATGTGGGTGAGTTTTTATGTCAGTCCCGGAAGTCTGAGTCTTCTTTGCTGCTCCCAAATGTTTAATTGGAGCGTGACTGTAAACAGCATGTCCTGGCCCTTCCTTCGAAGCATACGGGGCGTCCGCGGGTCACTGCTGGGGCTGTAAAAAGAGCGCAGTGCCGTGTCTCCTGGCTCATTTGTGCAGTCTGGGAGCTGATGGTCAGTGTGCAAATAGTCACTGTGCTAACAGATTCCCGGCAGTTGTGCTGACAGTCCGCGTGCGTAAAGTTGGCATATTCATAGTCATCGTACTGTCAACAGCCGGCGCGTTTATAGTTTACAGTAAGGGTTTTTTTTCCAATTCAGTGAAAGCGCTCTGTCCAGGAGTATTAACTGCTTTATGGGACTTATATAGGCACTCCAAACATGTAAGCAGTTATAGACAATATGCTTTACAGTTACTATCAGAAAAAAATCCAGACAGAGCAGTCTTTGTCCACCGAGGGGTGACAGAGGTGCAGTGTGTCTCTGTACTCAGTTGACCATGCCAGTGGAGCTTAATCCAGTGGAGGCACCAACCGGGCTCAGTGGACCATTGGATTCCTGATCTGACTGTGAAGCAGATATGCAGTGTGGCCCACGGGGTGTGTGTTTGGGATGGCCAGCCAGCGAGTGCCTGAGGGAGGGTGTGAGTGAATATGTGAATTATCTAAGCATGTGAATGGGGGGGGGGCGGGGGAGGGGGTGCGTGTGCCTGAGTGATTGTGTGGGCTAGCGGGGCTGCGTGAGTGTGTCGTTCAGGGGGTGAGTGACTGTCTCCCAGCATCCCAGTGACTCAGTGAGTGAGAGGGTGCATGTGTTTGAGGAGGTGTGTACGGGAGGGTGAGGATGTGTGTGCGAGTGTACGTGACGAGGCCGGGGATGCCGGGACTGCGCGCTGCCCTGTAAACATTCCCACAGCACAAAGCCGCGCTCAGAAGCCTCATTCAGCTCCATTCAGAGCCGCCAAGCCCGCTCCAGCAGCCAGGATGTCCTAGCGGCCGAACAGCGGAGGCCATAGCTGAGTGGAACAAAGAGAGTCCCCCCCCCCCAAAACTGCCTGAGGGGGAGACGGCTACATCGCTCTGCATGTTTAGCACCCAGGGCTTCAGCGGAGGGAAAGGCCAGCATCTTTCACTCCGCGGTATTCATAGGCCTCAGTGAAAGCTCTCAAATTGACAGCCAGACACAGGCAGAGATGTACGCTGCTAAATAGGACAGTTTGTCTAACCAGAGTCGTCATGGCAACAAATCACTTCCTGCTGCAGAGCATGTCAAACTGTTTTCATGATGAGTGCATGTGCGCGACTGTACGCATCTGCGTGCCTGCTCTTTTTTTAATCTTATCTCTTTATTGTCTTCCCCTGTTTGTGCTCAGAGGGGAAACCAGCTGTTTTTGATAGTCGCGGACTGAAGATTTATTTTCTTATTTCGGACGTGTTAAGTGAATGACCTAATCGTCTTTCCTAGTGTGGTTTGTGGATTCGGTCGGCCTGCCAGCGAATTACCAGCCTGCGTGGGTCATGGCGGCGCGGGTGAGGGAGTGAGAGATGAGAGAGCACAAGTGTGCTTGTGGGTGGAGTTCCTGTAAATGGTTTTCAACAGTGTGCTTGATTGTGTTCAGCGGACTGATTCTACTCTGATTCCATTAACCCTCACGGTGCCAAAATGCCCGTCTCCACTAAGGTCTTTGTGCTTACGGGACCTGGTTCGGTGTGATGCCATTGATCGTGGCATCAAGGACTTTTTTTTTTGCACAAATACCGCCCAGCACTTCCACACACCCTGGCCAACCCACCAATGCAGGATAAGCAGATATATGGGCGATTGGCAGTACCAATCCAAGCCCTTGTGGCACCCTAGGCAAGCTTCACCGCCAGTGCCCCCCTTTCAAGACAAAGTGAAACTGGCCTAAAGGTGGCACACTAGGTGGCTGCTTATGTCACTTAGTGGCTTGACTGGCACTAGCGATTGTAAGATAAGATAACACAAGATAAAAAAATGTTTTGAGCCCAGGAGGAAATTCTTGTGCATACAGCAGTAAGGTATGTAGGGTACAGACAAACAAACATATAATGCAATGTAGACAAAGTGCATATACAGATTAAATAAAGTAAAAGGAACATAATACACAAACAGAACATATATCCTGAAAAATGAACTATTAAGGCAATGAATATAAATAAAAAATAAATAAGCGGAGTTTATGTTCAAGTGGATAACAGCATCTGACCTGTGCGTTTATGTGTATGCAGGTGCAGCCACACGCATGTGCTTCATATGTATAACTGTGGCTTTTCTGCTCTTTTCCAGAGGCCTGCTGTTTGTGGCCCATGGAGTAGGGGAGCACTGCGGGAGGTACAGCTCTCTGGCCCAGAGCCTCAGCCAAAGGGGCCTGATGGTCTTCGCACATGACCACGGTGACTGACCTCACTTCCTGTCAGTCACGTCTCCACGTGACCTTGAGGACTGTACGCGGTTCAGCATAAACATTCAGTTTACGCATTCTGCGGTATTAGCACAAGTAGTGTGTTCATTTGAATGTAGGACAGCTGTAGCTGGGGTTGAGTTTACTCAGTTATAAATAGTATGTCTGGAGCAATGGGAGTTTAATAAAATACCCACAGAGAGACACATAGAAAGACAGACAGGCGGACATATATATAGACAGGCAGACAGACAGACAGGCAGAGAGACAGGCAGACATACAGATTGATAGGCAAACAAGTAAACAGACAGACAGACACATACACAGACAAGCAGACAGACAAGCAGACTTATGGATAGACAGACGGGCAGACAAGAAGACAGGCAGATAGACAGGCAAACTTACGGATAGACAGGCAGACAGACAGAAACACATATACATACATGTCTGTCATGAATTGACTTAGTGTTTGCAGAAATACAATGTAATACACTGTTTTAGTTGTTTCCTGTATCATTTTGACAGACTAAAAATATATCACTTCCCTTGTTCTCCTCTCTCTCTCCCTCATTTCTCTTTTCATCCCTTGCTCTGCCTTCCTCACATCCTTTCTGCCTCAACCTCTATTCTTCTCCTCTTTCCCCCATCTCCTTCTTTCCTTCCTTCCTGCCTTTCTGTTTTTCTCCATTCCCTCCCCCCCCCCCCCATCTTTCTGGTCTTCCTCGACCCATCCCCTCTCATTCTCCCTACATCTGTCCATCTTTTTTCTCCTTCTCTCTCAGTGGGCCACGGGCTCAGTGAAGGGGAGAGGATGATGGTCCGGGACTTCAAGGTGTTCATCAGGGACTCCCTGCAGCATGTGGATCTCATGAGGGAACAGTACCCTGACCTGCCTCTGTTCATCCTGGGTCACTCTATGGTGAGTGCACCCCCTCCCCCCCTGCCCCCACTTACCTCTTACATTTCTGCTGAATTAGGTATGAGCTCAAGATGGACAGCTCACTTTGCTGAAGTTCTCTTCCCCGGATCAAATTAGTGATACTATCGTATTGCAGTGTAGCATAGTGAAGTTATTTACAACTTGGTTCGTTTGTGTGGTTGTAGCACATATATTTATTTAGCAAATGCAGCGTACAGCTGAGGGGAGCTTTGGGTCAGAGAGCAGAATCAGCTAGCATTCCAGGAGCAGTTAGGGTTAAGGCCTTGCTGAAGTACCCAACAGTGATATAATTATTCTGCTGGCCAAGGGATTTGAACTCATAACCTTCCAGACACATATCCTTAACTTACTGAGCAAAGTGCTATGCTGGTACAGTTTACAGTATACATAATAGAGTGAAAAAAATGTACCTTAACCAGGATAAATGGTTGAAAGACAGCTGCACTATTAGTAGTACTATAGTAAATCTATGATGATTTGAGATGTCCTGTGAATTCTCCGAGCCATCAGAATTTATCCTGAGACTAACAGATGGGGCTCTGCTTCAGATAAGATTGAGGAGCCGCTGTGTCTGGATCACACCCCATAGTTTAGCCAACATGCCATCCGTGTTTTATATTTGTTTTTGTGTTACTCTTTTAGCTATTATTATTTTTATTACGGCGGAGTTGACCACATTTCAATTCACTACAGGTTACAGTATGACTATATGCCTTGCATGTGACAAATAAAAATCCTTGAATATTTCCTCTTCTATGGAACGGATCTGTAGAATGAGAGTAATACCCATTTTCCCAAGAAAAGAAATCATTTTTTTCTTTAATTGCTGTATCTGTGAGCTGATACACATTTCTAGAACTTATCTACCTCTCAGCTATGGGACAAATGCAAGTTGTGTGTTATTTTTCATTACGTTTTTCTTCTTCATCTTAAAAGTAAAACAGTATTAAATTAATAGGGAATTTATGGTTTAGGTCAAGTATTTAATTGATTATTACAGTAATTTGTTACTGTTAAATAGACTTGCTGAGGTTGTCATACTTAACGATCATTCCAATTTTTCCACCACATTCATTTTTCCGCAATGCTGTACTTAATTAGCATTTTGAAGATGGATGGATGGATGAAAAAGTAGCATTTCAAAAAGCATAATATTTCACTCATTTGGTCCTAAATGGTAGTTGATAATGATGGTAAGCTTTTGGTTTAACATGACATGAGGATTGCGTGACTTATCTGTAACACAATGCTATTCGGCGTTACTTGACGCGTGTAACGTGACACTGTCATTCCCTCTTGCAGGGTGGGGCCATTTCTGTCCTCTGTGCTTGTGAGAGACCCAGTGATTTCACTGGAGTAGTACTGATTTCGCCCATGGTACAACTCAACCCGGAATCAGCATCACCATTTAAGGTGAGGACGGGTCCTCCTGGAATCGCAAAGGGTTACACCCCGTAGGAGGCTGTTCCTGAGTGACAGAGTATCTTACACCAGATCTATGTACTCGAGCGTAGAAAATACTCTTTCATTATACAAAGGTTATGATGTTGCACATCTGAAAATGAAATTTCTGTAGTTTCACAATGTTGTACATTGCTTCCTACTGCAGTACTGTTACTACACCTTTTGCATATTCTGTCAAACGTTTTGGCAGGTGTTTATGGCAAAGCTCCTGAACCATGTGCTTCCAAGCCTAAGTCTGGGTTCAATTGATTCCAAGTGGATCTCTCGTGACCAGAAAGAAGTAAGGCTTGAGAAGTAAATGTCCATGTCAATATCTGTAGAATTCAGAACTAAAAATGTGCAATGTGGGTCTTCTTGCAAGCACTGTAGATTAGCATTAAGCATGTGCAGTGTAGCTTGTATAGTATGCAGTGTGGATTAATAATGACCATGTGCAGTGTAGACCGTATAATGTGCGGTGTGGATCAGTACTGAACATATGCAGTGCAGCTTCTATAATATGCAGAGTGGATCACTACTGAATGTGTGCAGTGAAACTTATAGTATGCAGTGTGGGTTAGTAATGAGCATGTGCAGTGTAGCTTGTATAGTATGCAGTGTGGGTCAGTAATGAGCATGTGCAGTACAGCTCATACAGCATACAGTGCTTGGCATGTGCGAGTGTGGGTCAGCAGTGTCTGTCTCGCCTTGTAGGTGGAATCGTATGACACAGACAAGTTGAACCACCACGGCGGTCTGAGCGTTGCATTTGCTATGCAGCTGGTGGGGGCTGCCAGGCTTACTGAGAGGGCAATCCCCACTGTGACCTGGCCCTTTCTGCTCCTCCACGGTGATGCGGATAAGCTATGTAACATCAGCGGCTCCCACATGATGCTGGAGAAAGCGCAGAGCACAGACAAGCAGCTGAAGGTAGTGTGTGACTGCCTGAACCAGACGTATGCACAAACACACACACACACATATGCAAACACCAAAGGCAGCACAAGATCTCCCCAGTGACATGCAACTGCAGTCTTACCCTTGGCAAACCACAGGGACTGTGTGGGTATGTGTGTGTCTGTATTTGCTTTTTTTCTGGTGACACATTGCCATGGCAGCAGGTTCTGTTTGATGGTGGCTAACACTGGCTGACACTTGAGTTTAATCGCCAGTGACCTTTTTTTCTTTTTTGACAGGTGGGGCATTTCTCTCTGAGCTGGCAGGTGTGAATGTGTAAACACGCCCTGTATATGAAATATTTTAGAGTTTTTTTCAGCCTTTTGTCTCTAAAATTAAACCTGTTAAAAAGTGCATGATAAGCTGTCAACCTAGTTTGAGTATGGAATGAGACTGTACATCATTCCTTTTAAATTCTTTCCACCATATATGTTTCTCAACCTAACATTCTTTCCTCTCATTGTTAGATTATCCATGCAATCATGGTGCATGACATTGTGTGTTGTTTTTCCAACTAACATAGTTACCACCCACTACAGCTCCATGTGCTTAGCCCTTGCTGAAGGGACTGTTTTTTTATTAGGGTATCATTCACAAATGTACAGATTTACCAGGGTAAATGCCAGTGTAAATGCATGTGTAAATGCCAGCTGCTACACAAGTTTTATCAGGTACTAAGTGTCATGACTTGTGTGATGAAAGACTCGAAAGCAGGCGCTGTGGCAAAAGAAAAGGGGGTTTATTGAACTTAATGAACAGAAACCGGAAACAAACAGGGTCATGAGAGATCAAAAAATGGGAGGACTGGAAAAAGGAAGGGCACAGGCAACAAGAGGGCTCAATGTCAATGATCGGACTTGGGCACACAAGACTGGGAAGCACATATATACGGGACTAATGAGAGAATTACCAAGAGGCAAATGGGAGTGATTTTCACATGAAGGTTAGAACCAAGTGGCAAGATGAGAGGGATAGGTGTGGCTTGTTAGGGCCATGACAGGGAGGAGACAGACAGAGATATTAGAGAATCCCCCACCGCCCCGAGGAACCAAAAACGCAAACACCAGGGCAGGCACACATGGCAAAACAGGGGCAGGGCTGGGTATCAGAATAGGGGCCTAGGCATGACCAGAGGGAACGGGGAACGTCCGGGGAGTCTGTCGGATCCTGGAGAGCTGGGCAGTGAACGTGGGATGTGGGTCATCCAGGGCCCACTCCCTGGTGAGGTGGGGCCCATCTGGACCACAGGGCCTAAGGGCCTTGGAGGGCCAGCAGGACTGGAGGGCACTGTGGGGCCCATTGGGCCAGAGGGTGCTGAGGGGATGGCTGAGCTGGAGTGCGCCACATGGAACAAAGGGACCGAGGGGACTGCAGGACAGGAGCAGACAGTCACCGAGGGTCCTCTCCTCCGGGCCTCAACAGGCAACATCAAGCAAATGAGAGTCAGGGCAGCCAGCACCGAAAGTGTGCCTCTTTTTCCCCCTCTGGGAGATGTAGACTCAGCCAATCCCTGTCTTGGGCCCCAGCCAACATCACTGACCACACTGGGACTTATGATCGGGTCAGTGTGGACCTGATGGGGGGACCCATGGATCACGACTCAGGATGAGGTCCAGAGGGTCCTGCTCTAAGTCTTCCGGATTCCTCCAATTTGGTGAGGCAGCGACTATGGAGTCGGGCGTGGGACTGGTGGTAACCAGGCTGTTGAGTGATGGACTGGCTGCGACCGGCGAGTCAGGTGTCAGACTGGTAACAACCTGCAGAATGCTCGGAGGCTGCGAAGCAGCTGTCAGGGTGCTATCTAGAGACGAGGCAAGCAACAAAACGACAACAAGACAAGGTGGGCGCCAAGGTTGATAACTGGAAATAAGGTGGGTGGCAGGGTGACAACTGGAGACCATGCGGGCATCAGCAGGACATCAGGAGGCGAGGTGGGTACTGGCAGGACATCAGGAAATGGGGCTGGAGCTGAAAGGACACCTGGAGGTGAGTGATCACAGCTGGGATACCTAGAAGTGAAGAGGGCACAGCCAGGGCACCTGGAGGCGATGAGGGTGCAGCCGGCGCACCTGGAAGGGCGAAGGGGGCCCCCTGTGGGGTGGGAGCAGAAGACTCAGGTGGACTGACCCTCACAAGGCTGGGAGTCTGGAATGCAACCTCTGGGGGCTCAGCAAATGGGAGAATGGCTTCTGGAGGTACAGCAGAGGCAAGGACGGGCAGAGCTGGCCCATGTTTGCCAAACTCTTAGGGCTCAGGATGAGCGGTGGCCCTTTCTGGGCTGAGCTCAGGAGACTCAGGATGGGCGCTGGCTTCTCCTGGGCAGGACTCTGGAAGCACGGTGGCAGCCACAGACACAACCCGCTTCCCCCGCTTCTTCGTCCTGCATCTGGAGATGGCAGGTGGAGCTGTGGCAAGCCGACGGGGGGAGCTGCGACAAGCTGTGGGCAGCCGGCAGGCAGAGCAGCTTCACACTACAGAGAGCTGGCAGGCAGAGCATCTTCACATCACAGGGAAGTAGAGAGCTGCGGGACGCTGGCTGGCTGAGCTGTGGAAAGTAGGACTGAGGCCTGCTGATGTGCAGTGGAGAGTGAACCTGGGGAAGACTTTGGCTGTGGTGGCTTCCACCTCTTTCTCTGTCCCTCTGCTTCGGGTCCTGGTAGGGGGGGACTCTGGACTGTACAATGACATTCAGGCTGGGGCCCACATCTCGGCCACCTCCTCAGCATCCAATTTCATGGGTAGCAGCTCAGGCAGGAGGACCTCTTTCTCATCCAGATCCACAATCCGGAAACCCAGCCATTGTGTGTCCAAGCCAGGCGGGGCACTGAACCGGGTAAGGAAGTCCCCAATCTCCTCGGCTTCTCCCGAGTTGCTGTTGCTTGACAAATCAGAGTAGAGGTCATGCAGCACCTGGACGGGTCATACTGTCCAGTCATACTGTCATGACTTGCGGGACGAAAACCTGGAGGGCAGGTATTGTGACAAAACATAATGGGGTTTATTGAACTCAATGAATAGAGACTGGAAATAAACAGGATCGCAAGGGTCATGGAACAAGGAAGGGCTCAAACAATAAGAAAGTTCAACGTCAAAGTCTGGACTGGGAAACACAGGACTGGGAAGCACATAATATACAGGACTAATGAGTGAACTAACGAGAGGCAACTAGGAGTGGTTTCCACATGAGGGTTAGGAATGAGAGGGCTGATGGGGGTGATAGATGTGGCTTGTTAGGGCCATGACAGGGAAGAAATGGGCAGAGATATGACACTGAAATCTTACACCTACCTCTAATGTTCAATCCTCAATCATTCGCTGACAGTTAAATCATGTTACATTGTGTTCCTTTGGATAATTGCTCAAAAAGTCGCTGAAGGACATGTGGATGAGTTGGTTTCCAAGGAAATGGAAGTCACTGAGAAAGCCTTCAGCTGACAGCCTGTTTGCTGTGATACATATAGAGGTTGAGTTGAGCTGAGCTGAGTCTACATATGGCAGGTCACTTATTGTTGTAACCACATTTTTATTAGCTAGGACTAAGGAAATGTGATGTCACTATTCCTGGCATTCCAGCATCTTGCTACATTTGCTGGTACATTCGGTGGTCGTCCATCTGCATTTCTGGCCACACCCACATTCCGGTGCTCTATCAAACATGCCAGCTTGGCGTTGAGGGCTGTCCTAGCGAGAGTTAAAACCTGAATCCAGCCCTGCTCACTGTTTGAATTCCCCAGGGGAGCTTCTGTGTGACGGAGACTTAAAAAGACTGTCTGGAATTTTTTTATTAAGCTTTAGAGGAATTTGGAACAACCCCACTGGACATTAGTGTTTATTAGCCCTAATTCTGTACACTGAGGCCTTTTGTTATTCTTCATGTGTTTGTCTTCTCTTGTTTGGACAGTGATCCCAGAAGAGCTATTAGCGACTTGTGCTTTAGTTAATCTCCCTCTCCTGCTCAGATTCAGAGATGTTTTAGACTTGGATATATTTCTTTTCACGTCTTTTAGTTGAGTGTGTATAGTTTAAGTTTGATCAATTATAAGTGTGTATCACTCTGGTGCACTAACATTTGTCTCTACTGTGGGGTATTTTCAGGACTAGCTTCAGTAAAACTAAACTAAAAGGTACATTTAAAAGTATGTTTACCAGGAAGGTTTGTGCTGGTAGATTACAGTGTGCACCTGTACAGTGTTTGGCAAGGTTTGCGTGAGTACTGACAGTTTCCGCATTAGGATTTTAAAAGCACAACATCCACATGAAAAGCTGAACTCATCTAACGGCACTCACAGTAAACTGTATTATAGAGGCACTGAAAAAATGGTAAATGTTCAGAAAAACAGTTATGTGAGCTGTGTAATATAATCATCCATTTGTACTAAGTCTGGCTTCCATATATAGAATGTGAATGTCTGTGTTTATACTGAGCAGTCTTAAGAGTGTACATGTATAAACTGTGACAGTGCTTTAAATATCAGCTTCTTACAACTATTTTTGCATCAAAGAGCTGCAATAGGTGTCTGAGAATTATTTAGAAGTCCTTGCTGTAGCTGTGGCCTAGCTAGTTAGTTAGCTAGCTAACCAGCTGTGTAGCTACTTACACTTACAATAGGAAGTTAAAATTCTTGCCTCATGGCCAGCTGATGGTCATTAAAATAGGATATATATCCATACAGTCACAGGAAATAATAGTTCATCAAATAAAAATGTCATTTTCAGTAAATTTCCCTCACAAGTATAACCAAGGATAATATTCAAAGAAATTTCCAAAGGCTTCAGTGACATTAGATTTATTTTGTGATACGTGATTTAAAGCAAACAATGTCTCAAACAATGTCTCAATATTTTCTCAATAGAAAATGCTTTGTAGTCATGAAAACTGATTTTAATGACAGTACCTTAGCAGTGCTGTCATATGAACACAGAGTGGAATCTACAAACGTTTTTAGTAGTAAATGCTGTATAATCAAACATGATATACTCCCCATCTCCGACAACCCTGAACAGGAAAAATATAAGATGGATCTAAATGATATAACATTACATATAAATCAGACCAATTCTAAGCTGTAAACTCTAGCATTGCTATTTTGCTTAATTGTTTCTGTATCCTGGGTATTTTTGATTTGACTCCTTAGACGGATCTTTCTATGTTGTCTTAGACAGTAGAATATTAATTGGTTTTGTGTCTGTCTGTGGAAAATCTGCTTAATTTTTAGTAAATATTGCATTAAGTGCTTCAGGGCGACTGCCCTTGCAAACCGAGAATAAAATAAGGATTGCAGCCTCGTAATGTCACTGTGCATGCATATGTATGCATTATCACCGGTTTGTGTGCCCCTGATGTGTACCTGTGTGTATGTGGCCCCCCCCCAGGTATATAATGGAGCTTACCACGCGCTGCATCGCGAGCTCCCAGAGACGACAGACTCCGTGCTGAGGGACATCGGCGATTGGGTCGTGGGTCGAATCCCAGACCAGGCTGCATCTGGCTGCTAAGTCCCCCATTTACTCCCGCCCCCACCCTAGTTTGTGTACGTCCTGCTGTTCTACCATTGTAACACCCGCCACACAATCTGTGCCCCCCTCCCCCGCCATGTTGTGGGCACTGGCTGTCTTCGTCACCACTAATCAGTCCTGGCCACCAAGTTGTGTGATTACTCAGTACTTCCGAGACACACATTTACCAGTTCATCTTTCCTTAGCGATATGCATGACTGGTGGTCTAAGGGGTTTTACATGAATGGTACAGGATTTCCTTTATGTGACACGAGCGTCATTTTTCATTAGAATGTCAACCATGTGAGAGGCATTATTTTACAGCAAACTGATTTATCATTACTCAAAGGTGTAGAGTGTTTTTTAAATAAATTTACAAGTTGTAGCAATGTAATAATGACAGATCATACGTTCAAATGTATTACTGACCATGTAATCATTTGCTAGCACACAGAATCCTTCCTCACTGTCAACTTTCGGCAATGCTGTTGTTACCAATTACCATTTTCAGTAAATAACTGCAACACACAACCACAGAAACCTCTAGAGTAGCTGACTTAGAAAAAATGTCATATGGTAACAACCTGACAGAATGAAAATCCCAGAAACACCCACACTAACATCCTGCATTTATAATGTTTGTATTTTCATGGTTTGGAATACCTATTTGATTTACATATTTATTATATTAACAAAATGTATGTATAGTACTTGTATTTAAACGATTTAACCATTTGTATTTTAAAACATAAATAAATCTGTATATTTTGAAAAAAAAAATGGCCCAGAATATTGCCTCTGATATCTACTGTGTAGTACATGCATTCAAAGAACTTCAAGGAAATTCTGTTTTATTTTTATTTTATTTTTGTTAAATTTCTATAAGTGTTTGACATAAAGTTGTGGTGCTTAGTTCCATAGCCTCAGACATCCAGAACTGGGGACTCACTTCCCATCCCAGCCACTCTGTGTGGCGTTTCCACAATATTCTTGTAACTGGGCGTTCACTGGAGTCTGGAAGCTCAGCCTAGCTGCACTAATGCCTAGTCGACTATCTGAAAGAACAATACAGTGGTACCTCGGTTCTCAAACTTAATCCGTTCCGGACTCCGGATCGAATCTTAAAAAGTTCGAGTTCCGATCGAATTTTTCCCATAAGAAAAAACGGAAAACCAAGTAATTGGTTCCCGACCCCCCAAAATTACACCTAAATATGTTTTTTTAAGCATTTAAACACAAAATGAACAGGAAAGAACAAGAAGAGCATTTTTTTCTTAATGGCTTCCAAAACAATAACGATCTTATCCCAACATTACCCCTGTCCTGCCCCGATCGTCCGCTCCTTCCGTGTGCCACGCCCCCTCGTTAACCCCG
>JAODJU010000130.1:7886639-7897448 GCA_026776725.1 Gnathonemus echidnorhynchus
AGTTTACTGTATGTATTGGTGTCAATATCATTAATGTAAATTAGGAACAATAGTGGTCCTAAAATTGAACCCTGCGGAACCCCAAATAATTGAGGAGAGCTTGGGGTCAGACTGCAAGGCTAACAGTGCAGTTGGAGTTATGGGTCTTGCTTAAAGGCCCGACAATGATATAATTACTAATGGGATTTGAACCAACAATCTTCTGGACATGGTCCAATGAAATACACCTATGCTCTTTGTGCGTTTTTGGACCTGCCAGTTGTCAAACGGGATTTCAGGTTAAAAACACAAATCAGAGCTGACACTGGCAATCTAACCCTGGTTCTCCTGCACCATTCTGTCTATTTTTACTGATGCCTCAGCACTTTGGCTCGGCCTCAGGACAGACCTGTTTAGAATTTTCACAGTTGTGTAAACTTGTGTAAGGGACAAAGCCCTCAGCATTATGGCTGTAAATAAAGTCAAAATTGATGATGTGGCGTAAGTAGCTAGAATGAGTGTTATTTGGGAATATAATTCGGAGTTAAAGACAATTTTGTGGTATTCAGGTACAGACCACAAGAATCAAACAGTTTAACAGATAGAATCAATAGCTTAGTGTCATGCTTGAAACGCAGCATCGGGGAGTAGTAATATCAAACACAAACAAACAAACAGGCTTTATTTATCCATTTGCACAAGCACAGGCACACTGGAATGCTTCTCTTCGCCTACCCCATCTTGCTCTCCATAGCTTGGGGTCACAGCTGGGGGTTAAGGCTAGGGTCGCTACCCATCCCTTATAATACAGGTCCATCCTGTATAATAGGGGACACATCAGTTTACTTTCCAATGCGGGATGATCCCGTATTATAAGGGACGAGTGGAAAACCTACTTAAGGGCCCACAGACATGTGACTGTTCTGCTATGGCCAGGGCTTGAACTTGTGATCTTCTGTTCACAGGCATAGGGACTTATGCCTCTGTGCTTGTGATCAGAAAATCGCCGGTTCAAACCTGGCCTTGCCGTGTCTATGGGCCCTTAACCCCCAGCACCCTGAATTAGAATTTTTAGAATTAGGTGATCAGTGTTGACACACCACAGCACACAGTGCACAACAATGAAACGTGTCCTCTGCATTTAACCCATATGTGGGCAGGGGGCAGCTAATTCAGTGTCTTGGGGGCAGTACCTTGACCAGGGTACCTCAGTGGTGCCTTGCTGGTTGGGGATTCTAACCAGCAATCTTTCAATTACAAGTGCACTTTCCTAAACATTATGCCACCACTGCCACTGGGTGCCACTAGCTTGATCTCACCTACAGAGAGCAAAATGGGTTAGACAAAAAGGAGAATTTCCCCACAGGGATCTATAAAGTATCAAATACTACTACTAGATGTTACTGATTTTTAAGCCGCGCATATAAACACATATTTGCGTTTTATCTAAAAGCAATTCAAACCGTTTACAAATCGTTAACTTATCATTGTTCAAAAATATTTGAGACCCAGAATTTAAAATTGTTAATTTTAACTTAACCGAAATGAAGAAAGGGGCTGCGTGTAGTGCAAATGATCAGTGTAGTTAGCCTGTTTTTTAACATATGTAAATGTATTTGCTGTAAATTGCTACAGTCTGCGTTAAAATCTTGTAAGACTGCAATTTATACACTTACAGAAAGACCCCACCGGCCTGACCGCTAATGCTTTTAAAACTTCAAGCTCACGAGTGGTCAGTCCTCATTGGCTAAGCCGTGGTTGCCATGGTAGCCCTGCAGCGCTGTTCCTGTGACCACGCCTCTAAAAAAGGGCTGCCATAGTGGGTATTTATTATTTAATTGAAAATGTATTACAATGAACATCAAAATTGGGCCTTATAATTAAATTAATACTTAAACGACACGCGTTTTAAGGCAAATCCTGGAAATAAATCAGGCAGTATAAAGTCCGTGTGGTATTATATTCACTCCATAAAATAAGTTTACCAATACGGGGACTCTACACGGATTGCTGGCAGCCCTGTTGCACGAGTGACTCACAGGCACAGAGTAAATTGCGGAATATCGGCAACCCTGGCGATCTTTAATACACTAATAATTACATATCAAAGCCAATTTATCAAATGTTTACCCCAAAACACATCGAGAACTTAACGTTCTTAACTAGATTTTTTTTTCCTGAAAGGGGTTTATTTCGTGCTTAGGTAATAGCCTCTCGTTTACAGGAACTGAAGAAATATACACCAGAGCTGCGTTATTGCTGGGTACTGGACTGGACTGGACTGCGGCGCGTTTTATTCTTGCCGTTAGCAGATTGCTCACAGGCATTGCATTTTGCGCTTTGCAGCGATCAACAACCCTTGCATTTTTATTTCCAGCTGCAACTCTTTCGCCCCGACGAGCGTCTACTGTCACAGCCAAGGAAGCGACTGTTAACCCCATCCCCTCGCTCCCCGGGCTCCGACTCGGATGCGATCTGCGGTCGGCAGCTGGCGCTGGCTCTTGGAAACGCTACAGTTAAACGGAGGCCTTGTGGCATGGACTGGGAAAAAGATAAGGAGTGAGGAAGCCCCAACCCAAAAAGGAAAGAAAAAAAGCATTCAGCAGGAAGCACCAGCAGAGCGTAACTGTCAAAATAGCCAGCCGCAGACGCTTCTAAAATACCAAACTTTTAAAAAAAGTACACCACTTTAACAGTAAAAAAAAATGTGTGCTTTAAACGAAACGCGCCGGTAGTTCGCTGACTTGCTGGTTCCAATAATGAAGTTATTATGCACTCCGTCGTGCTGTTTGATTGCTCTGCCATCAGAAGGGTGTTGGCCTAGATAGCCGTCTGCATGCAATCCAACTCACTTTACTATCCTGTTGGCTAGCTGGGCATACAGTGAATGCATTTGAAAAGACAAGGTGGCTTTTGGGATTGCATTTTGCACGGTGCGCGGTCAGCTGGGGTGCTGGTATGGTGATGATGCTTTTCGGAAGGGAAAGTAAAAGCTAGTGGATGATACAGAGTAGCGGCTGTGGAGGGCTGGCTGGGTCGTTTAAGTGTATCTGGTAACCGGCAGCGTTTGACAGTGCAGAAGTTCAGAGTAAAAAGTGATAGGAGAAAGCGATCCGGTTCAACACACTGTACTTAATCTACATCTTAGTACAGCTATATAGTGAGGACCTACTAGGTGCCTGTATTGGTTAAATTACATGGATTGAAAAGAGGTCGATTTTTCTTCCCCTTTTTTTCGTTTTTTAAAAACTCAGCTCGGTGCTTCTAATAGGTGAGAACAAGAAATACATCGACAGACGCGTTGGCCATGAGTATCGAAATACCAGCCGGCTTGACCGAGCTGCTGCAGGGCTACACTCTGGAGGTCCTCCGCCGTAGACCGTCCGATCTGGTGGAGTTTGCCGTACAGTACTTCACCCGTCTGCGGGAAAGCCAGAGCCAGGATGGAGCCGGGTCTGGGGGCAAGGGGATCATCTTTGACGGAGAGCTCGTGCAGCCTGAGCCAAATGGAGATGAGGATGATGATGACGATGAGGACTCGGACTTTGAACGTGAGTTTTTCTAGATTTGTCACTTTGCTGCCTATACATGAAGGCCTTTAACTAAAATCTCAGCATCTGATCTTTTAATCTCCAAGATAGCAAATTACCTCAGGATTTAAAGTTACATTACACTAAAATGTTATAAATACTTGCATGCATCTAGTTGCTTGTATATGTATACTGCTGTCACCATGCCGGTTCACTGGGAAAATTGTTAAATGGCTAGTTTTAATAAAAGCAAATACTTGTATGCATGATACACCGTAAAGGAGGGTAAGTCTGACTCTCGTAATTGTTTGAAAATGTTAACATACTAAATTACAGACTAAAATTGTTTAACCCTGTTTGTAATATTATTTTTGTTTTATTTATTTATTCAATTGTTTTTAGTGGTGTCTTTTCTAACAGGCTCGTTGTCTATGCTTAGTAATCCACCAGAAAACATTGCATAAGAAAAGCAGCCCGCACATGCATGGCCGTGAGCGTTTTCGGTTTCATACACAGCTTAATCCGCCTTCCGCCTTTGCATGGCGGGGGTCAATTACCATACGATCGCGGCAGTAGGCGCTAGGCTGCCTGGACCTGTGATGAGAAGGTTGCTTGTTCAAGAAACTCCTGTTTTTTTCTTTTTTCTTTTTCAAGCAAAGCTTCTTACTGCAAATGGCTCCACTGGCGTTTCGATACACTTGACGATTTATTTTCTTCCACCAAATTTTGGACAGATGGGGGTCGTTTGAAATGGTGACAAAATCCCCCTGGAGAAAAAGGGGACCGTGCATGACAGCGCTGCAGGGACATATCGATATGAAAGTCTGCTTTGAAGCAAAAACTCCAATTAGAAGCAGTGTGGCACCCGACAGGAACGGCTCCCATCATCTATATGCACCATAGTTAATGTTATGCTTGCTGCTCTAATGACTCACCAGCATCGTGCAGTTTTTTTTCTTTGCGTGTGTGGGACCTGAACCAGTGGCGATAAGTGTTCATTTTCATGTTGGTTTCCATCTGTTGTTGAATTCAAGTATTCGTGCTAGTAAATCCTCTAGGCATCCCCATAAGTGGTGGGACCTTCGACATCATGCTTTGCCTGCGAGATCGCAGTAGTTTTATTAGCAGATCTCATGCTCCCTGTCAGGCTAGCTTTAGGCTACTTATGCCCCCGGCACTCGATTCCCAGATAGGCAGCACTGCTAAGTCTGTGACTGCACGCAGTATCTACACACGTTTTCACTCGCGCATTTAGTCACGCACGTGCCATTCCTTATAGTCACTTCCTGAAACTGACGCATCTTAGGTCAGGAGCATAAACACACATTTGGGGATAAGAGTAATTGCAAGGCCTGTGCTGTCTGGAGTGGATAGGCTCCGCAGTGGAGCCTTCATACTGAGTCCCTTGACTTCGCTGCAATGCTAAGCTCATAAACCCCTCCGTGGATAAAGTGGCTCTTATCTCTGCCCTGATGGGAAACGTGGCTTTCACAATGAGGCTAGCCTGCTTAATTCTCTTACTTCTGCGTTTCTGCCCATGGATTTTTTTCTCTTAATTTTAATTTTATTTACTTTATACATCTAAAACATTGAGTGATTCCTCGACTGTAACAGGTTATACTGTAGCTATAAGTGAATAATGTTCAGTGCCATAATGACTATATAATTGATCCCCCAACCCAAGGGTAACCAGTGAGAAGATGGATGATGGATGGATTGATAAAAAATTAATGATTTACCACAGACAAATATGTTGGTAAAAAAAAACTGCTCATTGTAGTCATTTGGTTGCTGAATATATTCTTGATTAAATTTTCATCATGGCATTTCTTTATACTACAGTTTCATAATTCTGCTCTGCTGTTAGTGGTTCTCTATTGTATACAACCTCAGTTGGGGGGGGGGGGGGCACGGCTGCTCTTGGCCAATGATAACACCTCTCCGTGGTCTCTCCTAATTGCCCTGTTTGATAGCTGTTAGCCACGTCCATTTTGCATTGTCCAATCACATATTGACCAGGCATATTCTCCCAAGCCCTTGAGTATGGCCATACACTCATCTCATGGACAAGAATCGTGTGATCAGGGGTACTGCTGGCTTCATTTATATTGTGTGGCAACCGTTAACATGGCCAGGAAGTAAAAGGGGAAATACTGACCTAATTACCGCTCCGAGGGCCCTTTTTCAATGCCTCTGTCAATAATCAAATTCTTTCCCATAACCACAAGCTGCTCTCCACTTTCCTGCATTCACAACTGATTTATGTTCTTAAAGGTAGGTATTTGTTACAATCTCTGTTTGTTTATCAGGTTCGTTTACAGACGTCCTCTGCTTTTGCACAGCAACATTTTGAAGACATTTTTCCCAGTGAAACCCAGGTTGACACCCATGACACTAATTATGACAGCTTGCTATTGCACTTAACCAGCGGTAACAGCACGATAACAGACTCCCTACCCGTGATAATCTTGGACGCATCCTCCAAAATGTGCACCTTTCCGAATAGTGACAATGAATCGTGTCAACAATGTTTTAGCCTGATTTTTATTTTCTTTTTGATTTGTTTTGCAATTATGGTCAGCCACTGCCTTTTAAGGGGTCAGGCCTGGTTGGGGGTCTGTGTTTTCTGAGCAGTCGTTAAAGGAGGTGTTGTTATGGATACACAGAAAGAGGTTTCTCTCCATGTTTTGTCGCCTGGCAACCCGATCCACTTCACATGGCACTCCTAATGCACGTCTGAGGGGGAATTCCTCACAGGAACCGTGCTGAATTTTATTCTGTTTGTCCCCGGATAACATCCTACATAGCCAAAGGGAATTTTACTGAGGGAACACGAAACAAAGACCTAAATCTTTTGCTTTACCTGACTGGGACATTAAACCTAAAAGCTATTTGTAATCTCTTCTATAACTGATGCCAGTACTATTCCCAATTGAGGTATTCATCTCAAAACATCAAAACAACATTTATATATTGCAGTTCTGTCAAGCTTTTTACATTTCTATTGTATTAGAATTGAAGGTTCCTATAGTATTTTTTTTCTCTAATCCTCTATTTCTCATGAATCCTCGCCATCGTGGAAAAGCTAATCCACGCTGGAATCCTGTAAGGCAGCCAAATACCAATTAAATAAGATGTGAAAATGGAGCCTTTTATTAAATGCGAAAATAACCAGACAAGCAGTGTTTTTTTTTTTTTTTTTTGCTTTCCCCCTTGCCTAAACTGCTGCGTATTCAAAGCCAAGAAAGGGAACTGTCGTTGAACTCTTGAGAAACTACGTTTTGGCACAGTGCCTCTTTGAAACGCACTTATGGCCTGAGTTTTGGATAGTTCTATCTGCCGGCCCTGCCACAGAATTCCAACCGTTCATTTTTAGCTCCAGTTCTGTGTCTTTTAACATCAGGAGTACCTCATTTGGCCTGTGTTTGCTGCATGGCGAAATTCCAGCTGTGTATAAGATTTGTCTTTCTGGATCAAAACTCTGGGAAGCAATGTGTCGCTGGATGGATTAGGGCTTGGTGCCCATGATCGGAAGGTCACCTGTTCAAATCCCAGGGACGGCAGAGTGATTTCAACATTGGGCCCCTGAGAAGGCCCCGTCTGACCCTGTTTTCTCAAAAATGTACTTCACTTTGGATAAAACTGTCTGCTAAATAAAGAAAATATAAAATGACTTGCACTGAGTGCAATGAAACGTAGCCAGTGGAAACCCAAGGGCTGAATCCCCTGACACATAAAAGAAAACAACGCCAGAGATCCATTTCAGTGCATTTTAAGTGCTTTTGAGAGTCTCAACAGTGAGGTGTGGGAAATTAACACTGCGGCGTGGGAGCTTAATGTCACAGTGAGGGAACTTGACAGGGTGATGATTCATTTTTGGAAGAGGAGTTCAATCGCGTTACAGCCGCCACTCTGGTGGTACTCTAGGTTTACTGTCGACGTGACGACTCTGGGTATGGTAGTGACACGTGCGTGTGCGGCCTGTCATGCTCGCTGGCCTGATTCGCATGCCCCCCCCCCGTATGCTGATACACATTCAGACACACTGCGACACGCCTACCCACATTGACGAAGTCTCAGACCTGGAAATACACACACAGTGGAGTTTAAGGCCTTAATATTAAAAAATAAGGAACTAGAACCAAATAGTTCAACAGCAGGGGGATTCATACAGGCTTGGGTTAGAAAAGGGAGTGTTTCTGTTTTAAATGGATTTCCCGCCTTGACTTATCTAACATTATTCGTGTGGGTTGAGAGAACTCGGAACTGAATATTATACGACCCCTATTCCAGGCGGCTTCCTGGAATACTTTGTCACAACTACATTTTATGTTAATGTTATGAAAGCAGCAAAACTGTGCAGTTAATGAATAAGATGTTTACAGTTTTGGGACCCTGGAGGGAAATGTACTTTGCTCAAGGCTGTTTCGCAAGCAGTGGTTAATATCACTCTCTTTCTCTGTCTCTCTAGCGCCGCCTCCCAGTCGATTCAACCGCAGGGTATCAGGTAGGTATCAGGTGGCCATGTTGTGTCTGAATGCTGTCTCCTCCTCGCATCGCAAGTTAGCATTAGTGCAAGAGCTATGCATTACGAGATATTGTAAGAAGCTTACAGAAGAGCCATTCAAATCAAAACACCATGAGGACCTGGTTTCTGCTAGACAAGTGTGAAATAGAAGCAAAGACCATACGGGGTTGCCAAGTGATCGTAACCATGGAATAGCCAGTGAAGACAGAGAGCAGGTCAGTGATAGGCTGAGTTGGTCAAGATGGCTCTTGTGGCATTTTCTGAAGGCTGAGTGGAACATGTTAATGGAATGTGGATGAGTACCTGGTTCCACCACCAAGGAACCACACAGGAGAAACATCTAGATTAGGGGAGGACAGTCTTATTCAGAAAGGGCTGCTGTGTATGCAGGTTTTCACTGCAACTCCCGAAATAGATTACTAATTAGAGGACTGATTGGATGAAGAGTCCTCACACTTGGGTTTGAACAGCTGACCTAAAGGCTATCCCAAAAACCTGCATACCCTTTGTGGATAAAATTGACCACCCCAATTTAGACTGATACTTCTCATGAGGTGGAATGATCACTAGGGGGCGTTAGCTGACATCTGGGAGGTCAAAGTTTGTGTCTGCATGTCCCCAGTGTGTGCCGAAGCCTTTAACCCTGATGAAGAGGAGGAGGACGCAGAGACCCGCGTCGTCCACCCCAAAACGGACGAGCAGCGCTCTCGACTGCAGGAGGCCTGCAGGGACATCCTTCTATTCAAAACCCTCGACACGGTATGTGCAGAACATCTTGGGGTCCTGTCCCTTTAAACAGCTGACTAGCTGCCGGTATGTGCGCAGGGTCTCTACAATCACTCCATGATTAGCGACTACCGTAGTTTGTGATCATTCGCAAATATGACGGTAATCACTCTCCGAACAATGCGTGCACTTATCACATGTCGTAGTGAGATCTTTGAGGTAGAATGTCTAAAATATTGTTAGAAATGTGCAGTTCATGAAGGATAAAAGAAACTGGAATGCTGGAGTAAAGTCATAAGCATGGTCATGCCTAGGCGACCTTGGGTTTCCCTTGGCAACCATTTTGCTTAGCACCCTGGTCATCGAAAAGGAATTCATTCGCTAAACGAGGATTGGTTGTAGTCACTAATCAGTAAACATTTAGAGAGATACAAGTTGTAAACCTATACAGCACTGGAACCGTGGACTGAATTAGCAGTGGATGAATTAGATGGATAGCTGGCTGCTGTATTAGCAGTGTTGATGATTAATTGTATAATAACTCTATGATTTATTATGATGTGGTTGTCTTGAACAAAATTTATTAATGCTGCTCTTAGTTGAGCTCTCCTCCTGATTTATAGTAAGGAACAACAGGAGCATAGAAGTTGAAGTCAGACAGTTTGCGCCTGTATTAGATGCGCATTCATGCAGGGGTTCATTTGTTATTTCTGTGGCCCCAGTCAAAAAGTCAAGTCATTCAAAAACCACCCTCAGATGTTTCACCAAAGAAATAAATAGCTAGTGAGTAGAGTTAGAAGATTGTAGCTAGCTAGCGGCTTTAGCAGAACATTGTACTTAAGCATTTCCTAAATGAGGAACGCATTTATATAAAATTTAGTGTAGTGAAAACTCTGGGGCCCCTTACAAATGTATGGTTCAGTTAGTACATCGATATGGGTATTTTGACCAGTACTGATAACATCGCTGATATCAATAGCCAGCTATCATTGTGGACCTAGGATCACAGCATCCCCATGTTTCTTGAGATTGAAAGTGGGACCCGTACTTCTAAGTGGTGAATGAGCTGCCAAAATTCCTCGTCCTCCACTATGGAAGATGGCTAATTGTCCAATGCGATCATCTCCATTATTTTAGCAGTTGTCTTTTGCTCTGCTGCTGCTAGCTTTGAATATTGATAAAGTTTAAATCTAGGCCAACAATATCAGCAAAGATTGAGACATCAGATCGATACTGATACTGAGAAAGTGAACAAATATCGGCCCGATATGACGTTAACCGATATATTTTTCACGTAATTGTTTTTAAATGTGCTGCTTTAATTGTTGTAACATTTATTTTTGTTTTATTGTATGCTTCTGTTGTCTTGTTTTTGTTTCTGTTGTCATGCTAGGTCCTTTTGTAAAAGCGATCTCAAAAGGTCTTCCTGATATTATTATTATTATTATCATCATCAATAATAACACTGCTGCTGGCTGTTCATATGGAAAGGCTGAAATATGGTTCAGAAATGCTCAGTCAGACCCATGGCACTTGCATTTCCTACAATTCTGTTTTTTTCCTGTACAGTGTGATTATGCTAAACCTGTTACTTCTCTCTCTCCTTCGTTCCGAAGTTCATTCATTCGGAGCTGTTAAACATTTCCTTTTATAGCTGAGCTTTTACTGTTAAACCTTCAGGCTCTTGTGTAAAGTGAAGATGAGCCTGACATTTCTGAGATTCCTGAACAGTGTTACTGTTGACTTTGACCATTGATAAAATCCATGTTTGAACAAAAATGAATCCATCCGGGAAGATGTTTTTATTCGTGATAGCTTTGCTATAGATTTTATCCAGAACCACATAAGACCCCCTCACCTGTACTTGCCTTTTCATTAGGGGTGTAACGGTTCACAAAAATCATGGTTCAGTTCGATACGACACAGTGGTGTCACGGTTCGGTATGTTTTTCGATACAGCAAAAATTTTAAAAAATGCCAGATAATTTCTTTGATTTTTTTCACTTTTTTATTTATTAAAACATCAAAAAAGTATGATCTTGTTTT
>JAODJU010000130.1:7897548-7912984 GCA_026776725.1 Gnathonemus echidnorhynchus
TTTCTGAATCGTTCGGTTTGTAATGCGTACCGAACCGAAAGCCTCGTACCGAACGGTTCAATACGAATACGCGTATCCTTACACCTCTACTTTTCATATCTATTCTTTTAGAAATTTTTCTGAAGTAACTTAGGAATCCCATTTTTAGGAGGTGACCATTTTGGCTCCCCTCTTGGTCACATGTGCACATAAAGCTCCTTCCACATACTGACCCCTCTTCTGCTTGCGGTCCACGTCAGAGAAATAACTCAGGAGCTCTGTTAGAGAGGGACAGCTCTCCACATGACTGTAATGGACCTGATCCTGGCAGCTGCTGGTGTGTATGTGTGTGTGTGTGTGTGTGTTTTTGATGGCTGGCAGTGGATAGGTCTGCAGTTGTAGCACTGCTACACATTGTTTTTACTGATTTGCGTTCTCAATTAGCGTCCAAGCTTTTTGGTAATGGCTTTGTGTCTCAGATTGTTACGCAGTGTTTAGCATCATCCTTGGTGTGGAGTTCCTCTTGCTTTTCTGTCTGTAATGACGACTTCCTATTACATCTCTTGACCGGTGACAGGAACAGTTTGCAGAAGTGCTGGATGCCATGTTTGAAGTCCGGGTCCAGACCAAGGAGCACATAATCAACCAGGGTGATGATGGAGACAACTTCTATGTCATAGAGAGGTGAGCGTGCGTGCGTGCGTGTGTGCGTGCGTGTGTGTGTTTGTGCGTGTGCGCATTTGCGTGCATGTGAGAGTAAGTCACTGCATTGGCTAAACTAGTGTTTTTATATTTGTTTTTTATTAATTTGTAATGAGAGGCTACTGTTTGTGTTTCTTTTTATTTCCTTTTTTTTTGTTTTTACTTCTAGCAGCTTATTTTCCATATAAAATACCCAATGCGTTGTGGTGTTATACCTTCAGCTGCAGGGCTTGTTCCCTGTTATTCTCTCTCCTGCAGGGGGGTGTACGATATCGTCGTACAAAAGGACGGCGTCGGCTGTTGTGTGGGAAAGTACGACAACAAGGGCAGTTTCGGGGAGCTGGCGCTAATGTACAACACTCCACGGGCCGCCACCATCATCGCCACCACCGAGGGGGCCCTATGGGGGCTGGTGAGGCTGCCACAATACCAGGCTCTCACTTCGTTAACCTCTAACATGCTGTTTTGTGGGGTTTTTTTTTAACTGGGTCGTTGTAAAACAGTGCAACCACAACGCCATCTATTGGTAACTCGGTGAACAACTTCTGTTTGTACTGTTTATTTGGTGTGCTGGTTCTTCCTTATGTATCAGATTATTATTATTAGTGTGATTTTGCACCAAACCATATGGAAAGTTTTTAATGACAATATTCAATAAATGAATGTCATTAAAATGATTTAAATTACAATGTAAATGATACGAGCAATAATTTAAATTATCAGTTATAAACAATACAATTATTAGTTACCCATCAGACTCAGTGGGAGGGCTCTAAACAAAACCTCTAATTGCTTGCATTGCAAACTGTCACAACAGATCAATCTCACCTAGTCGAATGAATTCTGATTGGTTACATTGCAGAGTAAGCTATAAATGCAGCTATCAGTCAGATACCAGGTTTTGTTTTAGAGCCTACCCTCTGAGTTTGACAGGTGACTTTTACGATTTTACTGGTTGCTGCTATCAATTAAATTGTAATTTAAATGATCATTTATTCATTTCGCCAGGCAGGTCGGTGGTTCGTCGAGTGGGCGGAGTGGGGCAGGGGGTCCCATGAATCACATTGCCCAGAACTAAAGCAGCCAGTCGCACCCTGGATGCTGTGTGTAGCAGATGTTGTCAAAGTCAGGTTTATTGCTATAGCACATTTAAAATAAATGCAACAGGTTTAACCAAAGTGCTGAACAGCAATAATAAAACTCCAGTTAGCAGATAAATAACAAATGAAATAAATGATCAAATAAGACATTGAATTAACTAAGAACATCCCATAAATTACCAATAGGTATCCCAATTGCTCAATCAAGCTACACCAAAATAGTGCAGTGTGATTTTCAACAGTAAGGCATTCCATAGATGGGGTGCAGTAACAACAAATGCATGGTTACCACAAGATTTTGATCCAGACCTTGGGGTGGTTATGAGAAATTAATCTGTTGATCTTAGATCAGGGGTGGGCAATCTAATCCGCAAAGGGCCGGTGTGTATGCAGGTTTTTGCTGCACCCCCCTAATTAGATTACTAATTAGAGGACTGATTGACTGAGGAGTCCTCACACCTGGGTTTGAACAGCTGACCTACAGGTTATCCCAAAAACCTGCATAGACACCGGCCCTTTGTGGATAAGATTGGCCACCCCTGTCTTAGATCATGAGGGGGAATAAGCGATGTGGAGATCAGAAAGACATGGGGCAAGGACATTCAAGGATTTGTACACCAACAATAAGACTTTTAAATCCACACTAAACTAGGGCTGCACAATTAATCATAAGAAAATGCGATCGTGATTCACAGCTCTATGCGATCTCATTTCTAAATTACATCTGTTCTTCTGCATTGTGTTACATCAGTTGGATCAAAACAAGAGCTCCTACTTTTCCCCAGAGTGTTTCAAGCATTCCATAATTCTGCATTCTCTTTAAAGGGTGCTTTCGAATTGCACCAGGTACTGTACTTTTAGCACTTCAAGAAAGTACCAAAAGTAATAACTGGTTCCGGCGCTGAATGCTATCGCAGCGCGAGGCGGGTATTTTGTATCAAATTTTGGTTTGGATGATGTGCAATGTTAATATCAGCATTGCATGTTACGTATGGGCAATTTTTACATTGCTAGTAGGTTAGATTAAGATCAGGCTTTTTCTTTCCTTCAATTTGGTACTGACATAGCGCAGTCAGTTTAGGTTTTACTAAAATATTTTTGCTGTTTTTTTTCCTATCAGGTTTTGCAATTTTAATAATTATTCCTTTTCAAGATTTATCTAGTATCAGTTTACCTCCACTGCTTTTGCATGAGTGTTGCATGTGTTCTCCGAGACAATCATAATCATTTTCATCCTTGCTATTTAAATCATGCCATAATTGATTGGGTGATGGGTTTGTGAGAAATTTATGTTGAACTCCTTTTTTGTTTAAGTACCCCAATATTTATTACAACAAAATCACATTGCAATACTTAGAAATTTTTCAGTACTGCGCTGTCCTAGTATATTATACAAAATACTTTATTTCTTTTTATGCTATCCTGACCTCTGGTTCTTCTGACCAGCTTGTAGTTAAAGCTTGGGTCACTTCATTTGTCCACGCATCCATTATTTTAATTATTTTTTTTTACCTTGTTTATCATTGTTCGCAACTGTTTTCAAGAGGAGTTTTTTTGTGTTTCAGAGGCAGGCTGTTTGCATAACCAATTAACAAAGAAAGCATTTCAAGTCCCACTCCAAAGTACCAAAAAAGTACCCCACTGGCACGTTTGATACTGGATTTGCTGTTTTGGTTACCCTAATTGAATGGCCAATTGAGCCTTTTGTTTCTGCTGTCAGAAATTGATATGCTGTTCCTGGATGAATGGTATGTTTGGCAAAATCACATTTTGTTGTGTATCCTTTTGCAGTTTAATGAGTTCAATAAACATTTAAATTCAAGAGAAAAAAAAAAATCATTACACAGAATCATGATCTCCGTTCTAAGCAAAAAAAAAAAAAATCATGATTCACATTTTTTTTCCCCAGAATGGTGCAGCCCTACCCTAAACTTCTCCGACAGCCAGTGTAAAGATGCTAAAATAGGCATAATATGTTCCCTTTTTTGATCCGGTCAGGGATCTAGCGGTGACATTCTGTACAAGCTGCAAACAAGGCAATAAAGATTTACCCACCCTAAGGTGTAAAGATTTGCAGTAATCCAAGTTTAAAGTAAGAAAACCATGACTTAATCATAGTTAGATTAAAACCATTTAATCTTAGTTAGCGTTTTTATGTGGAAAAAGCACACCAAATTAATTTGTCAAAATTGTTTCTTACCTTCGACTAGTATAAATCAGCTAGGGGAGCAAGACAAAGAAGAACTAAATATGTAGCTGTTCCAGAACTAAAAAGAATAACTTCTGTTTTGTCTTGATTCATGTCTAAAAATTTTACAACCTTGCAGAACATCTAGGCATTCTAGTAGTGACTTCACCAATCTGTTACACAGAGGAAGATAAAGCTATGTGTCATTAGCATAAGAGTGGAAAGAAATACTTTGTTTTTCAAAAATCATTGCAACGGGGAGCATATATAGCAAAAATAAAACAGGACCAGGGGTTGACCTTTGAGGAACCCCAAGCCTAAGAGAGGCAGTTGACGATGTGTCCTTATTTAAGTTAACAGAAAAGCTCCTATCACTCCAATATGATATACACCAATCCAGGGCAGTACCGTTAAATACTAACATGTTCAAGACAGTCCAACAAAAATTCCAGGGTTGATGGTACCAATGGCTGCCGTTAGGTCCATAAGGACCAGAGCAACAAAATCACCAGAATGAACAATCAATAATAAATCATTAAGAACCTTCAACAGGGCTGCTTCTGGGTCATAAAAAGTTTTAATACGTTTCGTGAATATCATTGGCATTTAAATATGCCAGCGACTGATCATAAATAACTCAAAAGTTTTGGAAGAAAAAGGCAGCTGGGAGATTAGCCTATAGAGTGTAAGAACAAGTGGATTAAGGTTAGGTGTCTCTAACAGGGGCTTCAGTAAAGCATGCTTGAAATAATTATGAACAACTCCATGGATGATTGAACAGTTCGCAATGTTTAAAATGTTGATACATAAGTGATAGCATAATACTATTATTTTTGCCCCCTCGAGTAAAGTGTTACCCATATAAGTCCAACTGTTTCAGATGTGTGGCGGTCAGAATGCTCACAAGTGTCTGTGTGTTTCAGGACCGGGCCACGTTCCGCAGATTGATAGTGAAGAACAATGCGAAAAAGAGGAGGATGTACGAGACCTTCATCGAGTCCGTCCCCCTGCTCACATCTTTGGACGTGTGTTCGTGTTTGGCTCTGCATTTACTCACGTTTAAAGACATACTGATTTTCCTTCGACTGAATCTACCCCAAACTCTTTACCTCAGGCGTCAGAGCGGATGAAGCTTGTCGATGTTTTAGGGGGAAAGACGTTCCAGGACGGGGAGCGGATAATCACGCAGGTAGGGTGGTGCTGGCTACGTGGGCTTCCCTTCATGTGTCTGCAGGCCTTTCTTGCATATCAGTTAATGTCTGCTGGCGGGCCTCCTCTTCTCAGGGTGAGAAAGCCGACTGTTTCTACATTGTGGAGTCGGGGGAGGTGAAGATCATGATGAAGAGTAAAGTGAGTTTGCCCCCTCCACATCCCAATTCATCTTCTGGCATGTGAGATTGAGCGTCTTCGTGAGTGGATCTTGCCTGAAATTACCGTTACATCTAGACTAAGGCAGACCAGCAGGACAACGCGGAGGTGGAGATCGCACGCTCTCACAGGGGACAGTATTTCGGCGAGCTGGCCCTGGTCACCAACAAACCCCGGGCGGCCTCTGTCTACGCTGTGGGGGGGGTCAAGTGTTTGAGTAAGATCCTCAGCCCCCGTGTTCATGTGTGTGAGAGAGAGAAACTTCTGCTTTTATCCCCCTTCCTTGTCTGTTTTGTCCCTCTCAGCCCTGTCCTCCTTTCTTTCTCCCTCGTTCTCAGTCGTAGATGTGCAGGCATTTGAGCGTCTACTGGGCTCCTGCAAGGAGATCATGCAGAGGAACATTGCCACCTACGAGGAGCAGCTGGTGGCGCTGTTTGGCTCCAGCGCGGACCTGCGGGACTGAACGGCCCATCTGTGATGTCGACACGCCGCGTTTGCGCATGCACTTGCACGTGGATATGCAGGCCTTCTCCGTACATACATGCTCCTGCGTACATACACGCGTTCAGTCCCATGTATGTAGTAAGACACGGAGATACACACATTCACACACACTCCCTGATGTATGCTATCACTATCACTCAGAAGCATTAAAAGCGTGGATGAATCTGTAGCTTAGTACGTTCTGTGGGAATATCGGAGTATATAGATCCTGTGAACTGACATTGTAGCCCTTCGAGTCTGCCAAAGGGTGTGTGTGTGCGCGTGTGTGTGTTTAGCCAGTACGCTGCAGTATTGATGTGTGTGTTGTGTGGGTGTGACAGATTGAACACTGGGAGAGACACAGAACTTTCCTATCAGGGATTTCCTCTGAAATGTCCATGCTTTGTATTTTGTACCTGTCTTGAAAGAAAAGTGCCATTGCAAGGTCACCATTCAGACCATGATGCTGATAACAGGACCCCTGCGGCATCGTGCCACCCTTGACCAATGTTGTATTTTTGGACCTGCTCTTGCCTATTTTGTAGACAATGTTAAATTGTTAGATGATTTTTTTTTATCCAACAAAACTTGCATGACTTTCTCAGACACCAATGTAACCGAAACTCTCCACAAGGACACATGCAAATGTTATTTTTAAACTTTAATGAAGCTGAATGTTTTACATCTGTTTTATCTCGATGAACAAGCTTTGATATGGTCTTATTCACAAGAAGACAAAGTGTTTGCTTTCGGCAGTTGAGTTCTTCTTGTTTGTCCTGCAGCACTTGGGTTTCTTGTGTCCTGTAACCAGAGGTGGAAAGTTCGGGTTCAGAAAGTAAAAATCCAGACCAAGATTTTGTTTCAACCAACCAATTGAGCATAAAGACTCACATTCACAGAGTAAAGAGCTGGTTGATCGAAATAAAATCTTGGATTGGATTTGTACTTTCTGGAGCTGAACTTTCCACCTCTGCCTGTAACTGATATTTGCAAATTTCGCACCTGTTGGTTGATGTATTTGTTGATACTATTCTATGTTTCTTTTGAATGACTTAGAAAAACATTTCAAAACAAAGTGTGGAGCTTATTTCTCCTTGGTTTTAGTGCAAGTCTGCTCTTTGGAAGAAAATAAAGCCAGCATTTTGTTAAGATCCACGGTTAGTGTACTGTTTTGTGGGTATTTGAGGGCTTTGCGGGTAATGTGGATAATTTGATGGGTAATGTATAAAAATGGGAGTTGCAGTTTTTCCACTTAATTGAAGTTTCTGACTTTGACATCACTCTGGAGACTTATGATATAACCTCTTGTGTGTCTCTTGTGTTTACTAGTGGCTGTAATGATTCAATACATTTATATCCCAACAATCATCAAAATAGATTTAATTTTTTTTAATTAAGTCTTTAGCACTTCAGTGCAATTGCTGCTCTGTGTCAGGCATCGTTTGAGATGCCCAATGGACACTAACTGGCTCACATACGAGCCTGCAGTTCATTTGGTGGAAAGCAGTGAGTGGCCAGTTCTTCACCTATTCCAATGTTTGCATGCAGTTCCATATAATAGAATTTGTCTAAAAATCTCAATCTGTTTTTTAATAACACGTGGTTAAAGGGTTTTTTTTAAATTGATAGTTTATTAATCCCTGTGGGGGGAATTGTCTTTACAGCTCCTCCAACATGCTTTTCGCCATGTCAGGAGCAGATAAGCAGGTGAAGAGAGCCAAAGATAAAAAGATGCACAGGAACACAAGAACATGTAATGTCAATGACACCACTGGGGAAAGAGACTTGAACGCGGACTGAAATACAGAAGACTAATAGCAGGAAACATAGAACAGCTGGTAAACGTAGGGATTCCACACAGGGTAAACAAGGGGGCGTGGCACACGGAAGGATCATATAAGCTGGGCGTGACAGAACAAAGGCGCACACACCAGGCGTGCCTAAGGGGAGCGAGGAGATGAGACTGAGGACACGGGACCTGGAAAACAAAAGCAAAACATCAATGGGGCACTGGGAACAGGACAAACAAACAGAACAGACACAAAGGCAGTAACCCAGACAACAACTGACAAATGACGGGGAAAGCAAACAGGCACAGGGGCACCAAAAATGGAGACAGGGAACACCGACGGAAGGAACGAAGGGGTGGGGAGTAGACACGGGGCACGAGTCCAGGGCGTTTCTGGTGGCTCAGTAGCACGGGTCTTTAATTCTGCCACCCTCCGCATCAGCTGCCAAAGATTGGAGGTGTGCGTCTTCAACCAGGGACATCCCCTCAATAATGTCCTGGTTTCTGCTGACTAGCGTCCAAGCCTCAGGATCCCCTTGGACTTCGGGCTGGGCGAACCAGTAGGTTACCTTATCTACCAGACTTAAGTAGCGATCCTCGTCGGGGGGGTACCTTTTCTCTGAGTGGTGTCATTCTGTCACGTCAGGAGCAGATAAGCAGGCGAAGGGAGCCAAAGATACAAATAAATGGGGTTTATTCGGACTCATTCCTTACACAGGAACACAAGAATACGTAACGTCAATGACACTACTGGGGAAAGAGACTTGAACGCGAACTGTTGCAGACAGGAAATGGGAGCCCAATGAACACAATTTGGACTTACAGTCCTCTTCATTCGTATATCTGAAAGTTCGCAAGTTGAAAGTTCGTAAGTAGAGGAGTGTCTGTATTCATTTGGTAACTGCACTTGGTCTTTTGTCCACCAGAGGGCAGCTGACTTATATACTCCAGTCTGTCTTCCCATTGGATCAACTGATGAGCAGGGGCGTGATTTAATTTGGGTTATTTGTCCCTCCAAAAAAATTTTACTTAACTTAAGACATGTACCTCCAATATCAAACACTGCAGCACTGACCATGAGCTCAGCATGCTGCATGGTGTGGTCAGATGAGGAATAATTCTGTAATCCTAAACTTTCAAGCTTTAACTAACCTGCTCTCTGCCTTTAGTTATTTTACATGGAGCAGCATTTCAAATGTGTTCAAATCATTCCTAAGAATAAATCACGTAGTTTTAACTTCAGTTAAAGAAAGGCTTTTTATATTTCAAGTAAATTTCAGTTTACCAGGACAATATTTGCTAAGGATTTTGTGTTTTTAAAATACTTTGAGTAATTTATTAATTATGTAAGCTTGCAAACCACAGTAAATGAGACGCACAGTGCCAATTTGAACACTGCACATCTGAATTCCTCCCTGGTGACTCAGGACACACAATGAGTCGGTGTCTTTCCCTGAGCTTCTTCTTCCTGGAAGAGGGCAGAAACAGATGATTACTCCTGCAAGGAATACATTTCAAGGTAAAAAAAAGTTGTTTTTTTTTATGATCAAAGTTTATGTCATACTGTCAAAATAGTTTGCGTGAAGCATTATAAAGTCATTATTTGAATGTGTTTTCTTATCTTCTAACAGGCATTGCTAGCATGTTTCAATTGTGTCAAGTTAGCATAGCAAGTTTTATTGTGACTGTCAGCGTAGGGGCAGTTGCAATATGTTGTTGCAACCATCCCAACACGCTGTTACACTGATGAAGGAGCCATTCACATTTGCCACACCTGCTAGTCTGATGTGGACTAATTTCCTTCTCTCTTACCATCTCTTTGTCACACACACATAAGCTACGTCACATGCACATATCCTCCTGAAATGCACTGTAGTAGCTGGAGTTTCCTAAAAAGGTGTGACAAACAAAAAAACTCAATGGCTTTTCTCTGTTAGTGAGAGGAATCAAAGCAGGGCACATCCTTAAAACTAACAGGAAAGTCACAAGTGCAAAAATAACAGCTCAGAACAACACTGATGTGTAGAAAGGCTTCTCTGAAATAATCTTGGAAGCTGTACTATTCTTTGTGATCCTAGACCATTAATAATGAATTGATCTTTTTGTTTTCCAATTTACAGTTGTTCTCAAGGGGCGGGACTCACGGGAGTGTACAGTGGCGTCCCAATGCTTTTAGCGAGGACCCGGCGACAGGCATGACCCCGCGGCAGGAAATTTCATTTGTTCAGACATCTCCAACAATCTTAGTGGACATTTTTAAAAAGAAAATATTCCTATATACAACTGGTTTGTTTGTCGGTTTATAAAACGCTGAAAAGCAAATGTGCCTGTTAAAATTCCTGAAAGGTTTTATTCTCACCGAATTAAAGTGGAGCGGCGTGCCGGCGTCGCGCTATGGAGACGTGGAGATCGGGCGTAGTGCTGCTCTATACACCCCGGGGTACGGGGAAGGCGCTGCTATAACGCCGGTAGGAAAGTATTAATCTCAACATCTCTCTCCATTTCTTTGCAATTGTGTATAATCTAGTTTTGTGTGCCAAACTGAAATAATTTACCATAAAATCAGGTTAAATCATTTTGTTTGTCGTTTGCGATGTATAATTGATGTCTTGCTTTAGCATATGTAGATGATTTTTTTATTCTGCATTATCTGTGAATAATTTAAAATACCATCCTTGATCTCACTTTACTTTCGACAAAAGCGTTTAAAGCAGTTATTAAGGTAACAGGCATAAATTAGGCCTAATTCAATCATAACCGGTATAAGTCGGAAATCAGTTTAATATAAAATGGTAAATGGACTGCATTTATATAGGGCTTTTTACAATTATGCCTCACATTCACACACACATTCACCCACCGGTGGCAGGGGCTACCATGCAAGGCACCAACCAGCTCACCGGGAGCAATTTGGGGTTCAGTGTCTTGCTCAAGGACACTTCAATGGGGTCAGGAGGACCCAGGGCTCGAACCTGCAACTTTCCAGTTGCTGAACGGTAGCACTACCTCCTGCACCACCATCGCCCCGACCAAGAGGGCAATCGAACGACGATGAGATTGATATCAGATGGTGCATAATTTCTGGCAACAATAAAGGACTTGTAAATGCATTTTCACATCTAGGAGTCAAAATTAAAAAGATGGCTAATAGGCACTCTGAATTATCTTTAAGTTTTATAGAAAATCATTTGTTCGCTATCACCTCCTTTCTTGGTGGTGAAACCTTTCGTCTAAAAATCGACGTACAGATGGCTGTTCAGTTATGCATGCTGTTAAATCAACCTTTATGGTAGCGGCCGTGACGCAGCATAATCTGCCTTTGGCTCGTTGCGGCTAGGATCTCCTAGTGGAGAGTTTATTAAATCTTACATAATTAAACGAAAGCGGAAAAAACATGAAAACTGAGCTACTATAAAAGTCTCTCTGCAATCTGGCGATGCAGAATTAAGAATGAAGCTGGAGAACCCCCGGGGCAGGGAGACATTCTGTCGTCCTATTGGGAAAGAGACACTCCAGGTTAGGGTCTCCTGTGTGGTGCCTCATGAAGGGAGGAAATTGCAGCTTTACTATGGTGTTTGTCTATCGCTCCGAGCTGTCCTTGTTGAGAGAATAGTAATAAGCACCTAGGCAGAATGAACAGATTACAGAAGTCGGACAGGAAGTTAATGTAGTGTTGCCAAGCATATTCTAATCAAGGTGTCCTAATAGGTGCTTTTGAGATGAGCCTGTCAGTCACCTCTGGGATGTGTGTCCCCACGGCAACCTGGAGGTGAAGGGCTGACGTCACCTTGGGGGTGGCATGTCTCAGGATGAGCTGATAGAGCTGCAGGCCCTGACGCCAGAGGGGTACATCGAACTGGTGGCCCCCCGCCCCGTGGCAGGGCGACAGCGCTACTCGGAGAGGGTGCGGGCCGTGCGGCTGGTGGATGGTGGCTTGTGTTGGGAGGGGCCAGGGGAGGGCCACGCCTTTGAGCCCTGCAGCCTTGCCCAGCCCACCTGGTGTGACCTGTGTGGGGAATTCATCTGGGGGTTGTACAAACAGAGCCTGCGCTGCACACGTGAGTACCGCCCCGGCTGTGTGTGTCTGCTTCCGTCTCCCTCATCTCTGACTTCCTCCTGTGCTTCCTTCCGGCTCTCGTTCCCCTCCTGCCTGCCTGTCAGCCATGCCGCCTCTCTCTGTCTGTCTGCTTTGACGTATCTCTGTGCCCCCAGATGTACAGCAAATGCTGATAAACACGACTCACAGGCTCCCTACTTTCTGGCAGTGGCGCCTGTTAGCCAGACACTATCCCGGCGTAAAAACTCGCCCAACGCAGACAAGTGGGGAAAGCGATGGCTGACTCGCGTTTCATCACATGGTTCACGCTCAACCCCAAATCAGGCCTTGAGATCCGCAGCTGAGAACCAGAGTAGTAGGGTCTTCTTGGTAGAGGGTGAGCCTTCTACCCATCGCCCTAAGGTTCTGTTATTCATGGGCGTCAGCTCAAGACTGTATCCAGTGCGCTGTGGGGGAAAATTGCAGTGCCTTTAGGGGTGGAGGGTCATTATGGAGATATGCATTTCCAAGAAGCAGGGTCAGCTGGGGACATAATGTAAGATGTAGGAGTGAGCATGTGGGTGTGGAAGACACACCTATTCTGCCCAAACAGGTCAGTCACACGAATGGCTCGGTCGTTATAAGTTAATCATAGGATAAGGAGTCACATGACATTTACATTAAGCCACACTTACTTTTGCAATTTAATTTAGTATTAAAAGTTTATATGCATATTTCATCAAATCCAGGTTGTGCTCTCCCTTTGATAACCTTTAGATGATTGGATAAGAGACAGTGGGATGGATTCAGCAATGTGTTAATTATACACCTGACCTCATTCATTGCTCTGTAATGCAGTCTGCAGATTCACTTGCCACTACCGCTGCAGAGCCTTCATCAAGTTAGACTGCAGCTGGAAAGGCGGGGCCCTCGCCAACCAATCAGATTTGGCGGAGGACTCAGTGGAGGCAGACACCAATGTGGTAAACAGGGGCGCTTCGGTTCCCTGCTGGTGGTCCCCTTATGGTTTACAAACATGCTGTTATTTATTTAAGCATCTAAAGCTGGTGTTTGTGGTGCTTGATGGCTGTGCAATGGGCTTCTCTCTGTGCTCAAAAAGGATGAGCCAATGGAATGGAGGGTAGGCGAGCTGTCCTTCACTGAGCTCCAGCAGAAGGTGAGGGAGTTCAACGCTCAGGTCAACAGAGATCTCTACATAGTCCTGGTGGGTGACCTCACTGATAGTCTGCACACTCCCAAAAGCACAAAAGTGCATCTATTGACACTCTTTCGCACATCTGCACACTTACCAACCCACTTGTTTGATCCATGAAGTACATGCACACACACAGAACAAGCATGCACAAATACATATAATTTACAGTATAGTTTGAGGAACAATCTTAACTTTAAGTCACATCTCTGTACATTTAGCACACTAATGGAGGTGGTGTTTTGACATGCATCCATGCAGAATAAAGATGGCTCCTTTACTGGTGTCATCAAAGTCTGGGTCAGACTGAAGTGCTCCGTGTCTGTGCCAAGTGAGGGTACGAGGCCTAGGCTCCGCAGCTCCTATCAGCCGGACACAGCCACGCCCCTGCACATCAGCTCGTCCACCCAGGCCCATGACATTGTCCGCGCGTTGCTTAGTGCATTTGGTGTGACAGACAACCCTGGCGAGTTTGCACTATTTGAAGACAGAGAGCCGAGTGACCAAGGTGAGATAGTACCTGGGCATGACTACGCTTGATGTCTTTGTTTTGTAGTAGGAACTGTTATTGAATCCTTCCATCTTCCAATTGCTTATCCTGTAAAGATCTCAAGGGGGGCGTAGAACTTATGAGAATAGCTCATCTTGTATACGACTGGGGGGGGGGGGACTTGGGATATGATGTGGATAACATGATGAATAAATAGAAAGGATGAATTAGTGGGCTGTCGCTGTCTCTTTGTCCCCAAAGTGTACCAGAGGAAGTTGGAGGGTTCAGAGCGCCCCCTGCTGCTGTGGATATATGCTGGCCCTAGTGAAAAGTCCCTCAGCCTGGTGCTGAAGGAGAATAGGCCTGGTGAGATCAATGTAAGTACAGCCATTCTACCAGCATCTGATCACTGGAAATACATGGCACATTTAATATTAACACATGGCCTCATTAATCATTAATGATTGTGGACAATGCCCAGAATGCATACACATATATTAAAGTGGGATGGCTTATAACTACTGATGGGCATATTAAGCTTCAGGAATCATTTGCTGTATTTTCTGATCCCATTAGATGCTCTCTAGGTGCTCTCTGTTCAAAAAAGGGCTCAAAGCATGCCACAAAGCAAACAAAAAGCACTATCTAGTGGGGTCAAAAAACACAGCAAATGGTTCATGAAGCTTCATTTGCCCATCACTACTTATCCACACAAGCAGAATTTATTAAATAAGTAATACTGGTCAAAAGTATTTGCTATTTTGTACATATTGTTGTTGACAATGGAGTGTCACTGCGTCACTCCATTGCAGTACTGGGTTAGCAACTAATTCACTGTCGTCCACACATACACATGCACACACACACACACAGTGGGAAGCTTTCACTGAGCCAGAGCTACGCAACTTCCTACACATCCTGCAGTTTGAAGAAGAGGAGCACATCAGGCAAATAGTGGAAGGTTATGCCTGTGCTAGGGACCACCTGCAGGCGGCGCTGGCGAGCATCACACAGCCTGATATGACTCATGTGTCTGAACAGCGCCATCAGGGGGCACCCAGAATCCAAAAATCATACAAATTGCGGTATGTAAGTAGTGAATTTGAGGGAATGAATGACCTAACGACCATGAACTGGTGAAGTGCAGGCTGGCTGCTTCATACTATGATACAAAGGCCTTCAGGAACTGAGTTTGTAATGATAGGTGGAGGGAGCATGTGTGACATTTACCACAGAATGTGTCCATTTACTAGGGCTGTCTGTGAACATTGGTAGCTGGAACTTCTCTGCTGTAGAAGAAGGTGAAATATAAATTTTTCAACTACAGATAAGTTATATCAACAGTATATTGAAGTTAATAATCTGTTTCTGTTACTTGAAACAGAATCTGTGTATTTTTGTCAACTGTTTTTATTCATTCTTTTTTTTACTTCATTCAGAATGTTTATCTGATGACTAGGAGATCTTATAAAGTTCTGTCAAGACATAATGTGCGCAAAATATGATGTATTCTATACATTACTACACTTTAGAGATAGGAGTCTTGGTATGAGGAGTATTGTGAGACATATTAGTGTTGGTATGTATTTTCCGTATCCATCAGTATCCTAGACCAAAGTCCTTTGTACTTGCGGTATGTCAGTTCTGTCTTTATCCAAATTATGATTTTATTACAAATAAACATACTGCTTATTGCTTCAGCTCCAGGTTGTGGTTCTGTTCAACTTCCTGCTGCAACACACTCCAACAGCACACTAGCATTATGAGTATGATTCATCTGTTTGAAAGGTCTATGGATTCATGCATAGCTCTATGACTCTATGACACTTATTGTTCTCACTTCACTGATGATGCTGACGACAACCACAGCCTATCCCATCCATCCATCCATCCATCCATCCATTATCTGCCGCTTGTCCGGGGTTCGGGTCGCGGGGGTAGCAGCTTCAGTAGAGATACCCAGACCTCCCTCTCCCCAGCTACCTCTACCAGCTCCTCGGGGAGGACGCCAAGGCGTTCCCAGGCCAGCCGAGAGATATAATCCCTCCAGCGAGTCCTGGGTCTGCCCCGGGGCCTCCTCCCTGTAGG
>JAODJU010000130.1:7913084-7936918 GCA_026776725.1 Gnathonemus echidnorhynchus
GCATTGCACAGAAGTCCAATAACAGAACACCACTCGGGTTCAGATCAGGGAGGCCGTTCCTCCCAATCACCCCCTTCCAGGTCACACTGTCATTGCCCACTTGAGCGTTGAAGTCCCCCAGCAAAACGATGGAATCCCCACACCAACCAGCATACCACTAAGGGAATCCAAGAGGGCCGGGTACTCTGAACCGATATTCAGCGCATAAGCGCAGATGACAGTCAGAAACCTATCCCCGACCCGAAGGCGCAGGGAGACAGCCCTCTCGTTCACCAGGGTAAACTCCGTTGTTAATGCACCGAGCTGTGGGGCCACCAGTAGCCCCACCCCAGCCCGGCGTTGCTCCCCCACTGCAACTCCAGAAGAAAAGAGCGTCCAGCCCCTCTCCAGGAGAATGGTTCCAGAACCACAGCCAATCCCAACCAATTAAAACCATTATGGAACTAAAGCCAGCACATATGGGTCATTTTACACAGGTAATTTGGTGCCATTTAAGTACTTTTAATGTCCCAAGATATACTACCAATTAGACTTTTCAGAGCATTGATAAAAAATACACAACTACCACATATCATAGTCATGCATTTTTTTTAAATGCGCAGTAGAAAAGAGAAATTAAAATTGAAATTAATTTCAACATTTATGTTTGTTGTCCCTTGGACTATTAGGAATTTCACCAGTCCCCAGTAACCATCACAATGTTAAATAATACTGCAATTTTTGGACATTTACTCTAAAAAAAGACATTCAAGATTTTCTGAGAAATTAAAGTGTGTACCTTTGTCCTTGTGTTTTAATCAACCCCGCAAAGCAACCATTTCCCCTTCACCATAAAATGGTGGTGTGGTCCTTTTGACATCATTTATGAGTAATTGGCATCATAAAATGTTGAAATTAACAACAGGTTAGCACAAAATCTTCAACCCCCTCACATTCAGCCCCATTACATTTATTAATGTAATGCGTTCGAATGCCTGTTATAGGGTTGAACATCTGTTACATCTTTGTAATATGTCTGTATTTTGTTTATTTCATATATTTAGTTATTAATGGTAATGTTTCTTGTTAAAGGTTTTACAGTATCTTGTTCTCTTGCACATTAAATTGTTCAGGAGTATTACCATCAAATTAGTGTTCATTGATTTCATTAATAGGCAGTAAGGGATACATTAAATGGCCTTGGAGAGTATGCAGGTCATTGAGTCTATACTGTCAGTTTCAACAACAGCAAAAAAACATCAGCAGAAAGGCAAAGAGAGTACAGGGCAAGAAGAAATACAGATCCAGAACAAAGGGAAAGGTACCTCATGAGCAAATGTGAGAGATGTAAAGGAGACATTAAGACAGGGAAGAAAAGAATTTAAGATCTAGGTATGAGAGGTCAAAAGAGGAGGAGAAAGAGATGGAGAGGAGTGAAAGTATGACAAAAGCAAAGGGAAAGGGAATTAAACATATTGCCACCCCTTCACAAAGTCCTGAAAAATATATGTTGATAGCACATAAGCCCACAAGGTTAGGATAATATATTTATAGTCTTCATATAAAAAAGAGGAATTAATTATCAGGTGTGAGTGTACGTTATGTACTGCATATATTACATCTGGGGGGGCAAATGTCCTCAAAATATGATAAAGTAAAAAAAATTACATTGTGTGGGCCATTTTTCAGTCCCCACAAAGGGAAGATTTTATAAAAATCTGTAACTGCAGTCAAAAAACTAAAAATGCCAAAAGTCTTGTATTTTGTTTGGTTACTTATGGTTAAGGTTGTCATTGTTGGGATTAGAAATGGAAATAAATAGACAGTCCCCATAAAGATATGGATACAAATGTGTGTGTTTGTAATTAATACATTGTAGGGACCTGTTTTCTCTACAATGTGATAAATACCAGTAACTTTTTATCTTGTAGGGACTTTTTTTGTTAGTCCCGACAAGGGAAAACTCAATTTTATAAAATAAATAAATTAAATTAAATTAAATGTAAAAATCTGTGACTGCAATCAAAAAACTTAAAATGTCAAAAGTCATTTATTTTGTTTGGTAACTTAAGGTTAAGTTTAGAGCTGGTTAGGGGTTAAAGTTGTCATAGCTGGGATTATCTCCATAGAAAGTAATGGAGAGTAGACATATTTTGCAGTGGGTTAATATTAAATAATGTTAATTTTTTTCTAATTTACAATGACAAAGGAACGCAGTTCAGCCAGATTTGACCTTATCAGCAACGAGAAGACGTGCCACAAACTATATACCGTGCGCGAAACGGGATTTTAAATTCATACAGGGTCTGAGGTCACCTGAGGTAAAACTCAACGACAAAATTCACCAAGGAAACTGTGATCGTAGGATTTTAAATCTTTTTAAATGTATATATTCAGTAAATTATTTGTGGGTTTAGGTTAGGCTATAATATCGGTTGTTCTTTTTGAATGAAAAAATATTTGGAGAGGTTTATAACCTTCCATTCATTTAGCTGCAGAAATTAGTAAATACATCCCTTCAGATGGAATGCTTGTCGTTTTTCAAAATATATTTTTAGACATCCTGAGGTAACATATGAGAGGCTCCTACTATTAGTCTGTTTTGCCAAATATGCTCAGTATAAAGTTACTGTATTGGCTACTTAAAATATAGTGTTCCTTTTCACATTATCAAGTTTACTAAAGCTTCATAAATTTCCCGCTTTGGCTAAAAGTTGTCTTAATATACCTCCGTTCTTTTTTACGGTTCTGCTCAGAAGTCCCGCTGAACCCCTTCCCCCGGGTCCAAAATACAGCCGGCAGCGTGAACTTGGAGAAGCGATGTTACGTTTGGATGGATTACAGTATGTACTGTATATGATATAATTCTATATAACATAAAAAGCTATTAATGACTTAAGCCAATAGATACACAATTATTGGGGGGGTAAAGCCCTCCTAAAATAGCCCTAACGATGCCATTGCTTCCCTAATTACGTTGTGCATGGTAAGAATTTTGTTTAAGACAGTGGTGGTTAGAGTCTTTAGGGCACTCCTCTGTCATGTGACAAGGGGTGCGCATCGGAAATGACGTTAACGGCAGTTTTTTTCTTTTTTAAGGACAAAACCTTTGAACTTTGAAGACTGGCAAGGGACGTCTAAGAGCTTCCGGTTTTATTATAAGGCAGTTTAACATGTCATGCTGGGTTAGTTTGCTACCTCGTATTTCATTTTCTTCTTGTCAACAATTTTTTCTTGATTTTCAGTGTTTGCTTGAATTATAGTAAAGTATATCGACACTTAACCATTTGACAAATATTTATGCTTTAGTAGCTAGCTTGCGATTGAACAGTCTGTGATTGCCCGATTTTTGTTTTGTATCTTGCATAAACTGTATCTGCACACTTGCCTGCGCTGTCTGCAAACTCTATCCTTCACGGACACCCGAAAATCTAACCCTAACGCCTTGGTAAGGTAATGGGTCACGCTGTTACAATATTTTGTCATCGCACTATTAGCTTCAAATCAGTTTTAGGCTGGAAAAGTACCAACTAAATATTTGCCCCAGTATCCGTGTCTAAATTATTTGAATAGCAGTGTCAGTCTCTTAAAACCAACATGTAATGCCTTGCCTTCTCTGATTGTTGAAGTCTATGGTTTGCTGTCAGTGAATGCTTACATACTAGCTTCTTATTCATTATATTAACTGATAACACAGGGTAAGCCGTGTATTCGTTTAAATGCCGTTTTGTCGCCCGCAGTAATAATGTTTCAAGGCTGAAGATGGGTGGCAGTGGATCCAAGAGGGGTTATTGGCCTTTTGCCGGCTCAGGTACCGGCTCCGATGCGACCAAAGATAGAAATGCACAGTCTCTGGCTCGGCCCCGAGATTTCCGAAATGCGACACCGTTCGTGTTTACGAGGAGGAGGTAAATATAGACCCACGTTACAAGATATGTGTTTGTTACATTTATTTGGCGTGTGTGTATATATTCATGCTCTTGAATGTGTTGATCTATCTGTGATGCCCATGCAAGATTAAGGCTCCTCAAAACATTTCAAGGATCACATCGATTACTAGAATAGCTTTGCTGCCTAGACATTTTATTTATTGTCTGGTTATTGACAGTGCGTTATTTACGTCACCGTGCCACCGTTGCGTTATTTGCAGCTCTTTGTACTACGATGAGGACGGAGACTTGGCCCACGAGTTTTACGAGGAGACCATAGTGATGAAAAATGGACGCAAAAGGGCCAAATTAAAGAAAATTGAGAAGAATCTAATACCACAGGTGAGTGTGGCTTCCATTTACAATGTGACTAGCTCAAGATCAAGGCATATAGTTCTTAAAATATCTTAAAGTATGGCCACCCACACAAATCCCTACTGAAGTGGATGCTTGTCATGGCACTGTATAATTTGAGTCATAACCTTATCATAGGTTACAGAGATGTAATGACATTGACTCATTGATGTGGCAAACTGCTGTTCAGTTTTCCTTCCACATCTTTAGTGTTGATCTCGTCAATTAACCATGCTTACAGCAGAGTTGAGAACTTCAGCTGATAGTGTTTTAACTTCTGCTTTTGATTTTTAGAGCAAATGGCTTCCAGTGATCTCTAGGTGCTGGGTTTATGAAAATGAAAGCAAATTTAATAGTTCAGTGTTTCATGTTGGTAGCTTTTGTAGGCGGCCTGAAGTGCTGTGTTGTCAGGCCAGTAGGGGGCAGGATTCACTTTCTCACTCGCTGTGGGGACATTATGCACCTCTGTTCATTTCTGTCACTATGTCAGCTTGAAAGCTCTACAGGAGATCCTAGCTGTTAATAGAGTTGCTGACAGACTTTGTGTCATTGTATATTTAATTAATTAATCCGGATAAGGACTGAAAATTTTGTGGGGAATCCTCAGCGAACATGCTTTGTTTCTAGCATGATTTCAGCTGTTTCCTTTTAATAATGGCTCATTCAAGGCAGTTTAGGTGTTTTGGTGTAAAACAAACCAGACTGTGCAATAAGCTGCCAGCACTGGGTTGTGTGTTTCCTGACAAGCTGCTATAGTACCTAATGAAGCTTTAAAGTCTGAGCTTCATGGAAGCTCTTCTTAACGCTGAAATTCTCAATTGTTTTTTAAAAATTTGATCTTTCCTTATTACTGCCACTACACTACCTGTCAAAGGTTTTTGAGATTTTCTACATTTGCCTGTTACTTACTTAACAACAGGCATTTATTTGGCTGAAGCATTTTTTCTGTTTCATTCAAATTCAGTGTTTGGCTGAAAAAAAAAAAATTAGCCCTGTTGCTCGCCTAAGAGTATGGCTACTCAGTGCTTCATTTTGATTGCTGTATTGTTGGTCATTAATCATGCCCACGCACCTCACGCCATCTCTTTGTCTGAAGGGCATCGTAAAGCTGGAGCCCCCTTGCATCCACGTAGATTTCCCTGTCGTCCTCTGCGAGATCTGACAGAGCCCAGGGCATTCCAGGACGCTGTGTCGAGCTTGCCCTCGCCATCCACCCTCCCACCCAACCTCCCACCCTCACCATGGGCCCCCCTCCGTCTGTGTGCGACCTTCCAATACCCCCCTCTGTGAGCTGGAGTCCACACAACTGGCCTGACCCAGGTGCTGTGATCCCATCAGGGATGGCAGCGGACCAGAGGAATCTCAACAGAAGAGATTGTAGCTTCACAGGGTGGTTTGGAAGTGGAGTTTGGGATGGTTCCCTGTCACTGGCCTAGAAAACCACCTCTCTGTGAACCATCTACAATGCAACCCTCTCTGCGGTGTGGCAGGCAATGTCTGCTTCAGAGTCAGAGTGGATCATGGGAGGATGAAATGATTAATGTGGACGACCTATATATATATATGTGTGTGTGTGTGTGTGGTGGGGGGGGGATGCTATACTGCGACCTGAGGTGGGGGTGGGCTTTTGCTTCGCTGTGTGTGCTTTTCATTGTTATGGATGTGTTAAACTGAGACACAGATTGTTCACAATCCAGTTTGTGTTTAGGTGTCAAATGGCTGGTAAAAATTAGACATCCAATGGGAAAAAATCGCTTCTCTGTTTATGCTGTGCATGGAAAGGTTTTTGTTTAAGACAGTGGTGGCCAGTAGGTGTCAGTTATGTTAAACCTGGAAAACCTACCATGCCGCTGTCCAGATCCAGAGTAGCTGTAAGTTCACACAGAATATTTTGTTTTCTCATGGCAATATGAGGTTTATTTTACTATTAATTGATCACTGTTGATTTTTTTAAAATATAAAATACTGGAATAAATGTATTTGTTTGTGTAGTTCCTTCCATAAATCAGAAGGACAGGATCACTGTTATGGTGAATCTGTGCTATGTAAATCATCCCTTCAAGCGCTTTGTGGTTGGACCTCCATCTCCGTGTGCTTAAAGCCCTTACGGACCTTCGATCTTCACGGAAGCCAGCAAGTTGTAACAGCTAAAATCCACCACTAGGTGTCAGCCTCTTCCATGAGCATAACATTCTGCTCCAGGGCCTCATTGTTCCTACTTACCACTTGCCAGCTAAAACACTGCTTGGAGCTACTGTGGTTGATGTGGATCAGATATAGATCCTTGTAGACTTTCTAACACAGCGTGTGATGGGGAAACATGCTTAGTCCTTCTTTCCCAGTTCAAGCCAGTTCATTTCCTATTCAGCTTATTTCTCTCAGACTCAAGACATTGAGGACAACAGGTAATGCAGAGATAAACAGTACAGACTTTTGATGCTAGGCTATCATCTCAGAGAGATATCACTAAATAATGTTCAGCTGTGTAAACCGATAAAAGTTCATCCAAAGGCCTGGTTGAGTGATAATTTTTTTGCATCTTTCCACATTTTGGTTTTACTCCATAACCTGGTTAAAGAAATTCCCCTGTATATAGTCACCAGCCTTTTGGGCTGAAGTCCAGCTCCCGAAAGATCCTATATAATAAACTTTTGCTGACTTTACATCATGTTAACTATTTAGTTTTTGCTGTTGGCTGAACTGCAGCTGAGATTGAGTTTATTAGGCACACAGTCCTCTATTTTGTATGCCAGTTTATGAGGATGGTTTGATTTCCAGCCTGTTCCTGTTAGTTGCGAGTTTATAAGGACTGCCGTGAGGGAAGCGTAAGGTTATTCTGTTGTCTCATGGCAGAAATATCCTTTTGCGTGTAGGAACAACGTAATATCTGCCCTTTCTGATAAACAAGAACGGTAAGTGAGGGAGATAACAAAAGGTTTCTTCAGGAATGTTCCAATTACCTCTGATCCCTGCTACGAAATCCAGGGAAGGTGGGGACCAGGACTTTCTTGTGCCAGGACGTACAGTCTTGGAGCTTTTATGCTTTGGAATAAATTTTCCTGAACTAAGTGAATCTCTCCCCCACCCCCCCACGTTCACTGAAGGGACTTCCTGTTTCTGACACTATTGACAGAGCATTGTCCCACCAAACTTCCTGACGTCCAACATGGTAAATTCCAGCACAGTGACCTACAGGGTGGGTTTGGACCTGTGAAACCACAATGAATATTTTCGTTTTAGTTGAGCAACACTTGTCAGCCTGGAGGGTTAATGTGCTTGAGCAACAGTGAGGCAAACAGGCATCAAAGGTCTCAAATCACCTTGTGGAGCTTTATGTACGATTGTTAAAAAGGGTGTGTGTTACACTTCTCACCTTACTCTAAATTGCAGGCTTCGCTGCTAGCACTCCTAGTCTAAGACAAAGTAAAAATGACTTGTTAACTGGGCGCCCCCTCAGAAGATGACGGCCTAGGTGGCCACCCATGCTTGTGGCAACAGATGCAAACATTGCCGTCAGTTTCAGCTCACTGAAATTACAATGTGAATAGAGCGATTGCGCAATGCATGTTTTGAACGTCTGAGCTGTTCCCTAGCAGATGAAGGAAGCGTGTGAAACACGAAACGAGTCATGATGGATTCTTCCTCTGCATGTCACCTCTGGTGTGACCCACGTCTCTGGTGTCTTTTTGGTCAGCAGCGTCGCCATACTTCCTGTCTTGACTGAAACATCTCCTAAAGGTTCAGCAAGGCCAGGCAGAGTCACATGACAGCAGCAGAGTGGAGGTCAGAACACAGCTTTGCGCCGAGCATCTGTCACTGCTGACGAGCGACCCCACCATCACCCCTGCCAGGTCCTGTTTACGTGCTTCCTGCACTCTGGGGTCATGGGCCTCCATTAGCTTATTTTAATTTCAGCTGCTTTCTGTTTCAGTGCCACTGTCAGCAGAGTAATTGTCTAGTGGATTTTTGTGTTTTGATAACATTGGTCACATAGGCTATGTACCTCATAGGGTTTGGCTGTGGACTAGGCTAAACATATTTATAGAGGGCTGGCCATAATTTATTACTCAAGTTGTTTAACTCATGGAAGGAATATATCCCATGGTGAAACAGTTTTTGTTTGGAAGCATTTACTTATCGGCTATTAAATGAATAATGTAATTTTTAATAAAAGTTTTCTCAATGCAATAGTCATTCTTAGCCTTTTTGTATGCAAATAGATTATAAAGCACTCATCAAATTTTGGTTAAAAAGAAAAATATTCCTTTATAAAAGTCATGTCCATGATGTTAAATGTAACATTTTAAAAATGCATAGCATAGTCAAATTGTAAGTTATAAGAAATTTAAAAATAAGTTTGCCATCTTCAATCTTTAATGCGATTTTATTGATGTAATATATTAAATTAACTGTCCAGACATGGCTATACATAAGAGCTTAGCTGCTCAGAAAAAGCAATTTACACAGCAGCTCAGTAGGGATGAGACTTCTTATCCTGTTCTTTGGTGATGGAAAGGGTCAGAGGGCTGTGAGATTTAGATCGAGATGTCTGTCTGCATGTCTGGTCCTATGGCTTTGGCTGGACCTTATCGGTATAGTCACATCAGTGGTGGGGTTCACCACCACTCAAACCACACATCTGTGTGGGGCCCCAAAATTTGGGCCCCCTGTCGGCCTCCAATAGTCACTACATTAAACATTAAATAAACATGTTCCTTATTTAGGAGATGCTGAAGCAGTATGTTATGCTAACCAGCGAGCTAGCTACCATCTTCTGGTTCTATGCACTAGCTATTTATTATAGTTTTTTATTTATAGTTTTGGATCATTTGAGGTGGGTCTCATTGCAGTTATGTCATTGAGAATGAATGTATAGCAGAAGTTATTATTTTAGGGTGCATTCATCTACTGATCCTACACAATCCTACATTCGCTGATCCAAAAGCCATCCCAGGTTGGCCTAAACACCTCATTATGCAACTTAATTCTGGAATTTTTGCAGGGAGACCACAATCAATCAGGGTTGGCAATAAAGTGTGAGATACCATCAAACTAAATGCAGATACCTGGGTGTGTCCTCAGCCCTTTGTGTTACAATCTGGTACTTCATGACTCATGATTGTCCTCCTAAGTGATGGTTATGAAAGTGAATACAGGCAGGAAGTGGAGCAATTAGTAAACTTGTGGAGTCATGCTAGTATACTGTTGCTCAGTGTGATAAAATTAAGGAAATAACAATAGACTTCAGGGGAACATGACAGCAGAACAAGCCACGGCACATCAGAGGCTCTGTCATAGTAGAGTAAACAATATTACATTCCTTATAGCACACCTTACTGAGGGCCTCTCCTGGACCCAGCACACATCCTTCCTGGTCAAGAAGGCCCCTCAACTTCTTGCAGTAACCGAGGCAAGCAGGACTCCCTCCCCCAATCCGGTCCACTTTCTATAGCGGTATTACTGAGAGTGTCCTACCTCACTGCATCACTGTCTAATTTGGGTCCTGCAATGCCCCAGACACTACACTTTGTTAATAAGGTGGCAGCAGTCATTATCCTGGGCCTCCTCATGGCATCACATGTCAAAACTAGAGGGCGATAAGACACAAACTGAAAAATATAAACCTGCAAGTTTTTACATTTTGCACACATAAATATCCCACTTTCGATATGGAATAAAATATGAAACTTGTGAGTACAGAAAGTAGAATTGTGTGCGCATCTGTCATAATATTGCACTCAAACTGTCTTTTTTCCTTCTCCATTGTCTTTTTCTTTTTGATTTCACAGATGTTCTCACACGCCAAGCGGATTACCTTCGGTTGCTCTCTGTGCTTGAGTTAAATTTTGGCGATCAAGTTTTGAGATCGGGGAGGTTTTGACAGTTTTGGGACCGGCTCATGGTTGATTTTGTCGATGAATGCTATTGGCTGATGACTCCTGGTTTTGTGATTTACTGTATGCTCATAAAAAATGACTTAATGCTTTACTATTAAATTATTATTATATGATAGATGAAGCATGGTTTGCTTCTAACCTAGCTACCTATCTACATTTACTCTTCGTCCGTTAGTGATGTGTCGGTCAAAAACAAGTTGGCTCCCATCTGGGAGCTGATTCATATTTTCTTTTTGTTGATTCATACAAGGAACGTAACCATTTGAGAAAGAAAAAAATCCTGGCAGGTTTATATTTTTCACTTTGTGTTTTATCGCCCTCAAGTTTTGACATGGGTGTGACGCCATAGTATCTGCTCACTGCTTACCCTCTCATGACCTTTTAGCCCCTTTCTCTCTAACCTGAGGTTCTAGCCTCAAACCCAAAATGGTCATGTTGGGAAACTGTCCAGCTCCTAAACATCATGGCCCCTAAAAATCTTTGTCTGTACTTATTAAAAAGTGTGACCACCCCACCAACCTTCTTCCCAACCAACTGTATCTCCCTCCAGCGCAAAGCACTCTAATGGCCTCAGGGTGTCACTTGAAGATTTACTCTCATTCTACTGAATGTATTGAATGGATCCTGTATTGAATTTATCTTATATTTACTGCCTCTATGGGCCTCTATTACTGTTTTATACGTCTATGTTTTAACATGCCTATGCGCCATTGTACTTTTCATTTCTCTGCTATGCTATGGCCTTGATGAAATGAAATGTCATTCCACTGTGCGAACATGTGTGTCTCCTGCAGCTGCGAATGACAGCAATGTGACCTTTGACTTTGCCCAGACTAAATGGTAGGCACAAATGACACCTGACAGCTGACCTACTGCCTACAGTGTGTCATATGTTTCCTGTGAGTGACACCAGTGCCTGAGCTGTTTAAAATGAGCCAGAGGCTCACAAGTCACAATGGCATGGTCGGCCACCGTAGGATGAAGCATATGGCCTGGGTGAAGCAAGTCCTGTGAACCTTCTCCTTGTTTCAGATGAGGGACAAGAACTCTGCCCTTGAGGTATTGTGGTATTGCCTAGGGCAGGGGTGGCCAATCTTACCCGCAAAGGGCCGGTGTCTATGCAGGTTTTTGGGATAACCTGTAGGTCAGCTGTTCAAACCCAGGTGTGAGGTCTCTTCAGCCAATCAGTCCTCTAATTAGTAATCTAATTAGAGAGTTGCAGCAAAAACCTGCATACACACCGGCCCTTTACGGATAAGATTGGCTACCCCTGGTCTAGGGGAAAGGATTCAACGATTACTGTCTTACTGCATTTAATTTCACCCTCCTTAACATGCCTCGGCAGAGAGCCATAGTTGCTTCCGGTGTTTCCCGAACCACAGTCAGGTCTCTGGAGCTCTGCTGACCCCACTCTGCCCCACGCCCTCTCCCAGAACCAGTACACAGTCACAAAGTACGTCAATTATGAAAAAAGTCAAATGGCCGACTGGCTACCTGCCCACATCTGTCAATAAAGTGGCTTGATGATTTGTCATTAGATGTCCATTCCACTGAGAATCATCCAGATGGAGCTGAGCAAGAAAAAGGAAAATCAAAAGGACATCATGTTCATTTGACAAGACCACCAAGCACTATATTCCCCCAATACTGAAGCTTTACAGGAACTGACATACCAAACAATGGGCTTCCCATCTGACTCTGTGTGCTTTGTTTGGGCAAAATGTTTGGGAGGAGAAGGAGCAGGCAAAGTGTCAAGTTTATACAGATCCTGTCTGGGTTAAGAAAGTCTGACTTACAGATGACTTCCATACTGCCATAAAGCCTATTATATTTTTAAAAAAATCAGGTTACATAGTGCTCAGCTTCAGAGGTTTGTCAGCTCGAGGTACAGTACAGTACCTATTTATTTACTTTTACTATCACTGTGTAATTATGAGAATGATTATTATTTTTTACAGTATTATTATTTCGACTTAAATTCAACTTAAAGACAGACTTAGGGATTTTGTTAATGGCCTGGGGACCGCCTGTATACCATTAGTCTGGGGACATGACAGTAGATCTTTAACATGTCTCTTTCCTGACATTAACTTGTGATATGTATATATCACATAACCTCATTGTAAGATTTCAGCCTATGGGAGCTTAGCATAGCTTTTTTAATTATAAGACAAGTGGGTTTTATTGTCGTACCACCTATATACAGGTATACAGTGGTATAAAATAACAGTCCCCCAGGACCACAGTGTGGCATAAAAACAGCAAGTGATAAGGGGAAAAAACACATAAAAGTGCAAAACACATCTGCATCCACGCCAAGTGTCAGCTCAGGTCGGGCCAGTGCTTGATGTACCACAGGCACTCCTCACTGGCTTCCTAAGTCCTTGGTGATGTTCTTCGCAAACCCAAACCTCCATCTTGCCCAGGATGCAGTGCTTGTCTTAAATCCAGAGTCCAGTCCTTGAAGCACACTGAGGGTCAAAAGGGTTGCACCCACAGAAAGAATCTTTTACATCAAAGAATGATAAACCTGACAATCCCACACGTGGTTGTACTGCTTCTGCTAAAATAATCAAAACAATGAATAGACGCACATAAGCACTTTATTCCAACATACGTTGTGTGGCATTCCGCTGAGCCCCCTGGGAGGCAGGGGTAGGAGGTGACCATCTGGACCTAGCAGGTATAAATAGAGGTACCTCAGCTGAGCTGCTCGTGAGTCCCATCGCCTCAGAACGAAGTCACTGTCATTCACAGGAAGCTCCCTGATGCCTGGCTCCTCATTGCTTACAGAAAAAGTGCCGCACGTGCCCTTCGCTTCTGAAAAAGTGTCGTATTCAGCAGATCGGAAAAAGACTGACCAGAAAAAGGAAGGAGAGCCCCTATGTTGGTGAGTGTGTTTTTCTTTGTTAATTTGCATCATATCCTATGAGGAGATTAACCAATAGTAAAAATATGAGCTACTTTGTTAATCCTGTGCCATGTTTGTATGTTTTCCTAGGAAGGCAATACTGATGTGATTACCAGCCCTCCATGAAAACGGCAATATGAGAATTAAGAAAGATTTTAATCTATTTACTCAACCCCATTTTGCAGCAGTATTTATAGTTATATAATTAGTAAATTATTAAATATGTAGGTTTAGTAGGGGGCAGTGTGTGGCTCAGTGGGCTAAGTCTGTGTGCCTGTAATTGGAAGGTCACTGGTTCAAACCCAGTCTCACCACATTTGCAGGCCCTTAACCCTCAGCTCCCCAGGCACTAAAGATTGACAATTTCCCCACAGGGATCAATAAAGTATTGATTATCATTTATATACATATTGCATTTGCATATAAACCCTTGTATACAGTCCATTTCACACTGTCCTGTGTTATTGCACTTTTCATACTGTGAAACCTCCTCTTATCACTTACAGTATTGTTTGTATGTTGTACTGTGTGCCTGGGGGAATGTTATTTTGTACCTTTGTATAGGGATGATGACAGTAAGACTCAATTGATTTAGTGTGTATTAGGGTTTTAAAAAGTGTCTTCTCGTTGTATAAAGGTTTAAACTAGTTTAAGTCCTTTTGTTTGGTTGAAGCTGGCTTGTTGATCCTTTATTCAACATTGTGGCAGACACCAACCTGCAACCTGCCACGAAAGCTAATTTGCAAAAGTCCTGACTCTGGTTCACCAGTTGTTCTAAAATTTGATGTTTTATATTGACTTTTTTTATTGCTTTACAAATGGGTGCATAGAAGCACAGTACCATGATTTTTTTTAACTTTAGCTCTGTGTTGTCTTGGTTCTAAATGTACTTTTTGTTTCATACTCTTTTGTTAACACATTTCTGTGCACATAGAGGAGATTCTGTGTGTTTGAGGCAAGCACCCAAGAACTAAGACTAGTAGTGTAGTAATCCTGTTTCTTTCTGAGGTAATTTGCTGACCTTCTGTCCATTTATTCCATATTATTCTTCAATATTTTATTTAATATATAAAGAGTGATCTGGAGGTTCAGAGACCTGGGTGCTTTCTGACTGCAGTGACAACTAAATGTTGTGTAGGAAGGCTGACGCCAAACTGACCTTTTCTGACCTTTGCACAGGCATGCAGAGTGAACCTCAGTGTCATTTTATAGAACAATGACAGTGTTTTGTTTTTTTTTTTTTACTGTTTAGCACTAAGTATTCGTTCAAATTACATATTTAATTCATGAACTCAAAACAGAAAACTAGGTTTAATCATTTCCCCACAAAAAAATACATGCAGAATCGGAAAGATCACATCCTGGATATTTCAAAAACATGAGACTAATATATGCATGCTGCACGAATATACTGTACTGTATATTCAGCAGTTTATGCATCCGTCTCTCTGAGCAGCAGCATTGAAATCTTTCCTGCCCATAAAGTCACGTAAGTGGTACCAGCTGTATGTCGCAGTTCCACTGCATCCACGCCACCATAAAAAACACTTAGAGGTACGTTTTATGAGCGTCAGCTAATGGATCATCGATGACCCATTCAGAGGTTAAAGTTGAAGTGTCATGTTTCCAAAAGAGACTTAATGCATCCCCGATGTCCGGCCATCTGATGAGATAAGGCTACCGATACGGCGCGTTTTTAAACCATCAGAATACATATATATTATTTATTATTATATAGTGTTCTCAGAACAATAACCGAACGTCTCAGGACATATATACATATAGAAGACCAGAATATGTCTTTGAAGAAATAATACTTCGAATAACGCGGAAGCCATAACCAACTTCATCCGATCCCAAGGTAGCGGTAGCCAAAGTAAGATTTCATCCCCAGCAGCGAATTCTGTGGAAGGAGCGACTATGTCTTAGATGGGGGGTAGATGTGGAATAGAGTATTAGTCAAATGCGAGAAGCAGTAGTAGTTTTTACATCAATAAAGACGCATATGTACTATTTGGTGGCATACAAAAGAAAGTATATATAAAATGGAAAGCGACCGTAATATTTAATTGAAAACGTTCCCGCATGTGTTCCATCACTACTCCCCCATTTCGAACAGCATAGAAGAGTCCCAGACTCCTTGCACATTGAGTTGCCCCACTGAGCGAAAGGTGGCTTCATTACTGTGCTGGAGTTTGACTTCTTTGGAATTGAGGGTGTGTCATCATTTTTGTTTCGCTGGCTTTGACGAAAATGCAGAAGAAAGAGGCTGTTCCGATATTTCGCTTTGTGAGAACAACGGTGTAGGAAACCAGTCCACCAAACAAAACATGCCGCGTTTTTGCTTGTTTAAAAGTGCTGGCGCTTGGCGTGGACTAGACCGGCATTCTCCGGGAATATTTTTTTCTCCCCGATTTGCTGGTCAAGTTTTTCTTAGCGGAACAAAAAAGCCCGGAATCGCATGCTCATTTTGATGTTTAAAGGGGCATTTTACTTGCAAGTACACGGCTGGACGGTTTGGCTGAAGAGGACACCGTGTGAAACATAACTGCATAATTAACGCCGGCTTGTTTTTTTTATTGTTATTATTTTTTATCACGGATAAACATACCGTTTAAAGTGGATCTCGGGTTTCGGAAGCAGGCGAGCCACGCTGAGATCTTTGATCTTTACTTCTCGTTATCCCTCAGCAGTGCTCTTACAACTTTGCTAATGGTCTAACGCTTTGTGTGAAATATAAGATTTAACGTGGCTAAATCACTGCTCGGTAGTAACTGCAGGTATAATCACACGCACAGGTTATTTTAGAAACGTTTTGGTGTTTTGCGTAGTGTTTTTGTAGCTGTTTATTGTATTCCCCCTTGAAAAGCGACCTACACCGGGTGTCCAAGCAAGGTAAGAACTGGCACTGGTTAAGATGCAGTTTTGTATCCCTGTATATTTGAACTAACTCTGACACTTTTTGCATTTTGCGATGATTTATTTGCCCGATATGGACTATTATTATTATTATTATCAGGCACTTTCAGACATCGTTTACTGTCTCAGTTTCAGTTCCTTATGTATTTTTTCTCGTATCTTTGTATTATATTACTATATTCGTTTTCCAGTGGCTTTCAGTTGTTTTTTTTTTTGGTCTCTGGTTGGCACTATGTAGCTTTTTAATGTACTTTGTCCTTCTCTAACAGGATGACACAGTAGCTAGGTGAGCTGTGTCTGACGTCTGCATCCACCAGTGATGTCTCTCTGGCTGTGGAGCTGGCCTGATGGGAGGCCTTTGCTCCTCATCTTCCTGCTATGGGACTGTCTCTGGGGCCAGGTGCTTAAGCCAACCCAGTGGCCCCTGGTTTCCGGGAAGCCCGTGCTGCTTGCCTGGAATGCCCCTACGGAGGAGTGCACACCTCGCCACGGCGTCCACTTCGGGCTGGAGCTGTTCGACATCGTGGGGTCGCCCAGTGAAGGTTTCGTCAAACAAAACCTCACCATCTTTTACAAGGATCGGCTGGGCCTGTACCCTTACTTTGAGAGCTCTGGCACTCCTGTAAATGGGGGTCTGCCCCAAACGGCCAGCTTAACCAAACACCTAGATGCGATGAACCAAGGCCTGGAGAGGTACATCCCTTACCCCAGTGTCCGGGGCCTGGCTGTAATCGACTGGGAGGAATGGCGCCCTCTGTGGATCCGCAACTGGGATGCCAAGGACATTTACCGGGTGAAGTCGCGTGAGCTGGTCTCCCAGAAGAACCCTAAGTGGACCCAGGAGGAGGTTGCACGGGTAGCACAGCAGGAGTTCGAGCAGTCGGCTCACAGGTTCATGCTGGACACTCTGAGGACAGCCAAGAGCAGGCGGCCCAATCAGCTGTGGGGCTTCTACCTGTTTCCTGACTGCTACAACCACGATTACAAGGGCGGCTTGGCCGGGTACACGGGCCGCTGTCCGCAGGTGGAGGTGACGCGCAATGACCAGCTGGCCTGGCTGTGGACTGAGAGCACGGCCCTCTTCCCGTCGGTTTACATGCCGGCGGTGCTGCGCTCCACGCCGTCTGGCCGGCAGTTCGTGCGTAACCGCGTGCGGGAGGGCATGCGACTGGCGGCGGTGGGCGAAGGCCTGACACGGCCCGTCTTCGTCTACACGCGGCCCACTTACACCAACGAGATGTCGCTACTGACAGAGGTAAAACGACGCGCAAAATAAAAACGTCAGCAGCTGTGTTTTATTCAAAGTGCCTGGCAGTCTCACCCTCATTATGTTGAACGCCATGCTTTTGGGTACAACTTCAAGCCCACTTCAGGTTACAAATTCATGTTCACGGCTACCTTATCCGATACCTACAGGATGGCCCCAGTAACCTCTATACCGAGAAAAACATGCTAGAAGCCTGAGCCTCACGCCAGTGTTATTTCTCCCCCCTCGAGAGCTGCAGTACAACACCCCATCTCTCCCTCCAGTGAATTCATTATGCATGTATGCATAGTTATGAGTTTCCACGAGAGAAAATATTAGCGGGATGCCTAGTTGTTAAGCCCTGATGTCATCTAGGATATCGGCGTAATAGATTCCATCTGGCAACTGGGTCTTTAGCCGTGATTTCCGTCTTGTAGGCAGCATGTCTGTCGACTCTTGGCCACTGGACTGCAGGCATTGCATAAATCGACCTTATCGAGGTCTGTGCTCCATTCTGCTTGTATATTTATAGATGCAGTTTTGGAGAGGATGCTGGGCAACGTACGAATGGGGCAACTAGAGTTATTGTCAAGTAGGTGGACTTTCCCTCTTATCAGACGGGATTCTGGGTGATGTAAGTCATGCATATGAGAAATAAATGATTTATTGTGTATATGGGGATATTTAGCCAAGACAGAGCTCTAATTCAGAGTATACCTTAGTGGCTGTAATTCAGATACATTTTCCTGGCAATGTCAGGCCCTATGGGAACCTGGCAGTAAACACTGTCAGCCTGCCGATATGCTGGGGCAGATTAAACTGGCATTGAACATGGAATCTGTCAGACAGTGAGCCCCTTATTTCTCTTGGAGATTCTCTGTGGCCTTAAAGAACGATGCTACCTGTCGCTGAACAGCACAGACACCCCCGACTTCAGATTCTGGGCCTGGGTCTCACATTTCCCCTCAAACCGGGGATCTTTGTTTTTGCGAGGGTCTTATGGTCGTCTGCTAGAGAGCTTCTCCTGCTGTTTGTGGCCATCACAGAGAAAGGCCAGCAACAGCAGATACAGACCTACCAACAAGGGAAGCCAAGGTGATCTGCAAAAGATGGTTAAAAAAAGTTAATTTACTTATTATAAGATTATCTAAATTAAGCAAATTGAGTAGTATATAAGTGCAGCTATTATTGCTTTATGGACACCCTAGGGACTCGTTTTGGGGTCCTAGAGTAACATGTTATTGTGAAGAATGAATGAGTTTTGAAAGCTGGATTATTTTCCTCCTGGATTTCCATGTGGATGCACAGAGGCCCCTGTTCCCACCTTCCTGTTTGTGAGACCGTGAAGCACATGTGTGATGGGATTCATTCAGTCGTTTAACCCAGCATGACAGCTTCTGCTGCCATTAGACGAGGAGCTTCCCAGACTCATAATACACTTGAGATAAGGAGATGAGGGACAACATGTTAAAATTTAAAAGTGAAATTAGAAACGAATTGGAGCCTTTCTGCAGGAACATCTGTTGCCAAGCTGGGTAAGGGGAAACGTACCCTGGGGTAGAAAGATCGTCTGTGGTTTATAGGGGAGAGGTCAGCCGCTGGCATTGGGGTGAAACTGTGGAGGTTAAAGGTGGTATCTGGGCAGACTTGGGTCATGTGATTTAACAGAGTCCTCCTTGAACTCTGTCCATGATGAATAAATTATGGGAACTCCCCAATAGTAATGGGGCCAAAAACCCTGGGGGGGGGAGCAGTTCTGTTTAATTCCCTACGTGATTTAGTGGTTACATTTTGGTGCTCTCACCATCTTGGTTTGGATTCAGTTCCTAGTCAGGGAATATCAAGTGTAAAAAAGAAAATATACACTTTGCCCTAATAAAGAGGAAATTGCCCATATGTGGTATAGAACAGGAAAAAAATACACACACATACACACTTTGTGTAGAGGATAAATGGACCTAACTGTTGATGAGCTCTTGCTCACTGATAAAACAAATAATATTAAATGTAAGGTCACCAACCCTTTATACCACCCCATAAAGTTTATGTGTAGCCCTAATTTAACACATCTGGTCCAGGTAATCAGGCCCTTGAGTAGCATGTTGGTAGCAAGCTCCAATACCTATCTGTGTAAGGTGTGTTAAATTAGCACTGCACCTAACCTCTGAAGGATGGTAGATTTCCAGGAGCTGGGTCAGTGACTACTGACTTATCCTGTCTTGCTTTCCATGAGGCATAAATATATAAGTGAGCAGTTTTCTGTGGGGTGTCACAGCACCTGGTCGACAGTGTCCAGCACCCCTGGAGCAGTTGGGGTTAAGGGCCTTCCTCAAGGGCCCAACCGTGGCATCACTCTACCAGCCATGGGATTCGAATTGATGACCCTCTGGACAGAGAGATTTAACCTACAGAGTCTCACACACCATTTCTAATTTCTGATTTCAGTTGCTCTTGTTTGCAGTATTAAACAAAGTAAAGATCATGTTTCTTCAAAAGGGATGACATGGCCAGTAACACTCACCTGTATAATACTCACCTGTAAGTGCGTGTAGTGAGACGGTGTGTGCACGCCCTCCCATGGTCACCATCCCACATGACATGCTAACCCCACGGTTTCCTCCCTAACCAAACCGTCAGTGATACCTGTGCATCGTTAGCCCTATAACCTCTTGGCGAACGTTCCTTGTAGAGAAGATGGAGAGATGCACATAAATAGTGCCCTGAAGAGCATGTTCTGAGCTTGGTGTGTCTTTCTGTAGGTGGACCTGGTCTCTACCATCGGGGAGAGCGTGGCCCTCGGGGCAGCTGGGGTGATCTTCTGGGGAGACACCGCCTACGCCAGCAGCAATGCAAGTTTCCTCATCTGCTCCCATCCCGCCTTCGCTTCTGTTTCCTCATCGCCTTGATCATTAACATGAAGCTCTTCTGTGGGTCTCTTGTCTTCCCTTACACAGGCCAACTGCTCCAACCTCAACTCGTACCTGCAGGGTCCTCTGGGCAAGTACCTGCTCAACGTCACCACGGCCGCACAACACTGCAGCCAGTCGCGCTGTAGCTCCCGTGGCCGCTGCCTTCGCCGCCTCGCGGATGCCGACTCCTACTTGCACTTGAACCCGCAGAGCTTCTCGCTGGAGAGTACTGGCAGGCGGCTGCAGGTTCGAGGGCAGCTTGGGGCTGGTGACAGAGAGACCTTCAAAAGGGATTTCCAGTGCCAGTGTTACAGCGGCTACCAGGGCGACTCTTGTTTCAAGGAGATTGGACCACCAGGGGCCTCCTCTAGTATGGGGGCGACGTGGGTGTCTGTTATGTTCTCCCTGCTCCTACTGTTCCTCCTCCACTGACCTGGAGATTGACAGCAGTTCAGGTCCTAGCTGTAGCCTCAAGCTCCATTTGGACGTCATCCTTGGTGAGAGCTGGGGAAGGGATCTGGGGAATGACTGGGGTGGTCTATCCAACCAAAGGGGAATGGGTAGATCCCGCAGGCCACAGAAAAAAAGACCACTCCATTTGTGGCATACACCTGACCTATGCACTGTCATCACACCTCATGATCTTTTTTAGGAGACTCTTTTATCCAAAGCGATGCACATTTTTGAAAGAAAGCAGGTTAGACGGTCCCTGGGACAGTTGGGGTTGTTAAGGGGATTCAAACCTGCGACTTTCTAATCACAAGCACAGCACCCTAACCTGCTGAACCCCACACCGCCCCCCTGAAGAAGGCATGAAGCATCTTCAGAGGCTCAGAGTGGGGCGGTGCAATTGTTAATGTCCTTACAGCAGCACTGTCTGTCACTGAACGAAATCCAGCGTGACCGAATGGTTTTGATGTTTTTTATGGGGGTGGTTCTGGTTTTCTTGTGTTGGGTAAACTTTAGTTTCCTCCACCTGTTTCTGCGTGTGACTGTATAGAGGTGCCTGTGAGTCTGTGTGTAGCTCACTTGTATGAATATATATCATATGTCAACCTGTGTCTCTTCATCCCAGTTAAGGGACAGCCATGTTTGTTTTTCCTGTGCAAGTGTGGAAACCTTCCACTGCTGCTCTTCTGGGAATCGGTGGTTCCTGGAAAATGAGGACCCTGATAATAAGAGAAAGCACCGGGCTCTTTGTATGCTTTCATTTGTCTTTTGTATATTTTTGCTATTTTAACTGGAACATTAAGAGAATACTTTGCGCTTTTGTGGTTCTATACCTGTTTCATCCCGTTGGTGGGTTTATATATAAGCGATCCTCAATCCAGTGCACATTTAAGGAATAATTTAAAAGTTGGTGCACTTGGAAAGGTCAGGCGAGAGGTGGTCCAGCTGAGCCGTGAATGAACTACTCTGTTGGGCAGAAGTGAAAGCTGAGGTACAGTAATTTCCCTTCTCCAACTCGGCTGTCTTGGCCAAATGTGGTACAGAGGTTTTAAATCAAAATTTTAAAATGATTCTTTTTTCCATGTTTTAATCATAAACTTTCAGTCCAGCATTTTAAAGATGCATGTGTTTGTTTTTAATTTGCATAACTTTCCCCTTCCTGAGCCTTCCACTATAGTCACGTGTTTCAGTTCAGCTTTATTACTGCCGTCAGTAGCCTATTCACTCCTTAATTAATATGCACTTCAACGCATTTTACGTTGCTCACGTGTCTGGTTGCTGGTGGGTGTGACCAATAAACCATGATTTACACATCAGTTCTAGGCTAGGAAGGGCCTAGACAGCACTGCACCCCTTCCATACCCAAAGGTTTTTCCAGGTTCTCCTGGGAATTTAGCCCACAAAAGCTACCTTCAGCCCTAGACAGATTTCCATGAGGTATTTGCTGGATGCAATAATTACATGAAGCTGCTTATTTTTTTATTATATTATTATTATTGGCAAATTAAAGAGATTTTATAATTAAACTGATTTGAGACTGTTGCTGGTTTCTCTGTTACTGAGCATGCCTTGTATCAAGGTCGGTGTTCACTTCTGTTGTAGACGCTGATGGCATTTGCAGATCGTGTTCATAGATTTCTGACGTTAAAAGCACCAAATATGCAATATTAAGTCCAAACTGTCTTTGTTTTGTCTACCTGATATCCCTCTGGAAGAAACTACACCAACTACACACCATAGCATGGGTGAGATAAATGTCAGACATTTCTGGGTATTTTTGGCTTTGAGATCAAATGTTCCATCACTTGTGGACCTCCTTCTCACGGGACCATCTGTCACGGAGATAGGATCCGTCTGCTTTCTTAAATCTGCCTGGTTCCTCACAGCAGCTTTTATCTATAAAACTCAAAAAGCTCCAGCGATTATAATTACATTTCATTTCCTTGCACAGCTGGCTTGTTAACTGAGAGGTAAGTACCTTTCTAAAAACACCACCCAGGACATTTTCTGGGCCTAAAGCCTTAAGCTTTTAATATACGATGTTCTCTTGTGTGTCCTGGACTGCTCAGAGATGGAAAATGGAAGAATATTCCTTAATGCCTCTTGTACCTTTACTGGTGTATACTAGGCTAGTCTTATCCAGCTTGGAATTTGCAGTATTTCAGCTGCTATGGGAATTGGGAAGTCAATTCTAAATATATAAATCATGTGAGGTTTCTTTTGAGAGATGGTTGCTACTATTATTAATTGATGTCAAATATATACATTGATGATGCATGTTTGTATGGTTTAAAAATCTTTCTAATTATTGGTAAGCATAGAATATATACAAAAGACGGGAATTATGTCTCACCATTATGTCTCTTGCAAGAGACTAACCACAGATTATTCTAAAAATCAGTGAGCTGTCTTGCCGTGAATCTTGCTGATTGCCCCGGTGAGATGCTGGAGCGATACTGTAACAGTAGTTGGAATCCATACCCCCCCCCCCCCCCCCCCCATGACTATTTGAAGAGACCCCAGGTCTCCCTGCCTCCCACCAGATTCCTTCTACATCTCTCTGCTGACTGATGGAACCGCAGTGATTTTCTACTATGGGATCCTTTCCAGTTAGGAATGGTGAAGCACTGGAGCCAAAAGCAATATTATTGGCCTGAAAATACAGAGTGAGCCTTGTTTTCTAACTCATTCCAGACACGGGCGCCATGCTTCTCGGGGTCTCCGCGGGTTTACTGCCGCTTTGCCCTTTGACCCTTGGTGGGGAAAGACCAGTCCGCGCTAACCTACTGAGAAATGAATCTCCAGTGCTCTCTCGACATGTCTGGATAAAAATAAACAAAATTGTGGTATAGATACTTTTTAATACAAGTGACTAAAATCTAGAAATACGTTATATAAATAAATTATCCTGCCATTGGTGAGTCTCTGCGACCACTACTGAATAAATTGGCACTCATAATTACGACAGAATATGATTATGAGTTTGATTAGGGTATTGTGCCAAATGACCATGTGAACATACAGAATGTGTATTACAGCTCATGTACTGAGGGGCACATTGAATATTTCTTGGCTGATATTAAAAGTCATTGGAACTAGTGGCAAAATTTCCCTTGGGATTTAATATCATGAATATGTCTACAGTGGCTTGCAAAAGTATTCGGCCCCCTTGAACTTTTCCACATTTTGTCACATTACAGCCACAAACATGAATCAATTTTATTGGAATTCCACGTGAAA
>JAODJU010000130.1:7945460-7958012 GCA_026776725.1 Gnathonemus echidnorhynchus
AACAACTCTGAGCTATTAGTTAAGTTCTCCCCAAACGAGCTTGATGGGCCAAATGGCCCCCTCTCGTTTGTAAATTTATGTTCTTATGTTCTAACATAGCTCCTATATCCCTTACTTAATTCTGGATCTCTTAAAATATCAGTGATGGGTTTCCATTCAGTCATCCCTGCTGTTTTCCTATCTTCCAGCTCTGGGAATCCAGGGGGATAGATTCTTGAAAGAAAGAACAAAAGACTATATAATTAACAACGAGATATAACTGAAACTGTCTGTGAGCTTCCATCTTAAGTTTAACATATGCTTTTCCGGTCTTTAATTTAACAAGTCATGTAGTACAAAAGTAACAGAACTGGGGTAAGTCATCGTATGTGACTGACGTTTAGTTTGCTTTACTTAAGAGCACATACAGTAAGGAAATGTTTCTTTATTGTATATTGTACATCTTAAACGAGAAATACTACCCAGAATTCGTCGAACTTTCTCCATTCAGCGAAGACTTAAAGTATTACATTTTGCTGCGGATGCAAGAAGATATGTCTTCAGGGTTCCGCTAGAATAACTAAGGTAATATGTTCAGCAATAATCACAGATCGTTTGATTAGCGATCATTTATAGTTAGCGGTTGAGTGCGGATATAGGGGCACCGACACAAGCCACAGGACACCACGCTAGCGCCGCCGTACGTTCCCGGCAGGCTGCGCTGTGACAGGCGCCGGCTCGGTGACGTGCTCCGGATCTTCGCCGCGCTTGAGCAGGCTGACCCTACGGGTGGGCACCGCCGTCGTCCGGCGGATTAGCGAACGTAGGGTGAGGTAGCTGCGAGAGCGATAATTGTAGACGCGGCCGACATGGCGGCAACAGTAGCGGCCGCGGCGGACGGCTGGACGGTTATGGCGACGGAGTGGCGGACGCTGTTAGATAATTAACATCGAGCGGCGCACCAATGGGTTGGCTCACGTAAAAAATACCGCAGGTTTAGTGTTTTTTTTTCCCTTTGCACGAATCGTCCGCCATCAAAAGCTGATATTGTCTGTTTGTTTCCTCCGGGTGTCCCACTACTAAGGATTTAATTTTTTATACGAGATAAGCGGCTTTTTAACTATGAACTTTCTGCGCAACCGGCTGGTAGTACTCGGCCTGGTGCTGCTGGCCACTCTGCTGCTATACCTGCTGCTGCCCGCCATCCGCCAGGGCAGCATGGAGCCGTCCCTGGACGTGCAGCGAGTTGGGCTGCGGGAGAGGCTGATTGCCGCCGGTCCGTCTTCCCTCGCTCCTCCGCCGGCCGTCAATGTGACCGTCCGCACCGGGCAGCTGCCAGGAGACCCGCCGCTCTTCTTCAGGGAGGCGCTGCCCGTGGACGCCGCGGGGAGACAGATCCTGCCCAGGTGAGGCCGGGCTTCGTATCTTTCATCTTCGCTTTCTGCCTTTACCGTTTCTAAGCTGTAACGTTGTTATACAGTATCTGTGTATGTATGTTTGTACATTACACATGATGGCTGATTATTTTTGCTAAAATAAGAATGATCTTGATAAAGAAATCCATGTGAAATTGCCAACTAGACGCCTTATTTCCTTCAGATACTTAATGTTCATATGCATTCGTCCTGCTACACTTCCTAGTTCCATGTGTACATGTTTGTTTTGTGAGTTCCTTTATCGAATTGTTGCCAGGGTTACGTTTACTGACCGAACGGCGCGAGGAAGCGCTCTGAATGATAACCAACCACGACGTCATCTTTATGAATTGTCTCCCTTCAGTAAGCAAAGCTCGCTGAAGAGGATAAAAATGCATTTTTAAACGATGTGCTCGATACCGACTCGCTTCTCCGCCTTTCTCAGGCTGCAGGTGGTTCTCCTGCATGGCCAGGCTTTCACCTCCAAAAACTGGGAGGACCTGGGGACCCTGGCGCTGCTGGCCGTTAACGGGTACCAGGCCCTGGCGCTGGATCTTCCCGGTGAGGGTAGCGCCTGGTTTGGGTGGCCAAGCCGCCTGTACAGCGAAGTATTTACCCCCACATTCTATATACATGAAAACGAAGAAATATATTCAAATGTGGATGTTTGTGCAGTTCTTACATTGCAGACAAAAATGCTAAAGTTAATAAGATACTTGATAAGTACTTTCCTTGGGGCCAAAAAGGTTTGAGCTGTTTTCTGTGAAGTGTGGTGGATGAAAACAAATATAATACATAGCTGATGTGCTGAAATTCTGTAGGTAAAAATATTTCACCTGGAAACATTGAGCTTTTTGGCAAACAAAGACACACCAATTCCTCAAGCCTGTGTATGTGGAGAGTGTCACTGGTCCTCACAATTAACTTGTGAGGACCACTATTCATCCTGCAGGCTTTGGAAACTCCCTCGACTCTGAAGCACTGAAGACGGACGAGCAACGCGTGGCCCTGCTGCAGCGCTTCCTGGAAGCGCTGGGTGTGCGTGCGCCCGTGCTCCTGAGCCCCTCCATGAGTGGCCGATTTTCCCTGCCCTTCCTGGTCCAGCGTGGCACGCAGCTCCGCGGCTTCGTCCCCATTGCGCCCGTGGGCACGCGCAACTTCTCAGCGCAGCAGTACCAGGCCATCCAGGTGACTGTCACGTCGCATGTGTCATATTGGGTGCAGTCTCACGTCGATGACCTCAAGTTGCTGTCTCATGTTGGTGACCTCAGCACGTCCTTTATTGCCTGAAGGTTCCTCTCTTAGTTCGGAGACATGGGGGGGGGGGGGCTGGTCAGTATGTGTACTTCACCATACTTGTCTTCTTGTGTACCTGTTTGATGTCATCTTTCATTGCTGAAGTACAGTTCAACTACTCAAGAACAGAACTATGGAGAACAGTAAAAATATGAAGGATACATCGGTTGCATCCTCACCATGAGAACTGTCCCATGATTCATTGCATCCTGAGTTCGTTATTGGGAGGCAGGCAGGCAAGAATGCTCTTGGCAGGAACACAAGCATGTTCTTTGTTCTTGGTTTCGAGAAAAACCCAGGATGTTAGGATAAATTAGCACTTGAATTTGCCCTTAGCATGTGAGAGTGTGTGTGTGTGTGTGTGTGTGTGTGTGTGTGTGTGTGTGTGTGTGTGAGCCACGTGATAGACTGGCATCCCATCCATGCTGAAACTCTGCCTCATGCCTTATCCTTCCTGGTGACCCTACATTGCATATGCTGTTTAAAGATTTTTTTTGATGGTTTTCCAAACTTTCTATATTCAACATAAATTTGTGCATGGAACATGCACCATATCTCAGAATAAGTTCCATTAAGGAGTTTGGTTGCGGGTTAGCAGTTAGGGAGCTGTGTAACTTCAACCTCTGGTGGTGCACAGCCTTAGACATTTCTTCATTTTATCTGTTTGCCAAAGGATTGTTCTTATAATATACAAAACGTTTGACATGTGACACTTCAAACCGCTTCAGTCATAATGGAAGAATTCGAGTACATAATGTTTTGGTAATAGCACAGTTTGTTCTTGAGGAAGTCCTCAGATGTGTCACTTTAAAGCAATGCTTTGCTCCAACCCCTGGGACAGACTCCAACCCTGATTGTCTACGGGGAGCAAGACACCAACCTGGGAGCTCAGTCCTACAAGAATCTAAGCCAGCTTCCCCGGAGCTCGACGGTGCGGCTGGAAGGGGCAGGTCATGCTTGCTATCTGGACAAGCCCAGGGAGTTTCACCAGGCCCTGCTGGACTTCCTCAGCAAGCTGGAGTGAGAGAGGAAACCGGAGACCAGAGAACGATGCCAGGCAGGGTTTTAGGGGGGGTAGATTTGGACTTTCTGATTGGCTTTGGGATTGGGTGATGGGGGTGGGGTCTGGAGCTTATTGACTATGAGGTGAGTATGGTCATTTGATTGACTATAAGTTAGTGGCCCCAGTTGAAGAGCAGTGTACCTGGAAATTCTGGGATTTAAATATACCTGGAAGCTGAAAGACACAAAGGGGCAGTGTGATGTAAGCAGTTCACCCGTCCTGCTTGCCTCTTACAAGTAAATTCCTGCATCCCATGCCATAGTGAGAGAAGCCAAAGGAAAGATAATGTGTTCTCAGGTTTGGGTGTAAAGATTCTGTCCTTCCTCTAGACTTTCCGGTTCGTTATAAGCTTCAAATCAACAGTTGCAATCTTGGTAACCCTTCAAGTGTCGTCTGTGTGTTTACTGTACTTGGAATCTCATTTAGAAATGACCTGCTATTGCGGAGTAGCTTTGTTGTACAGTTACAGATTTAAAAGTGCACGACTTAAATGTAAGAATTATTTCAGTGCTTTCTTATTGATACAGTAGGGCTGTTGACTTGTCTGGTTTCTCATTTTTCACATTTTTACAAATAACCTTATTTGCCAAGAAATACTGGGCAGACACAGAATGTGTAATGGAATATTTGGCTTATACTAGATGTATGACCACTATTTATTTGTATTTATGTTCAATACAGAGCTATATATATATTATAGGGGTTGCATTGTACATCTTTTGCTGTATTTTTTGCATTTTTCACCATTAAATTAATATTGTAAATATCTAATAATAGTGTGTGCATTTTTAATTTACAGCTATCTGTTGTGCTTTCATAAGGTATGGCAGCGAAATGTTTAGTCCATTAAAAATCCCACTTTAATCATGGCAGAGAGTGACTACAGACAGCACATGTTGTTTTGCCATGTGTGATGTTCCTTTTCTTGTACATAGCTGTCTCTTTGGTGATTTGAAGTGATTTGATTTTATGCTTGTTTTTGAATAAGTACGTACCGGGGTAAGTCTTGTGAGGACTATGAGTATTACTGATTTCCCCATCACTTTGAACACATGCTTGTTTTTGTTGAAATATGTAATTACTGACTGACACAAACCATGACACTTGCAGTTCTTGTTTGTCTTTGAAATCGGTGATGCTCCAAGTTTGGTTTAGCAGGTAAGGTTTAAATATTTGTGATGCAGGGATGGCAAATCTTATCCACAAAGGTCCTGTGTGTGTGGGTGTGGGTGGCTGGGTGGGGGGTTTGGGATAACCTTTAGGTCAGCTGTTCAAACCCAGGTGTGAAGACCAATCACCTCCAATTAGTAATCTAATTTTGTAGCATAAACCTGCATCCACAATGGCCCTTTCTGGACCAGATTGGCCACCCCTGCATATAATAGTGTTATAAATTAATGCATACATTGGTCTTTATACACAGAAGTGAAGTTGTACTGTTGAGTTGAACACCAGTGTCATTCAACAGAAATGTACTCTCTACTCTGTTTTCCAAGAAACTGGGAGACCAGTAAAAAAAAAAAGGGGGGGTGGGCTAATAAATAATAAATCGAAAGATGCATGAACACCTAATGAACTGTTTAAGCACCTGTAGAAGGTTCACAAGGTGTGTTCAAGTGATCTTTGATTTCTTTGTTTTAAAAGTTTTACTGTCAGTTTCAACACCGCCTGCTATATGCCAGCGTAATTGTCACAAGGAATTAGACAATGTTTAATTTGCAAACTCTTTGTAAGGTCATGTATGGTCATGTGCTTCCTTCACGTCATTAGTGATTATATGATTTTGTTTATCTTACAGATATTGTTGGGTGTGACTGCAGGTTTGGACTCTGTGACCAAGACTGGAAGTTCTCTGGTTCAAATTCCGTAGGTGGTGTGATCATATCACCCTTCTGAATCTGCTCCTGGTGTGCTGGATAAATGGCTGACCTTGGACTCTGACCCCAGGCTTTGCTCTCATCTGTATATGTGGGTCCAACAGCAGAGTATGATGGGATGTGTAAAAACTAAAGAATAATATTGCTACTAATTATTTTGCCTTTGTAATTTTTCCTCTTTTTTCCACATCCCATACTCATTTCACACATCATACTTTTCTGTTAGAAACTATAATTATTTTCATTAAGGAATATGAAACACATTTTCATTGCACCTCTTTTGTTGGAGTGGTTTTATGTCAGTCAGCGCAGTATTAGTAACCAGAAAATCTTACTAAACCTTTTCAGTTGAGGTTTACTATGCCTTTATTTCCCTTGAAACCTACTGCCAGCCGTGCGATGGTTAAGGAAAACCTTGTGCAATTTGTAAGGCAAGGCCAGTTTCTCTGTTGACGTGGGCACCAAAATCATACTGTCATGGTGGTTTTATTAAGCTGGAACATAAACAAGTTTCGGTGTTTATTACCTCATTTTCACTCCGGACACTAGGTGGCGGTGTTGCGCATCGCTAAGACTCCTCCTACCAATTAAATTATACCGAAGGAAAAGGAAGTAGCGGGATTTGAAAAAGAAGTGAAGTTTGCACCTATTGTAACTGCGAGACAAGGTACATCTGGACGGGACAACCGTCTGATCGTTTCTCTCTTTCCGGAGCTCCGCTCGTCATTTGATCCGCAGCTCCGGACCCTGGGGAACAGGTAGCTTAGCTATTGACAGTTCACTGTGACAGTGCCGGACCGCTACATGCGCCTATTTTTGGCTTATGCCTCCGTACTGGAAGCCGTGCAGCTGGGCTCCTGGTGATATCTGTGCACTTGTCCTTTCGCTGACAGCTCGGAGGAGCGTCCCTCAGGTGAAAGAGGCCATACCTGTACGTATATACCTCCCAGCTCCGCGATGGGTCTCTTGAGTCACAGTGTCTTGTTTACATGCTGTTTTTATGTTTTTTTCTTCCTCCATGTCAGGATAACTAAGTAGTTATAAAAGCAGTCGTTTGTAGTTGCGAGGACATCTGAGGGGAAGGAATAGATTGTTCTCGTGATGGTCCTCTGTAATTCATTGTTTTTATTAATTTATTACGTCTGTTATGCTTGACATTTATGTATATGTGTTTCACATAACCACAGACGTGGTTAGGCAATCCGGGGTGGGGTGGTGCGGTGGGGGGAGAAGGAGGGGGGTCTGCTTAAGCTATTTTTTTCCACACTGTAACTGTGTATGTGTTGTGTCTATATGGGTATAGAGGATATAACAGTAGTTGCGGTCTGTGTGTGCATTTAGTCTGCTTTCTCTTCCACAGTGTGCGTGAACCACACACACACACACACACGGCATGCTGCCAGACAAGGATGAGCCAAGCGGAGTGGGTGGTGGCCAGGCTGGTCCTGTGAGGTCTGAGGACCCTGCTGTCACCCTCTTCAGGCAGTACCTGCGGCTGAGGACTGTCCACCCAGAGCCTGACTATGGTAGGGGGTCTGACACGGGCAGCATGTCCTGTGGGGTTTATCATTAATGGCAGTTCAGAGGCTAGTTAATGATGCACCAGAGCAGCACTGAGCATCAAAGTGTCACGAAAGATGAAGAATAACTGACCATATAGTTAAACTGTCAAAACTTCAGTGTAATAATATAGGAAAATGGCCCTTGTGAGAAATGTTTCTGGAGGTGAATGACTGCTGAGAAGATGACTAAAGTAAAAAAAACAAATACATTTTTAAATTTCACTCATTACTAAACCATTATTTCAGCTTGTGAATTAAATACTCCCAGGCCTTAAATAATTAGATGCATTTTGCTTATTAAATATACTACCTTTCCCCATTGTAAATAGGTTTATGTATACAACATTCATGTATTTGTTTTCATTTGTGCTGAAAGACCTTTCAGGTTCTGTCAGCTGTTTTTCTTAAGGCGTTGGCTGGAACAAACACTTAGATGGATAGGGAATCTCAACTATTTAAAGGGATTTGTTCTGATTGTGTATGCTTGTAGTTTTTCACTGTACCTGCACTGTAATCAGACTATGGAAATAATTTTTTATTTAGTTTTCTCACTCAATATTGAACTTTATGGTCATTTTCAGTGAACTTTGAAGCCGATATTTTTCATAGCTTTCTGAATAATGGTAATGAAAGCCCAATTTTAATATATCTGTGATGCACATTTAGGTTTCATTATGGAGCAAAGCAATGGATTGTATTCAGTAACTGTTCTGTTGATAGCTAAGATGGTAAGATGATGCTAGTGTTTGTGGAAAACAAGTGTTATGCTAATGCACTGAACACTGCCTCTAGCTTAGTGCAAGAGTCTCACTTTTCAAGCATTGACCTCTGACCCTCACTTCTTTGCAGATGCTGCACTGCAGTTCCTGGACCATATAGCCCTGGAACTGGGGCTCCCCATAAAGAAGGTGGAGGTACTGTACCAGCCTGCGATCAACCAGCTTCCGTCTATAACCTCATACTGCTCTTGGCGCACTACCTCACATCGGCAACAGTGCGCAAGGATGTGTGACTGGTGCATGTGGGGTTTCACAGGTCTGCCCAGGGAGGGTAATAGCCATCATAACGTGGACTGGCGCCAACCCTGCTCTCAAGTCGATCCTGCTTAACTCCCACACGGATGTTGTCCCGGTGTACCAGGTAAGGCCCCGATAGTTCTTCACGCAATTCCCATGACGATTGGGTATATTTTACGGACAGATTTAAGAGAACTTAAGAAGTAGGAAAATGTAACATTTTTATGCAAAGCTGCTTCTCTGTCCCATCTTTCTGTTCCTCAGGAGCATTGGAAGTATGATGCCTTCGCTGCAGTCAAAGATGAGGATGGAAACATTTACGGCCGGGGGACCCAGGACATGAAGTGCGTGACCATACAGTGAGTGAGGCATCACAGATCACTGTAGCTATTCCTTTTCTGCCTCTGTTAAATACATCAGTGCCCCTTTTCAACCCCAGCTGCTTTCGTTATAACTGCATTCACCGATCGCACGAGTTCCGGTGGTCTTGACAGCACTGTGAGAGTCCTGCCTTTGCCTTCCTCCAGGTACATCGAAGCCATTCGCAGACTGAAATCCCAGGGGAAGACTCTGTCTCGTACTGTTCACATGATGTTTGTTCCAGGTGCGATCCCCCTCGCTGCTAAAGCCAGCCCTCAGTAGATGTTATTGGTTAATCAAGCTGCTGTTTAGTCTGTTATTGGTTAATCTGTCTGTCAGCTGGTTTGTGAATGCTTAATCTCAAGTAGTCTTTTTATTGATCCACCCATTTCTAAACAGCGAATTTTTAAATTCCAACAATTGAAGTAGCGTTCGAGAGCTTTTGTCTTTCCTAAGCTACAAGTGCAGGCCTATATCCGAGCTGAGACTCCCGAACTAGACTCTTGCTTTCATCCGACACATTTACGAGGCTTGAATTGTGGTCAGTCAAGTGCAGGCTACAGGGCACCAGCATGAACATTACAAAGGCCCCCAAGTGTTTTGTTCTGATTTTGTTCTCAAGTTCCTGTGTGTTGGTTCTGCTCTCCTGCTTTCAGATGAGGAGGTAGGAGGTCAGAAAGGGATGGAGAAATTTGTGGAGCATCCTGAGTTTAAGAAGCTGAATATTGGCTTTGCGCTGGATGAGGGTGACATATTTTTTTTTCTTGTTCTTTTTCTTGTTCTTGTTGCTTGACATCCAAAGCAAATTGCATTGCATGTACATAAAATATAAACAACTCAATCACATAACTTAATCACATCTGGCAAAAACCTTGTGGTTGAAGTCTGACTGCATACAACCTTCCTGTCACATCAACGTTTAGATTTCTAACCCTTTCATAAGAAGAGAACATTGTTTTCCATGTCCTTCCAGGTTTGGCTAATCCTGGGGAGTCATTCACTGTGTTTTATGGAGAGAAAAATCCATGGTGTAAGTGTCAGTCTGTGTGATGAACAGACACTTGTACCTTTTCCACATCCATTCATGCCATCAGTGTCATTATAAATAACTTAAGCCAATTTAGTGACATTTTAGCGTTATAAATGATTAAAGAAATTGAACAAATGTAGTATTTCTGGTATTTGACAGACATCAAAGTCTCCTCATTGGAATGCAGCCGGCAGATTGCAGATGGGATATGACATTTTGCTTGTGTTCCTCTTATAACACACACTACGGAGAACTGGATGGTCTGTAGGATGTTAGTTGTTCAGTCGCTTTTCCCCGTTTTTATGTACAGCATACATCACGAGGTCTGTCTTATGATCCTGTGTGAGCTGTCTCACCACATACACACACCCACGCGGAGCCTGCGCTCATGCTTGGCCTTTTCTGGTCCCTCCAGGGATTACCGTGACGTGTCCAGGGAACCCAGGCCACGGATCCAGGTTTGTGGAGAACACGGCGGCTGAGAAACTGGTGAGTCCCAGAAGACGAGGAGTAGGAGGATGACGGCGGCCTTCACTGATCCAATAAAACTGGAAAGCTGCCCGAGTCCCAGTCAGATTCATTGTTCCCCTGTGTCTCTCCTCAGCGCCGAGTAATCAACACCTTCCTAGATTTTAGAGAAACGGAGAAGAAGCGGTGAGCTCCCCCTTGTGTCTCTTTGTAAGACGAAAGCTGGGTACACACAAAGTCAACAGCAAAAAACTAGCGCCAACGAAGGCTGGTGAATGATTGACTCTTGTCGATTGTGAAAATTTGCTCTGAAACACACTGGCACAACTAGAGGTGACTTGGTACAGCCCTGTTAGAGAGCTCAGTATCACCAACTAGCTTCGATGGCAATTCAACATGCTGGAATGGTCAAAATGGCGCCAACGGTGACTGACTATATCTGGCTGTGCCGCACACAGGTGCAAACTAGACAGTCACTGACAGCTTTCGATGGCTGAAAATTGGCTTAGTGTGTTTCAGGGTTGCCATTAAAGCTTGTGTCTGGTGGTGGCAGGAGTAAAAGCTGGCTTATTGGCTAACCTTGTGAATCAGGGGTTCTCAACATTTCTTAAACTAGCGACCCCTAGAGGACCCCTCTGGCACTAATGTGTGCTTAATCGTTACATGATATTTTGTCAGTTCCTGGACAGTCTCTGCAGGTCCCCTGCAGTGGCTGACAAGTTCCTCAGGCTGAAGATCCCTGTTTTAGAACTGCCTCTTTCAGTGGGTGCTGTTTACAGTGTAGGTCAGCACTGTGTCTCCCTCACAGGCTTAACACCAGTGAGTGCTTCACTCTGGGTGACGTCACCACTGTCAATATGACCATGGTGAAAGGTGGCTTGACCTATAACATGGTGCCTGCCGAAATGGATGTCAGCTTCGACCTGCGCATCCCCCCCACTGTGAACCTGCAGGTGCGAGTGAGCCTGATGTGCCTTTTCGGTAACACACATCCGAACTATCCATCCAACTGTACATCTTTAATAGTTCTTCTTTCCTCTTCCTGCTGGTCCGTCCTCCATCTTCTCTTCCAGGAATTTGAAGAACGGATTAAGCAGTGGTGCAAGGAAGCTGGAGATGGCGTGTCATACAAGTTTGCTCAGGTTAGTCAGAAGCCAACCAACCATCCATCCATCCAGTCACCCACTCACACATCCATCCATCCATCCAGTCACCCACTCACACATCCATCTATCCATCCATCCTCTAACTGCATATCCTGGACAGGATGCTGACATGATGTCGATCCTTCTGATACTTCATTTTTCCTCTCTTTATCGTATTTCTAATTTCAGTGGTTTTGATCCAGTTACTGGTGCACCATAGTGCTATTGTTTATTGTGGATCTTTTTAATAATGATCACAGCATACAACTACTCCTCCATGGAGTTAGTTTACGATGACTACACCTTAAGTCGATTTGGTTGTGAGTCAAACATTATAAAGTATGGAAGTGCAAGCAAGTCTTATTACCAGAACTACTACTTTTTCTTTTGCTTGCCATCTTCTCAGCAAAGACACAGTATCCAGCAAACAGACATAAGCACTCCAGACACTTTTATTCGTGTACGTACACCGACACCCACAAACTAAATGATGTAAACAAAGCTGCCAGTAACCATTACCGCTGCCAGTAGGTAAATTTAATCGAACCACATACCGAGTAACTAGCATTAGTCCTAAGGACTGACCTCCGTGACTTGAAAATAATTAAGGATAATGAGATGCTGATTGTAAGTATGAATAGTAGCACGTCACATATAGCTGTTAAAAAAATTAAGAGACCACAGCACAATTTTCAGTTTCACTCACTTCTCGATTTATGGGTATGCTTCTTCTGTGGGGGGAGAAAGAATATTTATTTATTTATTTGCTTGCTAACTGTAGCCTGGTTCTCCCCTTTCTCATTATTCAGTGGTTTCTTCCATGCTTTATGAGACCTGCTTCTAGGAGCCTGATATGAACTGTCCTAGCAGTGCACTTCACACCTGCACTTAATGTTTCCCATTCCTTATGAAGGTCACTTGATGTCATCCTCTGATTCATGAGAAACTGTTAAATAAGTTAACGGTCATCTCTAGCATTAGAAAGTTGCTTCTGCCCTTTACCTGGTTTCTGGTCGTGCCCAGTGTCTCCTGCTTCACCTTGTTCTTGTGTACTGCCGTCTTAGAAACTTTGAACCTGGAAGTAACCTGTTGCTCTGCATAGCCTTCTGCCAGCATTAAACCAGGATTTAAAAATGCAGATTTGTTTGAAAAGTACAGAGTGGTCTCTTTATTTTTTCCAGAGCTGTATATTGAATTTTGAGGTGGACCTGTATAAACGTTTTTCAAACTGGGCCCGTGCCAAAAGCAGCCCCAGAGTGCTTAACATATACAGTTGAAACCAAAAGTTTACATACACTGTATAAAAAGACATATAACTTTTTTTTTCTTACTGTCTGATAT
>JAODJU010000130.1:7959762-7976822 GCA_026776725.1 Gnathonemus echidnorhynchus
GGTTTTGTATGATTTTATATCAGACAGTAAGAAAAAAAAAGTTATATGTCTTTTTATACAGTGTATGTAAACTTTTGATTTCAACTGTACGACTGTTATGAATAGACTTAACGGTCAAGAGCATCCAAAACCAGCTTGTAAAATGAGTGTGGAGGAAGCCAGGAGACCTGAGAAGACCCATATCGGGCCCTTAAAAGCGAAACGTAAACCTGAGCCTGGATGACCAGCTGTTCTGACCTTATAAAATGGCAGTAGGTTATGCACCAGCTTAATTGATGGTTTCTGAAGTAGCTGTTCCTGGCTGGTTGCCCACTCATGTGTACTGGGGGTTAGCTAGTGGTAGCGCAGCATCTGCTGTCTGGCTCGAGGATGGTCTCAAAGATTCACACGTCTCACTCAGCCAAATTGAAGGGCAGTTAGGGATTTAGTGGTTATCTTACAGTTACTGTGCCTCCTCCGAAAGGTTCGACATTCTGTTTGGGTCAGAGTGGACTACCTACGTTGAGGTTTTCATTCCCCTTACCTAGAAACACATGAACCAGTCTGTGACCTCCACGGCAGACAGCGACCCCTGGTGGAATGCCTTCAGCATGACATGCAAAGCCATGTGAGTGTCAAGCCTCCTTAGTCTTCTGTCCCAGTTCGCTGTTCAATTGATCGGTATTATCATGAATATATTACAGTTCACATGCAGTCCAGTTCACTCTGTAGTGCTGTATTTAATTTAGGGCTGTCACTATCGATTATATTAAATTGAGTAATTATCCAATTAATCTGACGATTCATCGAGTAATCGTTTTATATAATAGCACGAGGCAGGAATCCACCAACCATTGCAGGGTGCACTCAGTGACACATGCGGTCAGTTTAAGTACAGTAATTCATTTAAGTTGCATGTTTTTGGACAGTGGAAGGAAACTATAGGATGTATAGAAAAGCCAACACACAGAGTGAGCAAACAAACTCCACGCACACAAAGGGTTGGTGTGCAGTAAGATCACCACGCGGTGTGAAGCAACCTACCACGCCATTCTGCCACCCTGACAGGCTTGCACGATGTGTGATGTTAATATCAACATGGCATTTCATGCCCATGCAACTGTCACATCACCAGAACCGCCATAGTTTGCTGGGTTCAAGCTTCAATAAGCGCTAAAACTGTTTTTTAACTCAGTAACGGGAAACGATAGTATATGTTGATGAAATAAAATCAGTCTATAGTTCACCGCCAATACTTTTGCATGAGCTCTGCATGTATATTATGTATTACAGGACTGCCAACCCTCACATATCTCTCGTGACACTCACGCTTTCGGATTCTCACGCTCACACAAGAAATCTTACTGAAAATTTATATTATATTATACACCTACATTTAACCTAAATTAAATTTGTTGGCATAGTACAGAATATTCGTAAGGCAATAAAACTATTACATACTTATAAATGCATGTGTAGACTCGTCTCAAATTGAACATCTCACGCCAGCCAGCTGACCAAAGTTGACCACCATGTGTTGGGTAAGATAATGCGGCTAAGTGACAGGGCTGACCTTCGCTTTAGCAACGATTATTTTGACATGGGCCTACGGGAATCATAGAAAGTCAATTAAGTAAAATAATTAAGTCAACGTGATGACAAAGGCAGGCTAGGCTACTCCGCCAGAATAAATGGCACATATCTATAGTTAACCTCGCATTATTGATTTTCCCGAATGTCTTCTTTTAATGTGAATTAAATTACCTGGACCTCCATACTTTATGCACATCTTCCTTCCGCCACATTGCCGAGTAATCGAGAAGGAAAATTTTAATCGATGCTTTTTAGTAATCGAGTTTAATCGAGAAATTCTGACAGTTCTAGCTTAATTTTATCTTCAGCTAATTGTTCAGTGAAAAAGCTCTATCATACTGTTAGAATGAATCGATAAACTACCAAGCCTTATCTTGTTTTGTTCCTGGAAGCACTAGTTCCGTGTTTTGTCCTGAAGTCCTGTTATCCACCTGCAGGAACATGAAGCTGAAAACTGAGATTTTCCCAGCTGCCACCGACAGCCGTTTTATCCGGGCCGTAAGTATGCGCCCCCTCGTCCGTAACGGGTGTGTCCAACCAGGCTGTTTCCCTCGGTTGAATAACACGCATTTTAATTGCATCTTAATGTTAAGAAGGTTAAGGGTTTGGGTATGTGCTAATCACCTTTTGTAGCTTTAGACCAGCTCATGTCAATTTCCAACTGTGTGTGTGTGTGAGCAAGGGATGGTAGTGGAAACAAGGAAGGAAGGGAGGAAGAGAGACATTGTGTTTAATCACAGGTAGCAGGTGTCACGTGGCTCACTCCCTGTTTCTGCTCCCTATCCTGCATCAGGTGGGCCTTCCGGCCATCGGATTCTCTCCAATGAACCACACGCCAATCCTGCTACACGACCACAACGAGTTCCTCAATGAGGACGTGTTTCTGCGCGGCATCCAGGTGTACGAGCAGCTGGTGGCCTCCCTGGCCAGTGTGCCACGTCTTGTAGGAGAGGCCTAGGTGCCACAGCGTGCCCGGTGCTCTCACTCGCTTGCTTACTTCCCTCTCCCTTGCCCGCTCTTCCCCCTTACAAAAGGTGCTTCTTGGCTATAGATGGAGTTACCGGAGGTGATTCTCACCTGATAAGAGATTAATGATTGTTGACAAACAGTAGAGCAGAATTGGTGAGTGATTAACCCACAGTACAAGTAGTATATTACAATGAAATTAATTATGTCAAAGCAGTGATTTAATTGCGATATATCGTCCCAGGCTTGATATCGTCTTTTCCTTTACTAACGTTCTTCACATTTTTTTCCTTTGGTTTCTTCTTGCCTCTCTGTCAACTAACTCAGGGCGTGTCTGGCCAGCTCGTGCTTACCGTTCTTGTGCCGTTGCGAGAGCGCTGTGGTGTTCCTCGCAGTCAAAATAAGTTTCACACAGCTCTTTCCCCCATCTTTGTTTTCCTCAATCCACATCAGTGATTCACTCATTAGACCAACCATATTTTTTCCTGGAGGATTAACCAACAGAGTGTTTAGATGAAATGTCTATATCAAGGTTCCTCCTTGGAAGTTTTTGTGCGATCAGTCTTTGCTGAGACTTCGGCTTTGTTTAACGAGTAAATGGTAGGACTTTGCATTCCTCTAGCTGCTATGTTCCATATCTCAAGGCCAGCCTGGCAGTTTGGTCTGGGGGCAGGTTCACACCCCCCGTTGATGGCTCATCAGTCACCCCAGTCATCCAATCCAAATGTCCCAGCCTGATAAGGCCTGTAGTTCGAACTGTAGTTTGTTCGAGTTGCATACTCTATCCACGGAGTCCCGACAAATCTGTCCACAGTCTGCAACTGGTGGTGAGAGAGCGGAATGCTCTTTGTCATGTGACCTATAGCAGGCTTAGACCTATACCATGATTATTGGGTGCTGGGGGGTTAATGAACCCTCATAACATGGCTATAATCCAAAGCTTATATTTATTGTATCTTTTTTAGGGGTGCATTGATACCGATACTAGTATTAGTATCAGGAACAATACAATACTCATGTTCTCGTAACAGTGCACTGATACCTATAACAGATACCACGTGATGACATATCAGCGATGTCGTTAACGAGCGAAACAAATGGGACCACATAATTTCTGTGGTATGGTACATCAAAATTAGCTGCAAAAACCAAAGGAAAGTGGACTATAAAGTGTGATCTGCTAAAATATCAAGAGGAGGCACAAAACAAGTTAATACAACACAAATAAGCTAGTTAAAGGTATAAAAATGAAGCAGATAGTATGACAAAATTTGCACCAGCTACACTCCGCAGCAAACACGAGCACGGAGCGAGAAAATGTCAAATGATAACCCTTGTGCAGGGAAAAAATAGAAGTATATTACGTAGTATATTGTGTTTGACGATTCAACATGATGTCATAATAGTGATTCGCAGTAAGCATAACGCCTAATGAAGTGGTGCGCAGGTTTTGTGGACCTCTGCTTTGGAGAGTTTTAGTGATGTTTTTAAATCATAATGAAAATCATTATTTCCCACAGAGTAAAAAGCAATGATCGTTTATTCTAATGTTTTTAAATTAAAATATGGCATATTATTTTTTAGACATCATTCAGTCATAATTGGTATCGGTGAGTACCGGATAGCAAGCATCGGTACTTTGTCTGAAATATAGATGCTATTGATGCGTCCCTGACCTTTTTAAAGAAAAGGGACATTTTTGTAGCTTGCCGATAAGTAATTTTTATTTAATTTTTTATGCATCACAAGTTATACTATTTCATTTGATTTTGTAGCACTGATCTGATGATTTGAATAAACATTTGCTTTCACACACTTATGGCTGTTTGTGGTTTTGTGGAAAGCTTGGTATTATTGGAGCGGAAATGACCCGCGTAGTTGCACCCCTATGTATTGATCAGCGAGTCTGGACCACATGCACTTGCAATATGGCTGCTCGTAATGGGCTGTTCAGCGCAAGTTGCCTTTGCATGGGTAGTATCTCGTACTTTCAGTGCTCCATGTCGCCGTTCCTCCCAGTTCCTGCCATAGGGGGCGCTGCAGTGCCATACACTACACCACACTGCAGCCCCCGACAATGACTCTGGCTTGACAGCTTAGGTAAGACGTGGAAAGCTGTGTTTTCCTGGTGACCTTTCGACTGTGATGACTTTTGGGCACGAATAAGAAGTCAAGTGAGACGATGTGATTAATTAAAGCAGTCGCATCCCTTTCATTTCTCCAGGAAGGACATCCTTCAGTGATGAAGCTTGGAGTCAATAAGAAGAATACGTAAAGCCTCTTATAACATGAAGACGGGATGAAGCAAAATTTTATTTTTTTTTTTGCAGATTTTTGCTTGAAAAGTAACTAATCCCCTCTGTCCACCTCACCCAGTGTCGTCCATATTTTTGTCATTCGTTCCTTTCTTATGCAGGCAGTATAAGCTCTATCTTCTGCAGAGCAGCTGAAACATTCCCTATGGCTGGCTTTTTATAGTTACAAGACAGCATATCAAGAAAAACAAGATACATAACGTCCCACACACGCACCCCCATGGATGGCCCCTCAGTCACTCGCAAAACAGAGGCAGCGTTCGCGCTGTCAGACATCAGCCTGGTTTTTTGGTGAGGGTCGTCTTAGCTGGCAGTAGAAAGCTTCCTGCTTGTTGACAGAGATACACTCTCTACCATGTGAATGTTTGTAAGCCACAAAGCATGAATTCTTTAGTGTAGGTCCAGACAAGTTTGGTCGTCAGCCCTGGCTTCTCCATCAATATGACCCTCTGCTTCAGAAAACGTGCTAGGCTACATGGGATATTAAAAAATGCTTTTTATGCACAACTGGACTTTCTCTCTTATTCGTGAAAACCTACGAATAATGTGTTGGTTTTTTTTTTTTTACCTTTCTAGGTTTTATTACCTAATGGTATCACAGCAGTGTTCGTAAAAATAAATGTCACCCTGGATATTTACTGAGTCGACGAAGTTCTGCTTTTAAAACGTACACCCTAACTGAACCACCTCACCTCCACCTCTCTGTTTGCTGTTCTTGCCCTTTGTCTCTCCACGAGGAAAAGGTTTCTGTCGCTATGGTGACTCCCACTGGGGGATGTTTTGGTTGCGTTTCCTCTCCTCTGCGGTCACAGAATTAAAATCCATTCAGTGCTTCCGTTTATCCATCTTTGTTAGTGACCTCAAGGTATGTGATGTGAAATAGTCACGTGTATTTTCCCTGTTAATAACAGCTTGAGATTTGGGGCATTTCTGTTCCCCCAAAAGTGTTGCTGTGTTTTCCTCAGCAGATGGCATCTAGCGATGAAGTGATTTGATTGTTGACTTAAAGGCCCCTCAAGTTCCCCGGGCTGTATTACCCTTGTGTGATTGAATTTTAACATCCGAGAATGTTCAAGGGCCATGTATAATGTAGTGTTTGCGTTGGATAACCAACAGTGACTGCTTGAATGCATGTAAATTTGTGTTATGTGTTAACACTGATAGCCCATAGACCACCGTCATTCCAGATTTTGTTTGAGCTTCCAGCTTCTTTGACTCTAGGTTATTTAGCTGAAGTAAACACCAACACTGTGGTCTGAAGGAAAAATATCACTGAAAAAAATCAGCCCCCTGGCAAATTATCTTTCTTTATCTTGCCAGAAATGACTTAAGAAAATCACAAATGAGCAGTATACTGAGTTTTACGGAATATGACAGCTAAACCCCCACAACATACCCAGAATATTACTCACTTAGTCCCCAAAAAGCTTCTTCCATACTTCTTGCTGCTGAATGTCTGGATGAAGGAGGGTGGGAATTATGTTTCCCTGCTCTTGTTGTTGCCATGCAGATAAACATTGACTATAACGTTAATGGAGTCTGAATAGGCAGATGATTCCGAGCAGCTATCATTACCCAGAATCCAACTTTGCAATGCTTTCTGCTGAGCAGCCAATAAAATGCATTAAAAGTATTTGACGCTTGGGTGCTCTGATAACGGGATCTCTGTGTCTCTGTACTAGTCATCAGCCATGATGCAGTCTGTGTTTTAAAAAAAAATGGTATTTTTTTCAACCAAAACAGCCACAGAAATCATGTAGCCACACAGACACACACGGGTCCATAATCCCTTATTCTAGATGTATCAGAGAACGTCACGGATCTTTCTGTTGACACGGGCAGGAGTGCGAAAGGGCCACCATAAATCCCAAGGATCTCGGCTAATATAGGTCTGCAACCTGCTCGTTGATTATGTATGAAGGAGTTATACACATTTAGCATTGCTGAGGCTGTGCTTATAGGCAGTTAAAAACCATGTTTTGTTTATGAGGCAGCACATGTCACCCCACCACTGAGATTCGCTGGTCTCTGCCTACGTCCCCCCCCCCCATCTCACAGAGCTGTGCTCAATCGACAGTCTGAACACCCCTGTTTCAGGTGTGGTACAGCCCAGTGGAAGGAGGAGGAGGAGGAGAATCAGCAAGACTCCTCTGGAGGCCCAGGATCAGATGCAGTGAATGTGCTTGAATCAAAATGGCCTAGTTTGGCGTTTCTCGAATAAGCTAGGAAATGTACCTGTAGCTGTTCCACAGTGGTCTGTTATGTATTATTGAGGTTTTCAGGAGGCGCTTGTACTAAAGGCAGATTGTAGCACATAGTTTGCAGATTTTTAGTGACCATTTATATACTGTAAGGCTGGATATTTCACTGAATGAAAACCAGCCCCGGTGCCTTTCTGACGAGAACAATAGCAAAGCACTGAGCCCTTGGGAATATGACCAGCAACCTTCTTGGCCACATCTGGATTCTTAACCATTTCAGCACCATCAGTCGTTTCAGCTGCAATGAAATGAAATGAAATGATGCTTTATTTTCCATTTGCACAAGTATAAGTACAGATATATTGGAATGCTCTTTTTTTTCTTCGAATATTCCATCTTGCACTCATTGCTGTTATTCACCCCCTTATCTTGATTTCCTGATTGTGTTTAACCTTTTGAAATTAACTGTATCCATTGAAATTCCATCTGTCAGGATCCATACTCAGGCTTCGCACTATGGTTTCCCTATGATAGAAACATTGAACTACCCATTTTTTATTTAATATACCATAATATATCAGAAGGGTTTAATTTTAATAAACAGCCTTGGCGATAGGAACACTATGCTGGGTTTTTATTGCTTTCTTGAAATGGACACCTCAAAAACAGTGACCTCCTGTGGTTATAATATTTTTGCCACATGTCCATACATTTTCCTTCACAAATATCATTACTCAGAGCAAGCAGAGTTCAGCTTCAAGCTGTATGCCTACTCATCTTTCTCGTGAGGTAACTGGTCCATCTGTGCAGAAACACACTTCTGTCCCGGTCTGTTTAGGCTTCATCTGTCGGCTGACAAGCATTTTGCCCTGAAAGCAGAACGTGAGTAGAGATGAACCTGCAGCCGTTGACAAAGATGGAGATGCGCTTAGTCTCGCAGACCTTCCAGAGCCAGCTATGAACAATGTTGTGGCATTCAGTGTTTGTGTGTGAAAGTGACTCATTGCTGGTTAGGTGAAAGCACTGAACCTGTCACTTTATTCAGACCTGGAAACAGCCCAGCCTAATTATTCATTACTCATTGGTACCTGCTGCCCTCAGTTGAGCCTTTTCATGATTTAATGGATGGCGCACGTCAGTTGTTTCGCTTTCCTAGCATATTTTGACAGTTCCATGTCATGTTAAACTGCAGGATGACTGGAGGTGTGTGTCAGCCTCGGGTTCAGTAAATCTTTTCTCTGGTGCTGGACATTGACTTTGACGTCTGCGCTTTGCGCGGTTTATTGTACACCTTTCGGAGGTTACCGCTTATATAATCGCAAGGACAACGAGCTAAGCCCCCGTATGCCTCGTAAAATCAAAGAAAGGGGGAAAAACACGTATTTGTTGTTTCATATCAAATAATTACATTAGGAATTAGTATACAAAATAAATACAATATAGGTCTTTCCTCCATTTCTAATTGCAGTTAATAGTTTACGTAGTATGTGTATATGTAAAAACGATCGACTTTACCTTGTATAGTTGTGTGTATTTTAACTTAACTTTATTGCGCGTAACCTCCGATTGATGAAAGATGACTAATAAGTACGATATTTGAATATTAACGCGGCGATATTTTCGCGCGCACCCGGTGAATGGGATAAATAGAATACACAGATGAGCAGGGGTGGGGGGATGCTCACTCCCACTGTCATGCATAAAGGCCAGGATTAATCTCGGGATTTAATGCGCTCAGGAGGCTCGCTACTGAGGAGAGAGAGTGTGAGCGCAGGCGGATCGCACAGCTCACACAGTAGCATCAATGCATGCACACGTCTTCCTGTAGGCAGCCCAACCTGCGCCACACGAATGTCAAATTGACAATTGATGCTTGCATCGATCAGCGTGATTTTTGATTAAGTCAAAGAGGGTCCTGTTTCTCAATCTAAGAAGAATCTCATCCAATATTAGTATTTACTAAATTCGTTTTTTTTGGCTAATGGAAAAATGGCGATCTCTACTCAGTCCTGCAGCACCTTCTGCTTGGTATTAGTGCAGACTGTCTTCATTATTAGTGTCACCTCACCGGGGACGGACAGCCTCAGCTTTCCACAGCAATATACGTGAGTATGCAACCGGACCCAAACCTTATGGACCGCAAGGCTCGAACCGACCCTGCGGCACGGGACAGGTGCCTCCAAGTACGCCGTTTATTAGGGTAGGGTTTTCATAGGTTGGGACCTTAGATGCTGCTAGGTCTGTGCACTTATTTCTTTGTTACGGCGATAACTTGTGCATACGGTTGATAATCAAAAACGTGTAGTGTCGGTGACAGAGAGAATTGGGAATGTGAGGATTTTCACGTGCTTCTCCATAATGTACTATGCGGTCCACTCGCGGTTCCGATCAGTTTCCATTCAACACACCGTCGTTATTTAAATCTCACCCCATTTTTTCCAGACAAATATATGTTTTGATTGGCGTCGTGTACCCTATCTCATCCAGTGTGTTTTAGATCTGAAAAACTCCCAGGAAAGTGACGCTGTTTTCAATGAGCATAGTGTTACACTCCACCTGCAGTAACTGTGGATGGCATTGTGTGCTGTGTTTCCAATGGCATGTGAAATAATATGACAGTAAACGCAAATATACGGAATATATGCATTATCAGTAGTATTTCTGTTTATTAAAGAAGAGCTTTTGCAATAGATATTGGAGGCATCAATCTGCTATGTATATTTTAATGTGGAATATGGTCGACGAAAGGGTTCTGTGGTTACCTGCTGAAATGTTAAAATAACCACAAACCAGTAAAAAATAAACCAACTGATTGTTTTATTATTAAACTGTAATTTATTAACTATTTCAAGGTAATTTGGGCTGTGGAGTAATCAAAGTTTTGTGTGTATATTTTTAGAGCTGTCACGATTACTCGATTAAACTCGATTACTAAAAAGCATCGATTAAATTTTCCCTTCTCGATTACTCGGCAATGTGGCGGAAGGGAGACGCACATAGAGTATGGAGGTCCAGGTAATTTAATTCACATTAAAAGTGAATGAAAATGCAGTCGTCTGTAAGTATTGCAAAGCATAACTTAAATATAACCAAAGAACAACTGCAATTCAAGTATAGCCCTATATCTTAAAAGAAGACATTCGGGAAAATCTATAATGCGAGGTTAACTATAGATATGTGCCGTTTATTCTGGCCGAGTAGCCTAGACTGTCTTTGTCATCACGTTGACTTAGATTATTTTGCTTAATTGACTTTCTACGATTCCCGTAGGCCCATGTCAAAATAATCGGTGCAAAAGCGAAGGTCAGCCCTGTCACTTAGCCGCATCATCTTACCCAACACATGGTGGTCAACTTTGGTCAGCTGGCTGCATGGCGTGAGATTTTCAATTCGAGACAAGTCTGCATGCACATGCACACGTATTTACATCGGTGTAACAGTTGTATTACCTTGTGAATATTTCGTACGGTTTACAAACTACCAAAACGCTTTAAATGTAGCTAATTTTAGGTTTATAATGGAATAATATAGATTTGCCGTAAGATTTCTTGCGTGAGCGTGAGAGTCTGAAAGCGTGAGTGTCACGCCAGATGCGTGAGAGTTGCCAGCCCTGTAATACATAATGCGCATGTAGAGGTCATGCAAAAGCAGCGGCGGTGAACTTTAGACCGATTCTATTTATTTATTTATTTATTTATTTATTTATTTATTAATTAATTAAATAAATATAGGCATACTTGATAATTTTGAAAAGAAACCATCTTTAAAATAAAATAAAGCTTACTGAGTTTCGTTTCCAGTGACCGAGTTAAAAACAGTTTTTGCGCTTGTTGACGCTTGACCCCAGCAAACAATCGCGGTTCTGGAGATGTGGCAGTTCCATGGGCATGAAATGCCATGTTGATATTAACATCACACATCGTTCAAGCCTGTTAGGGCGGCAAAATGGCGTTTCACACCGCGTGGTGATCTTACTGCACACCACCCCTTTGTGTGTGTGGAGTTTGCATGCTCACTCTGTGTGGTGGCTTTCATGCAGATCCTACGGTTTCCTTCCACTGTCCAAAAACATGCAACTTAAATGAATTAGTGTGCTTAAAGTGACAATATGTGTCACTGAGTGTGCACCCTGAAGTGGTTGGTTGATTCTGGCCTCCTGCTAATTATAATATAATATAATATGTTTAAAAGATTACTCGATGAATCATCAGATTAATTGATAGACATCTCGTTTTTTGATATAATCGATAGTGACAGCCCTATGTATTTTGCTTTATTTTATGTTTCTGCACGGTATTTGAAATCTGCCATTCATTAATATCTCCTGGGAAAACTGCATCCCTGTCCAGTGGATGCTGTAAAAATAACTCATGCTTTAGCTGTGCTTTGAAACATGCACTTATCTAATGAGGATGGGAGATATTCTTGAATGGTGATGCATCCTGTTGTAGTTCTGGAATATGGAGCAGGTGGTGTTATGTAGTTCCATCTGTCTCACGCAGCGCGACAGGGGTGTTGCTAACAAGGCCCAGCCTGACCTTATCAAAGCTCCTATGGCAGCGCTAGTGGAGGAAGAGTGGGCCTTGCATGTGCAGGGAAAGGTGTACAGAATGAACACGGAAGGTGGGCAGATAGCATTGCCCCAGCTGGGGATATTTGCAATTTGTGTGGGGTAGAATCAGCAGGATTAGCTACCAGTTTGTCCCAGAATTCCATGCTTCAATGAGCCTGTTGGATACACACCTTTTCCTTTCATTACCTTTTCAGTATCTGGATGCACATATAATTATAACTGTACTGCGTTTAAGCACCACTTCCTGTACCCACCCCATTACCACCCACTGTAGCCCCGCCCATTTTTGTATCTACATGTCACTAATTCATACCTTTTGTATAAGTGCTTTGATATTTGTGTTCCTTTGTTTCTGATGCATTGAGTCCTGCATTACTTTGACTTGTGAAAACTATAATTCTGGTTTTACATATGGCTCCTTTGCTCCTGGAAGCCTAAAAACAAAATGTCCATTTAGAAAGCCACCATTTCGAAAACCACTCCACCCATTCCCAGCAATCAAAACCTTTACCTTTAACTCACAAGGTATCCTATGGTAGGCAAGTGTAAACAACAAATCAATATACTATATGATTTAATCTGCCAACAAGTCTGACAGGAAGTCTGAGTTGAAAAATAATACAGATGAATTCATCATTGAGTTAAATGGTCAAAGGTGTCAGACCTTTACCATGAGGTTCTGGTCCATGTCTTGGTTTCAGCAGTTAACGGTGAGTAACTGCAGGCTGTGGAAGGATAATATCACTGAAGGTCACTAGTGCCAAAGGGACTTAGGTGAAGGTCAAGGTGCTCAAAGCCTGCTGGTTTACCAGTTGTCAGCAATGAGAAATGTGATGAGCTTAATTGAGACAGCAGTTGGTTTTTCCAGGACTGTATCGAAGCAGCATATCCTGGCTTTACTTTTTCAAAATTCTCCCAAACTCTCTTAGGAATGTATGTGTTTCATCTGAATCTCTATGCCTGCAGATGTCTATGAAACATACAACAAAATAGGAGTTTTGAATACAGATGTTCCCCGGGTTACGATGGGGTTATATTAGGATAAACCTAAATATTGTAAGGGAAAAATGCATTTTAATACAGTACACCTAACCTAACAGACATCATAGCCTAGCCTAGTCTTCCTTAAAGATGCTTAGAACACAGATATTAGCCTACAGTTGGGCAAAATTATTAACACAAAGCCTATTTTATAATTAAGTGTTGAATATGTCATGTAATTTATTGAGTAATGTACTGAAAGTTAAAAACATGTACCCATCCTTCAGTCATATTTGTCATTCTCAGGCTCAGGTTCAAAGCTGGTGGGGGGGGCCTTAAGAGATATGCAAGAATGGAATATAGATGGACTTCATTTAAATTATGCACCACTGCACCTTCTAGAACTTTCTCTCTCACTTGCTCGAGTCTGCTGCTTTTTCACCCATGTTTCCTTGCTTGCTCACTGGAGACCTGCATTGTTGCCTTCCTATCAATATTATTGGAGATAATATAAGCAAGATTAATTTAACTGCAAAACACTTTGCTCTATTTCTTGATGGCATCTCAGCTTTATTCTTTTGATAATATACTGTCTTGCTTTAGTTCCTTTTGTGCTGTTTTTACATTTAAAATTCTGCCGTTGATTTGGACCTTGCCTATCACTGAGGGAAAATGTTATTGCGATGTTTGGTAAAATACATTAAGTGGCTCGGAGTGTAATATCTGTTTTGGCTTGCTGTGCAGGTGGAATCAAATGGGTTTATATTGGCAGTATTTGTGCCACTTTGAGTATCAAGCTGGGACCGTGACAGGGATGTCCTGCCAACATTTACTTGAAATGGGAGCAGGAGGTGGGAGTTGGAGTCCCCAGATTCCAACGTTGGCCTTGCTGTCGCGCCTGCTGTTGGATGGGAGAGAGGCCGAGATGAACGCTGTCACTGGGAGCTTGTGACAGCTTTACCGCCTGCACAGAAACTGCTCAGATTATATATTTTATGCTTGGAACAGCACATGGGGGTGGGGGTGCACAATTTGTGGTTTATGAACATCCCATATGGTACAGGTATCTGGAGAAGATGACTTGGACGCTCAGGGGAACGTATAGCTTGGTGTTTTCAGCAAGAGGCAAACAAGCAGACGCAGTAGCGCACACAACGAGAGTCATATTACAGTCACATGCTCTTGCGGTCTGTGGGAAGAATACTTTAGTTAGCAAACGAGATATGTCCCAAACGTGATGATGAATTTGTCAATAACTGCAATGGATATGTTTTGTTTAAATGGTACTACCAGATACTTATCTGACCAGATCAGAATTCTGCATTTTGGAATCTATGAGTTCATTTCTTATAAATTGTCCTTTCACTGCTACCATACAAATATTTTATTTCTTCGTGTTACGTTTGTGAGAAATATACAAGAGACTGTAAGGAAAGTCGATTAAAAGTAAGTTGATTAGGTTATTGAAATGGAAAGTTCTACGGACAGTTTGGAGATACTCTGTTTTTTGTGCGGGCGAAAATTGGCAAATTGATTGATTCAGCTGGTCAGTAACCAAATGCAAAAAAGAAACACAAATCAGAAAGGTAAATCTTCGGACTTAACTGAACATTTGGCAGGAGGACATCCTGACCTGTCAAATAAATTCAAGTAGTTTTAGTATTTTAATTTTAGGTTCTGTTCATCAACTGCCAAAAAACTTCAGTACTGCCCTGGTTTCACAAAACCTCGGTAGACAGCATCACGATGATTGTTAACCGCAAGAAGTGTTTTTAGCATTACGGTCTAACATTTTTAAGATAAAGAATTGTAAACAGCCTGTTTAATTCATGAGCATCATGTCATTCAAGTTACTGTAAATATTGAATGAATAAAACCTGTCATTACTCCAATTTACTTAGGACAAATTATTATGAAAATCTCCTGTCCTCTTGTCTAGCTGAAGCCCACACACCGAAGCAGCCCACTCTTTCTGCTCTGGGAGAATCTAAAAAAAATAATATATATATGACAGAACCTCAAGTAAAATGAGAAGAAGCTTAACCCTTTAATCTTCCAGCCACTGCCATGCCAGTTATTAATCTGGTTAACTGCTAAGTGGAAGTAAACTAAACATCATCAAGTTTCACAAGCGGTGTACACAGTAGTGTTAAGGCCCATAATGCACAATATAGCTCTGTTTTATAATATAAGTAGCAAGTATAAGCTCAATCATTGTTTGCCTTTTCCTGAATGCAAAAAATTTATAATGTGAATTAGTCCCACGATGAATAATTATAATGTACAATTGTAAATTGAGTTCCTCTACCTAAATTAAATGAATTCCACAGTCTATAAACTACAGTGTACAGTGCTTTATGTTAAATGCATTTCCACTGTAAACTATACCTGGATATAAATACATATACTGGCAAGGCATGCAAAAATGGCCCTGTTATTTCTGAGTGTGAGAAGATGGCAGCTGGTTTGTTTAAAAGCCAACGAGGGATCAACAAGACACAGTTTTCATAGTTTTTTTCCCATTATCTGAAATAGATTTTTGATACTTGGTATTTTTACTTGATCTGGGCAGAGGGAAAAAAAATTAATGGTGCATTTGAATGATACAGGGTTTAAAAATAGGGATTTCATGGTTTTTGGCATTTTCAGCTGTTTTCCAGTGAACGTTTCCTGTTATGGTTTTCCTCATAAGGTAGCTCAGTGATTCATTCTTGTGTTTTTTTTCTGATGAAGTAGCTGGATAGTCAGGATGAGGTTCCTCTGTTTTGAGGCCAAACAGTTCTGCAGTTAAATCCCTTTCTAGGGAATATTGCTCTTGCTCTTTGTGTATTGTATGTGCGCTGAGGATTGTGGGTAGTTTTTAACAGTGGGCAGATAACTCTTTTTGAACAGTGGTCATTTTCTCTCTGCATGAGCATCATTCGTGTTTGGTGTTCTTCTGACAGTTGAGCTGTGAACACTCACATCAGCTAAGGTGAGATTCACAGCCGATCCCTGTATGTTACTCTGGGCCACATTCTGAGTCTAATTTGTTCTTTTAGCAATTTTGATTACACAGCTGCTTCGAATCTTTTTCTTGATTTGCGTCTCAGGTTTCTCGTATCCTTAGCAATGGTAAACCGGTTGCTGTATTTTTGAGAGGTCTCGATTCAAGCAGGCTATCACAGTAACCTGACTCTAATTAAGCATGTTAAATGACAAAGTCTGTTTACATACAGAGGGAATGTAGACAGATTATGACAAATTTCACAGACTTTTTCACACCACTGGTCCTACGCATATTTAGCGGTTTGTCAGAATGGGACACCAGCAGTGTCTGTTTCTCTGCGATCCCCGACGTACATAATGCGCACCCTCAATTCTTACTCAGGAAAAGCAAATATGTCATCCGAACATGGAAAGCCTCTGTATCCATTACTCTGCGCAGGTCTTCAGACTCCGGCGGCTCGTTCCGATTCACCCCCTTTCCCCTCACTGCTGTGGGAGCAGGACAGTTGTATGCAGATATAGACATGTACGCTATATCAATCGGTGACGTGGGTCCTTGGTTGCCACTGCATGCGCATGCGATGACATTCCGTGCCTGGTCTGCTGCCTGTGACTGACTTTCACATTAATTATACCGGAATAACATATTTCTGACACCGCAGCAACATTTTGCAAACGAATACAGCTTACAAAGGGGACAATCTGCTTAAGCCACAATAACGTGTTACTTACTAAGGAACTGTGTGTAGCACACATTGGAGTCAAAACATCGCTTGGAGGTATTTTATTTCAATGAGCCTCTTACTCATACATTCAGCTCTATTCAGAAGCGGAAGTCCAGGCTACTGACTGAAATCTATTCTCTATGCTTCTTGAGAAGTGTGCTGATAAGTCATCCATGTCCATTCTTTATGGTCCTGTAGGATAGAATAGCAGTAATTTATTCCTCCCTGTGGGGAAATTCAGCAATTTTTTTGCATATCTCATGCGGCTCTGAATGAGAGAGAGCAGCAGACACAGACAGCAGACACACATATACAGTACCCTCCACAATTATTGATGCTGGTAATGATGAGTGAAAACTGTTATCAGAAATCTACCTTTTATTAAATTAGCTTAATCTCACAATGAAAAGAGGAGAAAAATGCAACCAATGATTCAAGTATTTTTATTTTTTTTTAATTTTCATTACAGCTCACCCCCTCTCCCCTCATTGATGTGGGAACACGACAGCTGTATACAGATATAGCCATTTAATGCATTTAAGAATCAGTGATGTGCAAGAAAGTAGTACTTTTTTTCCCAAAAAAAACCCCATCAAGAATTTTTTTTCAACAAAACCACATATACCACGAGCGCATTTTCCCCACTTGTATCTTACAATTGACAGAGGTGGACATTTCAGGTCCAGAAAGTAAAAATCCAAACCAGGATTTTATTTCAACCAACCAGTTGAGTACTATA
>JAODJU010000130.1:7976829-7995274 GCA_026776725.1 Gnathonemus echidnorhynchus
CAGGTCCAGAAAGTAAAAATCCAAACCAGGATTTTATTTCAACCAACCAGTTGAGTACTATATGACTGCTACTCTTTGTACTCAATTGGTTGGTTGAAACAAAATCCTGGTTTGGATTTTTACTTTCTGGACCTGAAATGTCCGCCTCTAACAATTGATCAGAGTGTATAGAGACTGTCAAGCAGTACTCTGTGACTTCCTGTTTCACTGGGGTAAAACTTTAAGGTCACACAGAAGCCAAATTCTCTTATCATTCATCAACATGGGAAATGTAAGCGAAGATCAACTGGAACAGTTACAAACTTGCCTGGAAGAGGACTCAAGTTTATTTTCACCTACGCACATTGAGGAGGATGGTAAGAGAGGCACAAAAAAATCCCCAAGGATCGAAGTAGCATCTTGGGGTCACCACGTCTCCAAAATGACAATCAGACACCACCTCCATGCTACCAGATCATTTGGAAGGGATTCCAGAGAAACAGCCCTTCCACACGCGTAAGCACCTGGAGTTTGGTAGACAATAGTGGAACTTTGACCGTATTTTGTGGTGAAACAAAAAGTGATTTTGGAAACAAACACTCAAGGTTTGGTGTTAAAAGAAGGATGGCTATACTGAGAAGAACCTGAACCCCCACTGTTAAGCATGGTGGAGGTTCTGTGATGTTGTGGGGCTGTTTTCCTTTAAAGGCCCTGGGGACTGTTTACGGGTACATGGCGTCATGGACTCCATGAAAGGCCAGGATATTTTGAATCTAAATCTGGCTACCTCTGCCAAGAAACTAAAACTGGGTCATGATTGGCTCTGCCAGCAGGACAATGATCTGAAATACAGTGGTACCTTAGAACTTGAACTCAGAACTCGGGTTTGAATCCTAAAAAGTTTGAGTTCTGATCGAATTTTCCCCATAAGAAATAATGGAAATCCAATTAATTGGTTCCTGGCCCCCCAAAAAAATAAACCTAAATATGTTTGTTTCTTTAGCATTTAAACACAAAATGACCTGGATAAAACAAGAAGAGCATATACTAAACACATTTTCGCAATTTCTCGCAAACACTGTGCCATCACTACGCCGTGTGTAACATTTTTTTGCTTAATGACTTCCAAACCGTTAAAGAATGTACCCCAACACTACCCCAAGCCATGCCCCAACACAGCACCAACAATAGACTATGCCATGCAGTCCATTGTTTATTTTCATTATTATTCTGTATTTGTTAATTTGTTCGTAAATCGCAAACTTTTAGGTTGTAACATTTGTACAACTATTGCGTAACTTTTTGGTGAACAATGGCTACCAAAATGATATAAAGTCCAGTGTATTACCTGATATTTTCAATAAAAAAGCACTATCACCAACAAACGATGCTATCACAGCGAATGTGAGTTCAGATCGAGTTCTAGGTCATTTTTTTTTTCGAACTGGTTGGTTCGACTTTTAAGAAATTTGAGTTCTAATGAGTTTGAGTACTGAGGTACCACTGTATATGTACAGATCAACACCAAAATTGTTAATAGAACACAAAATCAAACTTCTGCCATGGACAACTTAAGGTAAACCTGTGAGATTAGCTGAAGAGATGAGTCCACAGAAGAGGACCTAGGATCCTGGATGACCTGGAGAGATTCTCTAAAGAGGAATGGTCTCAGAATCCTTGTATTCTCCAACCTTATGAGATATTATAGGAGAACTAAATGCTGTTTTATTGGCAGAGGGAGATTGTACAAAGTATTAGATGCAGGGGTGCCAATAATTGTGCCATATGTGCTTTTGGTGAAAATAATTATTTCCTGATGAGGGTTTTTTTTCTCTAAGTTTATTTTAATTAAAGGTTGTACTTTCTGTTCTTTTCTTTCATTGAGATAAGCTGATATGTTAAAAGGTGAATTTATCATAACCCTCTTTACTCATCTTTACCTGGGATGAGGGGATTGTATATACAGCTGAGTAAAAGTTTTGGGCTTCAAGCCCCTAGAGCAGTTCAGGTTAAGGGCCTTGCTCAAGGACCAAGCAGTGATATTACACTAATGGCCATGAGATTCAAACAAATGGCCTCCCGGACATGGGTATACTCTACACATCTCTAACTCGCTGTGCTACACAAAGCCCTTTGTGGTAATGTTCTCTGTGTTCCCACAGAATGATGTACTGGGCCAGACGAATTGAGCAAGAATTGGACAGAGTGCTTCAGCATGCCAGCTCCCAGCAGCTGAGAGGGGTGAGTCTTCTCCGATGGCAATGGTCAGCCTTCTCTTGTTCTCTCTCCCGGCTCTTAGTCCTCCAGCTGAACTCCCTCCAGGACGGTTTCCCAGTCCCATGTCAGAGCAGTAAAGTAAGGCAGATTCTGGCCCCCGGATGCATGACGGTAGCAGGCGGACTCTCCGGGGGATGCCTGGTTTGGGGAGTGATGAAATTATCATTGATCTCACTGAATCCTTGACCCAGGACGGATGTGGGGCCTCCCGGCACAGGGAAAGTGGCGCATAGCCTGATCTCCGCCTGCCATTGAGCAGATGGTTTGGCAGCAGGCAAGCGAGAGAGAGAGAGAGAGAGAGAGAGAGCTCCGTGTCAAGGCGGCATGAGAGCCGTGTGGTGGCGTGTTTGTTGACCAGGGATCGGAAGTCCACTCCGTAGCATTGGCTGGAGTTTTAACATGGTGTCAAGAACGATTAGCATGTCACGGCACTTTCCAGTCTGCGTGAATTTCCGTGTGTGACTTCGACTTGTGGTCCAAGATAAGGCGACTTGAAGAGGTTCGGTCTACAGGGAAATGGGTTTAAGTGTAATGCAAGTCCCTTCCTTTTAGCCTCCACCTAAAACATGCTAAGTTAGGTTTCAGTGTAAAATCCACCCTGCTTAGCCTTTACCACATTTTTGTTTATTGCACTTTTCATGTAAAATATTTACTGCTTAGCCATTGTTTATCACACTTTCATCTTGGCTTCTGTGTAAAACACTTCCTGCTAAACATTTCCTCCTTAGTCTTTGTTAAAAACTCTTTTGTCTTGGCTTCTGTGTGAAGCACTTCCTGTTTAGCTGTTGTTTAAGCACTTTCATCTTGGCTTTTGTGTAAAACCCTTTACAGCCATTGTTTAAAACACCGTTGTCTTGTTTTATGTGTGAAACAATTCTTGCTTAGTCACTTAAAACAGTTTCTTCTTGGCTTCTGTGTTACACACTTCCGGCTTATCCACTGTTTGAAACACCTTCATCTTGGCTCCTGCGTGAAACACTTCTGATTTTGCCTTTGTTAAAAACTCTTTCGTCTTGGCTTCTGTGTTACACGCTTCCTGCTTAGCCGTTGTTTAACGCACTTTTGTCTTGACTCCTGTGTAGAGTATTTCTAGCTGACTCAGTGATCAGCAGGGCTCATTAAAGGCAGATGTTTATATCTTTTGACACCTAAGATGCATGGTGCCTGGGCTGCAGTTGAAGCGTAGACAGTGCGGCTCGGCCATTTCCAGAGTATTTGCTTGCCGTTTCCTTCATGCACTCACTGCATCATTTTTTAATGCATTATCCTGCATTATCTTTCATGCATTATCTTGTGTCGATTTCAGGGAAGATCCAGCTGTGCATTGGGGGTGAAAGCTATGCAGGCATTTTCTAACCTAGCTAAAAAGATAGAGGCAAGGCCTTTACAGCACGTAGTTTTGAAAGTCATCTGCATGGTGCCTGTAATTATCCCAGGCACAGTGTGTTTCGTGGTAATTGGTGCTTCTCTAACTGTTTAGCCTGCAAGCCTTTATTTAGTCCCTTTCAATGCTTTACAAGAGGTCCGCATGCCAGATATACAGCTAAGGCTGTATATATGACAGCGTACTTTACAAAATGAAAATAATTACAAAGAGAGCAAGGGCTTGCTACAGTCTTTTACTGTTTTGTATCGACATTAAGTACCAGGACTGTTCTGCTTCAGAGCTATATGGAGCTCTGAAGCATGGATTGGGAATGTTGCTGTGCCTTAACTGCAGACCAGTACCAAACTGCCTTATGGCCTTTTTAACGGACTGGTGAAAGCAGTGGTTCGTTTATACGCCAGATACATGTCAGCCTCATAGTTGTAGGTGAAAATAATGAACATGAGCACAGAAGAGGGTCCTGCAGGGAGGAAAACCGGCTTTTTTCTGCTTAGTTGTGGGTTTTTTATGGGAGGGAGGCAGAAGTGCTATGTGGAATCTCACCCCATGGGCATATTACAGCAGTAAGAGATGAGACGCAGACCCACACTCAAGAGCATGATTCAGGTCAGCAAGACACCAAGTCCACTGTTTTACAATAACAATTCTGGAGCCAGTTATTGCTGAGGGCACTTAGTTAAAATGCTGCGAGGAAAGTATGTAACTGCCTCCGACCAAATGTGTGCGGCGTCAAATGGGGAGAGAAGTGGCACAAAAAGATGATCAGGTAATCAGGTTGCCCCAAACCCAACCATTTCTGGTGGAATTTCTTTGTAATCTTTTTTTTTTTTTTTTTTGTGCAGCACTGACTTTTCTGCGTCTGCTAAAAATGACTGTTCCCTGGTATCTCAAGCACAGCTCCCACGGGGTGTTTTAAACAGTTTCCTTCCCATGGGAAGCTGCTCATTCTCATACCAACTCAGTTATTGGGAAAGGGGGGGGGGTGGGTTCTTTGGCCAAACCTACTCTAGGGACCATGCAAGTCCCAGTGGTATAGCAGGAGTGGCCCGGTTTGTATTGCAAGGTATGGGAGTGCATGCACAGTTTGTTTTTGCAGGAAAACTTTCCATTTGTGTGTAGATCTTACGGGAGAGCATGCCATATGTTTTGGGTAAGAAAGTCACAGCCACGCTCTATCTCAAAGTCCAGCCCCTAACAAGCATCATCTGTTATCCACCAATCACAGCCCAGCCTATAATCAGTCAGTCTGCCAGTTTTTGCCACATACATGCCAGCTATACCCCACAGTGTATAACAAGCTAGCAACGACCACGCTCATCCTCTATCTGTAATCCACCCTGCAACACACAGCCCACGTTTCACTATAGTCATTTACCTGTTTGTTGTTGGAAGGAGATGCGTTGAATAACACAAAGCCCAGATGCCTTTATTCATTGTGCATGGAAGTATGGAGTTTGTGTAAGAAAGCACAGGCAGCATTGTTTGTGGGGGAAGGTGTGCACACAGTCTGCGTACGTCACCAAGCTTGGGCTTGTGTGTGGACTGCCAGTGTGAGTGGTTTTGGGGAAGATCGTGTCCTTTGTGGTGGTTGCACAGGACGTGCTCCTGCCCGGGGCGAGCTGCCATCTGGACCGGCCGTGTCAGAAGGAGGGCTGCGGCGTCTGGGATGGACATGGGTGAGAGAAGACGTGAAAGCCTTGGAGCGCGTGGCTGTTCTGCTTGGTCGGATATTCGCATCCTTGTGTCTTAATGAAAGCCTGGCACTCCACCTCCACTGCCCGTCATGTCAGTGCCTCTGACCTGGGTTCTCTAATTACTCTAAATCCCTGGGGTGAAGTCGGATAATCACTGCTCTGAAATTCCCGTAGTCTGCCTGTCTGTTTTCTCCACCTCCTCTCCGGCTCTCTAGCAGCGACAGAGGAACAACCTCATCTCTCACACACAGACATAGAGATTGAAAACCGTCCATGTTATGCAGGACAGGGTTACCTGGATCAGTAGAGGGCACAAGGCTGGTTTGACAGTCCATCACATGGCACATCCACTCACATAATGGCTATTTAGAGACACCAGTATGCCTACCTGTATGTCTCTGGATTGCAGGAGGAAAGCTGCATGACTTCAGGAGAACATACATACACATGCAGACTAGACGTGGGATTTAAACCCCCAATCCTGGAGATATGAGGCATCAACACTAACCACAGAGCCACCAGTGGTCCTCAAGAGGATTGTCATACCAAAAAAATGCATCTTACTAAACCAGAGTGGTCTTGTAGTTGGGAAATGAAGTGTGCAGTATGTGTGACTCAAGCCTTGCCACCCAGGTGCACCCTTCACTATCAAACTGAAGGCTGCTGGAAAACAGGAAGGAAAAGTCTTGTTACTGGTTGGTTAACTCCTTCCCACTTCAGAAATATATGTTTTTCTTATGCTCATGAAACATGTACGTGAAAAATATGATAATGATAGAAATATGATAATACGAAATGAGTAGTGGGCGGAGTTGAAGTTTGAGAGGCCTGTTGCTGGAAGCCAGGAAGTGGATGCTTGACAGCATATGTTAAGGTCACGGTTATGCCACCTCCTGTCTTCACTACTAGTATTTATAGCCCTGGTCCTAGTTAGGGGCAGACAACAGCTGCTAATGGCAAGTGATATCCAGCTGCCAAGACCCCATTTGACCACCAGGTGGGACTAGCACTCTATCAAAAGACCCCTTGACCAAGAGCCATTTCCATTTGATATATTGTTCTGGGAGATGTGGGAACAGCTTCGGGAAAGTACACCCATTTTTCAAGTTTGTGTGTGACAGTTTGGTTCAAACAGTGACAGGCTTTATTATAGTATCTGCTCTGCTATTAGGAGACAGGGCCAGCCCAACCATGTCTTGTTGTTGTTCAAGCCTGTTATTTCGCCCTGTGTCATTCTCATTATTACAAAGCTGAGAACAATTCATTTATATACATATGATAGAGCTGGAGGACTTTCCACAGTTTACTGGCACCTTTTCTCATACTGATGCATTTTTACCTTTTGGGCAGGTTGCTTTATCTTTGCCTCTTATTTCCATCCATCCATCCATCTATCCATCCATCCATCTTCCATAACCATTTGTGCAGTACAGGGCCACAGCCACCCTGAAGCTTATCCCAGGAAGCACAGGGCGCTAAGCAGGGGACACTCTAGATAAGGAGCCGCTCCGTCAATAGGCAGCCTCCTACTTCAGTTTCCAAAAAACACAATTTATATTGCACAATGTATATAGAGTGTTCATTTTTTTTCAGCCAGCTGAATAATGGTTTGTTTTATGTCAAACAGGTAGACTAATGATGATGGTATTTAAATAGCTTCAGTGTCTCATTTGTAAATATTGGGGCTTCAGTGTCCTCGAGTATAGCAGCTTCAAAGTGCTCATGTCCTCAGTAAGAATGTTGATAATTTGGCTTCATATTATCAAGTCAGGGCCACAGTGATCCAACCCCTGTGTGCATAGTGAACAGGGCAGGGGCAAGATGCCGGTCCCCTCACACATATACACATGAATCAATTATCAGCCACCAAGCAGTTTAACAGGGACGCAGGCGACATGGAGCAGACTCACATGTGTATCGGCGGATCGTATATAACTGAAGCTAACACTGAAGTCACAGCCGTAACTCAGGAGGTGTGAGGCAACAACACTACTTACTGAGCCAGCATGCTGTGCTCGATAACTAAAATGAGCAGCATGGCACGGCACATGATATTCATGAGATTTCAGTTTCCATCTTTAAACATTTTCGCCCATATGTAATACCCAGTAAAAATGAACCTAGCTGATGTTGTATACTGTAATCTCTCAAACAGCATCCATTTGCATTGGTGTACCCCTGTGCCATTTACAATGGTTCCTTCCTCTTGCGCTTGAATAGCATTGTCTCCACTAGAAAAAATATAGGAGTATTTCAGTCTCAATACACATTGGGCTTTCCCTGTTTTTGTTCAAGAATGGTTTGTCTTTTTTTAATGACATTAGCATTGTTGCTGTAGGTGGAATGCTGCAGTTATTAAGCAAGTGGGAACCCCTCTTATGCTATAAAATGGTTTGCCCCGTGGCATTGGTACCAGCAGTGTCTCTCCAGGGAAGTTCTCATGATCCCTCACATGACACAGTCCTCCATATGTCACAGGAGTGCCCGAAAGGAGGTACATTATCCTTCATCTGCCGTGATCTTCTCATTGTGATTTCTCTGTGTAATTATCGTTTCTGTTTTGATTATACTTTTGCATTTTTTGTGACTTGTTTTTCTTGACCTTATTCTGCAATGAGAAAGCATCCAGGCAATCATCTGTGTAAATGCTCAAGCTTTTCCCGGGAGCCTGAGCTTAAGCTATCATAGTATGTAAGCTCCTGTAGGGTGAATTTCTTTTTCTAGAGAAGATTTCTTGATTTTATTCTCACTGAATTTAATTGAAAAAGTTCCCACCCACTCCACTTTTTTTATTAGGCTGCTTATTTTGTGTCTGCTACTTAACTCCTTAGCGAATTTAACCACTGTACCACATATATCACACCCAGCCCTGAATCAAGTGCAAAACTTATCGGCCACAGGCTACACCCACCTCCAAGTGATCCTGGTGTACAATCACCTCCACCTGAAATAAGTTAATTTAAGCTCATTCTGGTCAGTGTCTCAGTCTTTAGTTTTTCCAGTTCACTTTTAGTAGTCTGTTCTCATGGCCTGGCTTTCAGGTTTTATTTGTTTCTGTGACTGGGATTTGTTTAATTTATCCTGTTCCTCATTATCATTCACGTGTCGTTTACTGTTTGTAGACTAGCTGATTCTGCTTAATTGTATGACTTTGTCTTTTGCCTGACCTGTTTGCATTCGGCATTTTGAGTTCCCTGCCATCTTGGCTGCGTTCCTCTTAGTCTGTAGCTCACGTCCTGTAAACACTGGGTGTTAGAAGGCTCTCCTGCCAATGAGGAAATTACTGACAGGTTGGGGCGTGGCCTTTATATTCAGACAGTGCACCATGCTCAGGTCCTTGCTCATATAGTTTGGATTTCTTCAACTCTGCACTGTTATTGTGACAGTACACATATAAATAAGGTCAACTAGAAATCATATCTGCCTTATATAAAAAATACCCGGTCTATATCCACGTGTGCACATTCGATTATTTCACTTCACATTTTACTTTTTACTTTACCAGGATCAGCCTTGACAGATGGAAGTTAAAATAAATCACATTTTCCTTTCATTTTAAAATAATCCTGGCCATGGTTAGAATTGCCTCAGTCTATAAATGCTATAGTCTGTAAATGGTTTCCAACTTTATAGCCTTCATTTCAGTATAGATACTATAGGGAACTTGATCGGTATTTGTTTTCAATGAGGCATAGCACTTGTAGCTGCTCTGTGTATAGGAAGACATGGTGGTTATGGGGTCGCACTGTCACCTTATAGCTCCAGGGTCTGGGTGTGAATCCTGTTCCCCCCTCTGTGTATGGGTATTGTGTGGATTTATATGTCAGTTGGTATCTGTAAGTTTCATTTAGTGTTTTTGTTTGTCATTCTATAGTGCAGGGCTTTTCAGCCTTTTTTAAACCAGAGACATAATCACATAACTAACGATTAAGGACAGGCAGGCGCTTTTAGTATTTCTTAATGAAACTTTGACTCTGAGTCGGGAGATGGGTGAGTGGGTGTGTGAATACTGCATTGCAGACCCCCTGGAACTGTGATACACACCCCAGCTTGAAAACCCCTGCTATGTTGGATGACTGGTTTGAAGACAGATGCTGTATTTGCCAACTGCCAGTATGTGGGAACTTTATAAAGACTGTCTCGGCCCTTTAGTTCATTAGATTAAGATGTGTTCTGATACCTTGACAGAAGTGGAATCAAAGCAGATCTTTTGCATTTTTCTTCATTAAAATTCCATGCAAAATACTCATTAAATTAATTCACCGTTATGTTTTTGCATAACTTCTGCTTTGTCTTAGGCCTTGTCCACATGTAAACAGGTGTTTTTAGAAACTGTGTTTTTCCTTCTCTGTTATTAAAAATAAATCTTCGTCCATACGAAAATGCTAAACCACACTGTCAAGAGCATGCCAAACCAACAGGGGGCAATATAACTCTATCCCTCAAACCGTGTTGGCCAATCAGAAGCCTTAATACCAGTTATGCTAGGCTAAAAACAGCTAATGTAAACAGCGAACGGCGCACATTCTGGTGTCAAATGAAGTAGATAATGGTGGATTTTGGATTTATAGTCAGATTTCATAACACACCATTGTTGGATTTAGTCATGCATTTTTTGGTATCATGCCTATTTTAATGTATTTTAATAGTAATAGTGCCTTTATGATATTCTGGTCCACTGTCTATTGGTTGGCTTATTGACTAGCTTGTTGTTGACTTCTAGAGTAGATGTGTCCAGGGATTTGTCATTTTGTCCTGTATTGGTTCATGATCTGGGAACACCATGCCTGACCTTGCGTGATGACATGGGAGCTAGAATGGAGGCCTTTTACCAAAACACAGGCCTTTGGTCAGCACTTGGAGCAGTGGTTGGTTGAGTCAGATACCTGGTCTTCATTCTGGTTATATTGTACAAGATATATTGAGGTTGCGGAATGGATTTTGTTATCTTATGGATTGCAGTAGCTCATAAATTACGAATGAGGAATTATGGAGAGCTATATGGCAGTCTGAAGAGATGTTCCCTTTGCAGATTTACAATGAGAAGAGGCGTCAGTTCGGCCTGGTGAAGAACACGCCCAGCGACGTGGTGCAGAAGGTCTCCTCAGACATTGAGAGGCTCTTGGGAAAGAAGCGCAAGGCGCTTGAGGTAAGTAGGATGGTCCCATTCAACACACTTGGAAGAATGGTGCAGAACTTTATGAGGTGTTTCTGAGAATGTCAGAATGAGAGGCTTTGAAGATGATTCAAGAGTATAGTGTAAATATGTAAAAAATCTAACATCTGCTGTGAATATAATAGATATTGGGCATTCTAAAAAACAGGAAAAAATGTGATACAATGGTACAAAGATATTTTTGCTTTAAAATGTGATACTCCATGTCCTTCTATAGCATAAAAACTTGTCCCTGGTACATTATATTGGATGATACCTCATTTTAAACCCCTCCCCAACTGGCCTTGAGTGCCATACATACCAGTATCTGGCCCCATTCGTCATTCACCAATCGGTAAGCTCCCCCAATCACAGTATAGGTGTCAAGCTGTGGAGCAGGTGGCTGGGTACAGATTTGCCATGTCTGTGGTTCTTTATGCCAAACTGGGCCGGATTTTAAACATTTGTAAGTAAGAAGGACAATATGCAGGTTTCTATTTTTGAGCTTTGTGGCATATTTTGAGTGTGACATTGTTTTTCCATAATACATAATAGTTTTAATCAATGATAACATCAACATTGAGAAATAGGAGCAATGTTCTGCCAAATTAATAATTTAAGTCACAGTCATTTGTCACCAGGTTCCCTTTTGTGTGGCAGAAACACTGGCCTTATTCAACGGATACTTTCTTTTGTAACATTAATTTTAAATATCAAAAAGTATCAACCTAGCACGATGCTGAGAAGTGTGTTAATATATAAGATGATTTTCTTTTTTCAGTGAACAAATTATTTTATCCTGTCATGATTTGAGTGTTGTGCTTTGTGCTGAGGTTTGTGAATCTTTTTTTTTTAATTATACACAAATGCAACACAATATGAGATATAAGAGACAAGACAAATCCAAAACATTTTCAAATGAGGAATAGGGTAGCACATTGTGTGGATATATTTCTGTTACATACAAGAGGAAAGAGGAATCAGGTTTTGTAAAAAGGGAGACCAGGCAGGGGTGTCACTAGAGATTTTAGGCCCCATGAAAGCGAATCTTATTGGGCCCCCAACCCAGACCAATCCTATTATGTTCCAAATTTTTAGGCCCCCTGGCACTCAGGGGCCTTTGAACCTCCCCCTTCTCAGCACGCATGAAACCAGGTATCAAAGGATTTTTTGTCACCATTCAGGAATACTGTGAGTTTCCCCAAGTTATAGTGATTAATTAGCAACTGAATCGCTGATTTATGTTTTTTTTCTTGTCTTCTCAGGTTAATGATATAGTTTTTTTGCGATGGAAAATGAGGGGTTTCAGATGTTTGTGAAATTGTTTCAGGTGTAACGTGAAATTGTCCCCATATAATGTAATGATGGGGCATGTAGGATTGCCTACAGAGGCTTGACAGTGTAGATATGTTATTTTCGGTGAAATCCGTGTGGTACAGTTTATGATTAGTAATAAGTTACATGAAGGACATTGTACTGTAGCTAGAAAGTGAAAATGTTATCGTATATAGTTTACCAACTGATATGTCATTTTGTGGCCGTGGGGGAGCCAGATCTAAGACCTAGTGAGTGAGTTCTAGTGTTTTAATTCAATTAATGTTAGTCCATGGACAACTAGGTGCTATGTGAAAGCATTCCAATGAGAGCTAACATGGACAAACCCTTCAACAACGTGTTTTGTGAGAACAACTGACACGTGAAAACTTGTTCCTTTTTGTGTTATATTACCAATTCACTTTGCAATTCCATTAATTAGAAAAAAAAACTTTTTTTGTGCTGTCTTTTGATCTGAATTAATGGTAACCTTAAAAATAATTGCTGTCTTTTCAACGTGTCTGTGGTATTCCATTGGTAATATCCCAATCATATTTTCATTGTTCTGGTATTGTTCAATTTTAATAGTGGTCAGCAACTAAGACTTGAACTAAGACTTTGAAGAATGGACTCTCATCTGTTTAGCAGAAAAACACATGATGCTGAATGCCTTAGATATAGAGGAGCTGTCAGCAGTTTCTATTTATTTGGGATCATGGAAAAAAGGTTAAATGTTATTTGTTTTTAGTAGGATGTTAATTTTTACTGCAGATATTCTGCCTAGTAGAGAGGTAATTTATTTCATATTTCCTAATCATATTTTATTTATTTCATTCCGGATTGATGAAATACAGATACTTAAGTATTTGATGCATTTGGGTACTTTCTTGAAAGGGAAGTCCTTTGATTGCAGCATCCTAGCTGAATGTGGATATAGGCAGAATCTTGGATTTCATCCAGCTGATGGAGTAGCCAGACTCCCTGCTGTACTTACTAATCAGATTAAGGGCTGATGGGAGATATGATAAAGGATTCATAAAATATTGTAGTGCTGGACGGACCAAGACATCACGAGCATCGCATAGGACGAGGAGGCTTACTTGCCAGAGAAGAATACGGTCTTTATTATTGTCCTTAGCTGGACTGTAGCAGGCACTCAGTGAGCACCGAACCCAAATACACACGGCCAAAACACAAGGTGGACAGACGATGGGAGAGTTATACAAGCTAGGGACACGGGAGGATCAGACAGGGTGCTTGCAAGACACGGATAAACATACACGCCACGATCGGGGTGGTAACTATAGCCATATAACAACAATACAAGGGCTATTTATAATCACACAGACACAGGGCTATATACATGAGCACTCGTGAGGCATGCTGGGATATGCAGATCTCACCGGCGCTACAATTTAGTAAGGTATCATTAGCATACAAGTTGATTCTGTGGTGGCATGATTTTGATTGGATACTGTCACACTGCCTTATTGAAGGAGAAGGCTTCAATAAAAGATGCAAACAGGAAAGGAGATCATGGAAATCCTTGTTGAGTACCTCTTTGTACTTGAAATGATGCTGATTTGTGTGACATTTTAATCTACTTGATGAAGTATGCCTTGAATCAAAATGGTTGAGAGAGGTGAAGAGGAAAGACCACTCTGTCCTATCCAGCACCTTTTCAGCAAAAAGGGAAGCTTTAATACTGGATATGTTGTCTGGGGAGGGAGTATTATTATGGGAAAGAATTAAATTGATTCATCTTGTATTATCTGAGGAATGTCTCACATTAATGAAACTGGTTTGGTCCATGTATATTAGTAACAAAATTATGGATTCTACTCTAATTGAAAATTTTGCTAATGATTTTTCTAGTGTCAATTGTGATATACGGTGGTACTTGAACAATGAGCGTAGTATTTAGTTTTGGGTTGAGTGTGATATAGGCATTGTTCATGTGATGGCGTATAAGGGAATTTTTAATGCATTTCAGAAATCAATTGGGGAAATAGTGATGAAATCAGAGGGGATTTTTTTATAGAATCCTGCTGGATAATCAGCTGGGGCAGGTGATTCATTGCTGGGGAGATAATGGAGTAATTCAGAAATTTCTTCTAGGGTGAAGAATTTTCTTTATAAATTTTCAAATTGAGTTTTGGTTCGTTTTTGAAGGAAGAACCTCCTAAGAAATGCCTTCCCTTGGAGAAGTGTTCCAGTGCGGAGTATGAAGATTTCAGTAGAAATTTCTAAAAGAGTCATTGATTATGAAAGGGTTCTGGGATATATTTATTACTAGATGGGTTTCTGTTTGTTGTTTAAATTGACTTGGTAAGGGTGGTGTGTGGTGCTATCAGTTAGGAGTTATGATCCTAAGGTTATTGGTTCAAATCCTGATGCTGGCAGAGTGATATCACCTTTGGGTCCTTGAGCAAGGCTTTAACCCTAAATAAGTCGATAGAAATGAATCAACCAATTTTTTTTCCGAGTGCTGCTACCTGAGTCTGAGAAGTGCTTATTCAGTTTTTTATTCATGCTTAGCTTTTAGAAGGTCTTCAATGAATGAATCAGTAGCCGTTCCAGTGGCCAGAAGGTCCAGTCTTGACCTCAACTGCCAGTGTGTCTTACTGTTTCTCATTTCCTTTTATGTGGACAGTATATTATTACTCCTCTCATAATTGCTCTTGTGGTTTCCCAAAGTGTGTTTGCTGTTATCCCCGATTATTGGTCTTCAAAAAAGGTTGTCCATTCTTGTTTTAAATTAGTCAAAATTCTTTAAATAATGAGATATTAAAACGGCATCTGGAGAGGGAGTTAGATTGATGCAGGCGTCACAATACTGATGGGGCCATGATCTGAGATAGTAATGGATTATTGGATGGATTACTTTATGTGTGATAATTATCCAGGAAGAACTTGATTCAGGATAATATTTTATAGTAAGGAAAGCATTATGAATATTCATCATTGGGGTTATTCAGTTTCTAAATTTTTATCAGTCTAATATCCAACATACTATTTAAGAAAGTGTTTGGACTTTTTGGTGGAGGTTATCACTGCAGGATGAGTCAGCCGTGGATTTGAGTCGTGCATGCTTTACCAATGCAAGTTAACTGTGTTAAACTATTAAAGTATTCAAGTAATGAAGGACTTTAGACCATCTGCTAAACATGCATTCTTACTAACTTTAGAAAGTTGAGGCCCATCATAAAATGGCTGATTACCTTTAATTGTCTGTATTGATAGAGCCCCTCAGACAGAGTTGCCTTTACATAAATGTAACCAACACCTAGCTCAGTCATAATGAAGATCTACATGATGGCCTTATCGAAAAAAGGCAGAATTACCTTTCTACAATTACCTCAATCATGTAATGAGTTCCTAGCTTAGTCATAACGAATAGCTAGATGGTAGCTTCATCAAAAACGTGGAATTGCCTTTACGTACATGTAATGTTAGCTAAACTTCCTTAGCTTAACCAAAAGAATTGCTGTTCTTGAGGTTGCAGTGAAGAATTGCAGTGAATTAGTTAAAGTTACCTTGAAAATATTACGTAGGTTTATAACATTATTATTAGATTATCGATGTCCACTTTGTTCAGCTCTAAACATCTCCACTTCCCGCAAACCTGATTCCTTTACTCCATCAGCATTTAAAGGACCATGTGCACATTTGTTCTGATTCTCAGAATCCAAAGAATCATGGCATAGCCTATTTATTTATATGTTCATTCATTCATTGGATGCAACAATACATTACATTAAATATGAAGCAATGTAGCACTGGTATGGTTTCAACTGAATCATTAACTACATTATATATAACACCAGGATCCTCAACAGACAATTATGAAAGCCCATTACCTCAAACCATGTAGAGTGCCTTACCTTTTTTTCTCTAGTGAGCTCTTCACATTTCCTGGTGATCATCATGCCATTTTCCAGAATTTATGAAGAACAAATGGAATTTATCAATAAAACAAGTACAAATTTAACAAAATAAAAACAAAAGATCAATTCATGTTACTTATTCCAGCAAATTATTTCAGCCTGAGTTCCTTTAAATGATCTATGATCCTTTTTGGAACGTTCTGACAGGACTTAAACGTTACCTGTTGGAAACGTTAATAATATCCTCTAAATGTTTGATAGTGAACCTTATAAAAACACCTTTATGGGGATGTCAGTATCCCTTGTTGCTGGGAAGTTATTACGTTATCAGCTTCTATTACATTTAGAATGGAAAAATTATTACATTATTGGCAGCTATTACATTGACTGCTACAGGAAAAGGTTCATCTTGGCTAGCTAACACTATTTAATAATCCCCCACTTTGTTTGTAGAACACAGGACTCATCACCTTGTATATTACACAGAATATAAATGAATGATGCTAAATATTTGATTGATGAGTAGCCAATACGAGCACCCTGGCGATATCTTCTGCACAGTGATATGATTGGTGTATGAAGTAGTAGAAAACAGTTCCTACGTTAAACTGCTCACTACAAAGTCTGTGGATTATCTTCTGTAATCGGGTCAAGATTTCTGGTAAGAGACATTGCTGAGGAATTTTTCAAATGTATTTTTTGGTGCTTTGATCACCACAGAAAGAATGCCTTTCAGTCCCATCATATTTGAAAGAAGCCTGACATGTCTATGGTCGGTACCTTCAAAATTAGGCAACTCCCAGCAGAATAACTTAGATGGATAGATATCACTAAAGCCCCTCTAAAACGTGTCTTTTTCACTTTTGGGGTGAACTGCCCCTTTAAGGTACTGTAGGATTTTACCAAAAATCCAACATAGGCCTAAGTGACACAAACTGACAAGCACAAATCCATATTTCAAAACCCTATCAATTTGCTTTTCTTTAGTTTTCTGCAGTCTGTGAAAATATTTGTCTGATTTCTTCTTAGATCTATTTGTACAATCAATGTGTAGCGTATTCAAACAGAACACTAACACTTCCACTCAGTCTTTCTGCTACTTAGTGGGAGTAACCGCAGTGACTTCCGCCTACTGTGATGTCTTGCGCGTACCCTGTTCATGAGAATGCAATAAAATCAGTGCTGGGAATGATGTACAAGTTGTGGAAGTCAGATAACGGAACATATCTGTCATTCTAATCTATTTCTTGAATGAAGTCAATGTCATATCTTAATTTGTTTAGATGATTTAATATCTTTGTTTTTTTTTAGCAGAGGATCTCACTCCTCCTATACTGTAATATTTTATAGGCAGTATCAAGGAAATTTGTATTGTAGTTAGAGACATGCACTTACACAATGTGTTATAAGAACATAAAAGCATATAAATAAAACCATACAAATATATTGAACATAAAGGGGAAACATTAAGGGTAAGGAACACTGGGTTAAATAGGGTTTTGTGAGGATATATTCTTTGGAGATGTCAGTGTAAGCAGTTTTACAATGAGACTTAAATCATAGGCATGGCGTATGGAACTACATAGGCATTATTCCATCTATCCATCCATTTCCTGAAACTGCTTAACCCCAACCAGGGTCGTTGGGGGGGACCCTATCCCAGGAACAACACGGGGAGAGCATGCAAACTCCACACAGAAAGGAGCTGGGACCGAACCCGGGACCTTCTTGCTGTGAGAAATCTAACCACTGTGCCACAATGTCACTTGCTATATGTGTTATTAAATATTGGAATTACATTAATATAAAGATTAGACAGAAGAAAGGTTGAGAAAAGGAATGAAGCAACATGGGGTTATAAGTAGAGGAGGAGACTTCCTAGAATAGACGTTTTGATTGAGGAGGTGGGTGAGCAAAATGGGGGAGGTTACTGCTGATAGGTTCCCGTATGCTTGTAAGAGTAAAAAAAACTGTCAACGAAACATAAACATACATAGACCTGGTAGTGTTGATGGGGGGGGCAGACGGACACTGACAGGATTCATGGTGTTCTGACAGCAGTCAATATAACAACTGAACTAAACATCAGAACATTTCTTTTATGACAATTATTCACAAAGTGTGCAGCTTTTGTCACTGCAGTGCATCTTTCTGGGCTTCTGGAAGAACATTTCTAGAGCCTCTTGATATGGGAAGTAAGAAACATCTGGCCCATTTATTGAGATCTGCATGTAGGCTGCAAGATCGTCTCCTTGTAGCCTATTGCAGATGTTTGTCTTGGCCTGCAAATACATTAACTGTTAGGCTTTGAAAGTGATAGCTGATAGCTTAAAATAGTGATAGTTTAAAGCAGAAAATCCCATTGTGAAATGTATTTATTACCCTGGGAGCGTTTAAAAAACGCAGATATCTGTGTCTGCTTTTCAGGTGGCTGACGCAACATATTTTCCGACGCGCTCTCTGTCCTCTGGTGGGAGTGTCCTCACCTGTGTGTGCACGCACGTGTTTGTGCGCGTGTATCGGGGCGGAACTCCACCATGTGTGATACAGAGAGCAGAGGAGGATTGTAAAACGCGCAACCGTGTAGAGACAAAAATGACAAGCTGTTGTGTAAATAAGATAAATAAGGCTATTTAGTTTGTTTAATACAAGGACAATGTATAGACCTGTTCTATAGGAAAGGTAACCTTAAATGACTTCTGTTGTGACCTGGCGCTATATAGAAAATAAAATTAAATAAAATTAACTTGAC
>JAODJU010000130.1:7995374-8013586 GCA_026776725.1 Gnathonemus echidnorhynchus
AGCCCCCCCCCCCCCCCCCCCACTGCATGTGGTCATTACATACACCTTATACACTTTATTGTCATGTACTAAGCCAGACACATACAGTTCTGCTATAACCGGACAAATGCATTCCTGAAAAATCTCACGTTCCCTAAAATGGGATAATTTGCAGCATACTTTGAGGCCTTTTTTTAACAGAGAGCACCATCTAGTGGGGTCAGAAAATACAACAAATGGTTCACGAAGGGGGTGTTGAATGGCTTGCAGGCTTAGTCTCTGTGCCTGTGATCAGAAGGTCACCAGTTCGAGTCTCAGAAGAACAGTCACGTGTCAGTGGACATGAACTGAAAATATCCGGGTCTAAAGAACGATTTATTCTTTTCTCTCTGACTGAAATTCATGCAAATACAAATGCAGTTCCACATTGTGTTGGACTAGGGTAGACCTACTAATATATTAATAGCATGAGAACAGAATTGTGGCAGGACTGATACTTGGACGATTCAGTATAAGGAGTTTGGGAATCGTAATTACGACACGAGGCGTGATCAAGTGGTAGTTCAAGTTGAAGTAAAAAGGAGATAAGAAAGCTACTTTTTGTTTTGTTCTTCCAACACCAAAACGCATCCATAGCGTTAATTGAACTTCTGGAAATCCCTCGCTCAGCAGGTAGCAGGACCAACTACATATCGCATAAAAACATATACATTTTTTTCACGGTACACCATTCAATAACAATCTCCTCAACATTAAAAACAATTCAGAGTTCTGCAATGACACGGTAGATAAAGTTCTCAACTATCCATCACCTCCACCATGATTATTGTTATGACACGCCCCCAACTCAGGTACTTAGGGCTTAATGAAAATCCCGAGTCTGCCACTGGTAAATACGACTTTGTAGTGACGTTCATGTGCTCTCATCTCGTATTTACGATTTTTCCAACATGACTTGAGGCAGGCTATCTGTATATTCATTTTCCTTAGTTAGAGTCATACATTTTGCTGATAAATTTTGAAATGGTTTACGTTATGTAAAAGTTCACGGTTTCTAATTAAATCCAAATATTTTAATTGCTGCTGAAAATTGGAGTGAGCTGCCATACATTTTGAAAACTAGCTTGTCTGTGATGGAACTGGTTTGGAGATCCAATAACCATTCTTTCAGAAGGTGATTTTCTTTCAGGCTTATGAATTCCATTTATAGTTTTGTCACAACATTTTTTCACATTGTCAGTTTCGCCTTTTATATTCAGACCGTAATTTTCAGTTCATCAGCTTGAGTTAAAAGGATGTCAAGAATGTCAAATTTGCTTAGTTTTTATGTTCTATATTGGTTAAGTCCGGAGTTATATTTCTTGATTAGATACAGCAGAGTCGCTTCCACTTTTACAGCCGCCGGTCGATTGTCTCTTGTGAGTGTTGTGAAATGCAATTCTTAATTTACCTAATTTTGGTGTGCTTGACATTGGTAGGGCATATTCCGGTCGGGGAGCTGATCTCCTTGTTTTTCCTTGATTGTTTAAGTTAAGTAGTGACATTGATGACACAGATCTAGTTGTCCTTTAATCCTGATCTATTGCTGTTTTACATTAACTCCACTGCCGCCAATTCTCGCTCTGTACTAGGGGTCACCAACCTTTTTGAAACTGAGAGATACTTCACAGGTACAAAGGGCTACCAGTTCGATACACTTTTCTTAAATAACAAATTTGCTTAGTTTACCTTTAGTTATATATTATTATTAATGATTAATGACACTATTTAAATGCAAATGTGATTAGTATCCCATGTTCCTCTCCTGAACTTGTTCAGCATTTCAGTGACTTTCCCATGTCACATGACTCTTCTGTGCTTTTCCCCTAACAACACGGCTGGATGCTACTGTGTTAGCTGTGCTATGCTGGAGTAGATGCCTCGATTTGCTCATCAATGCAGACATAGTTTGGAGAGACTAATTAGATCACTGTGCTAAATTTTTTATGTCAGTCAGTGTGCGCTGAGGTAGGGCTGGGCGATATGACCTCAAATCAATATCACCATTATTTGAACATTTTACCTTGATTACGATTAATGAACGATTATTTCATTTTTGTTTTTTTTTTAGGTTTGTTTTTTTTGCTCTTATATTTCATTGACAAGGTTTGTACTGTAAATATACTGAAATATTGAAGCTGGGTTATTTCTGATGAAAGACTGTATCTTATCTTTATGATTATAAAATAATTGAAACACAGGAAAAACACAGATGAACCATTTATCATCAATTATTGGTTATTTATTGAATATTTTGAACAACTGAAATCAAAGCACAAATCGCTTGAAATTAAAGTGTCTTGTGAAAATGGTCATATTTAAATTTTAATGTAAAAAACAAGTTCCCTAAAAAAATAGAAAATAAAAAGTGTGCATTTCTTGCAAACAAAATAAACTGTTTATAGTGATCATGTCTCTCTGGGTGAAATTGATCACAATAAGCGTATGATCATTATAACCATTTCCCCCCCCTTTTCCTTATGTCTCAGGCAGATTACCATCTGTATATTTATTACATGAACACAAGGTAATAAATCGCTATCTGATCGCAGAATTTTACTGACTCTTTCAAAATACAGGATAGTTGTTTCAAACGCTTTCCAAATTACAGTACTGCACAAATTAAATGACTGAACTGTGCACAATTCAAATAGGCTATAATACAGTACAGTACTGTACATGAAATATAGCTTATTGTAGTTTTGATATTACATCTTGTTGGCTCGGTTTTTGGCAGTTTATGATAAACTTTGGTGAGTCTATATTCATATTTGAGAGAAAAATTGCTTTCTTTTTCCCGTCGTGGTGTCTGTTCATGCAACATTAGCTTCAGGTAGCTAGCTTGCAGTAGACGGATTACCGCAAGGCAAAGTAGCCAAGTTAAAAAAAAAATTATTATTATCATAATTTAAATTTTTTACATATTTTATGTATAAAAAGACCCTAAATGAACACTGTGAGCACACTACTTGATTACTATAAGCAAATTATTTAAACAGTATTTGTGCAGGAATGATTCTGTCCCAAGCTTTTCGATCCATTTAAGTGGCTGATCACTATAAGCGGTTTCCACTGTATTTTAAATATTGGTGGTATTATCTTTGGTAGCTGAAACTGTTTTTCTGCAGTGTTTACATTTGACCTCTATTTGTTCGGTGTCCTCTTCACTAACGCCACAATGCATCCACACGACGGACAGGGCATTTTTCTTTGGTACAAGCTGCTGGAGTCAGCTCAGTGTTTGAGTTCCCCTCTATGCTTCTTCCATGTCGTAGACTTGATTGGGTGGAGTCACGTGACCACACATGCAGTGGTGTGTTTTTAAGGGGACAGTACATGAACACACACTGGGGAAATTATTAACAATTGTTTTTTAAGTATTAACAGAATTTTAAAAAACCAAAGTAATCGACATGGGCAAGATTATGTCGATTAGAGGTTCTGCATGTCAGTTTTCATTAGTTTTTGGTTAATTGCCCTGCCCTATGCAAATAATTCCTTCAATGATTAGATAAATATTACCTTTCTTGGTGTGTTAGTGAACAGCTCAAAACAACTGAGTACAGGTAGAACATTCTGTGATGTATGGGCTGCGTTTATCACATGAAAATTGTGCTGAACTACGGAGTCAGACTCCTGAAGGTGTATGTGTGTGACATACTCTGAACAACATGACAGCATAAGTTCTTCTCGGTCTCAGCAACACGTTGGGTTACAGTACCTTGACAAACTTATTTTATGCCTTCTGTAGAAACTGACCAGAGAAGCTGAGCGGTTACAGAGGGAGCACACCTGGAAAGACAGTCTTAAGGTATTTGGTACTCTATACTGTCTCCCAGCATTCCAAAGGGCAGCTTCTATTAGTCTTTTTGTTGGACCGATATTACATTTTTCCTTGTTTTGTCACAGGAATGGGATATGGAATACTACGACTCCAAAGCTGACATGGATTATGTAAGTCAGCTGAGGTCAGGCGAGGTCACCGAATCACGTAATAGAGCAGACCACATTAATCCATCATGTGGCTGAATGTTTGTAGTCGTACAACATAAATGGCGGTTTGTTAGGAATACAACCGGTCATCTGAAAAAATGTCTCTGTGTTGGTGGCCAAAAAATATGTCAAATAATTAAAATATTAGGTCGAAGGAATGACTTTTAAGTTTTTCTGGCTAAATTAAGTGATCATCTGTCCCTAGTTAAATGGTAGTTGTTGGTGTGATTTGGCTGAGGTTGCACCTAACTCCTCATTGCTGGGACTGAAATAACCCAGCTACAAAAGTAACCATGTGGAATAATGTTTTAATCACTGCTAAGTCCTACACTTACAGCATTTTGGGTGCGCTCTTCCATGAGTAGTTCATGATTATGGTTTGCAAAATAACTCTGTGGAAGATGATTGCTGCAATTACCTACAGCCTCGGTGCTGCTATTCTGTGTAGTATGCTCTCCAGGACAGCGATGGGGATGGAAATTCAGCGCATTCATCATCCCTGAAGCTGGAGTTTGTTTATGACCCCAACTTCAAAAATAACGTCAACTACTCCTACACTGCTGTGCAGATCCCAACTGACATCTACAAGGGCTGTGAGTTACGTGTCTGTGTGGTTGTTAGTGACACATCTGTGTGGTTGTGAGAATTTATAGGAAATGAACAGTTTTATTAAAAAAAAAAAAACTGTGAAAAGTTTAGATCTTTGGGCTCAACTGAAATAAAAGCCTGTGCACAGTTGCTCAGAATGACTCGACTTCCAATTGCCTTCAGCTCCAGTGATTTTGAATGAGCTGAACTGGACCCAAGCACTGGAAAAGACCTTCATTGAAAACAGCCGTGACGACCCATCGCTGCTGTGGCAGGTGTTTGGAAGTGCCACGGGTGTCACCAGATATTACCCAGGTTTGCCACACAGTCTTGGCTGTTTTTTTTGTCAACACAACAGGACTGCTGCTCCATCTGGACCCCTCTGACTAGTTTTCCATGATTAAATTCAATACATTTTCGTTTAACGATTTCCTAACACGGCCACCCCAAAGAGCGTAGCATAACATGTTGCTGCAGACTAATAAATGCAATACCAATAGAATTAATGTAGCTTTACAAATGAACTGAAGACCATTTAGCCTTGAACGATTTTTTTAAAAGCAAAAACTCCCAAAGGAGACGTATAAGGAAAATCTGTGGGGTTTTTCCACCTTTGTATTATCTATGGGTTCAAAGATAATTCATCTGAAATTTAGTAGAACATGGCATGTAGACTCATTTCCCTCATCCTTCTCCTCTAGCCACCCCGTGGAGAGCCCCAGACAAGATTGACTTGTATGATGTGCGGAGGCGTTCATGGTAAGCACATTATTATTCTTCAGTTAGCAGTTTTGTGTGCATATGTTTCTTGTTGTTAAGCCATTGAGTTTATCCAGATTGACAAATAATTTTTGACAAATAAGTTTGATACTGCAGCATTTTAAACCTGTTCAATAAAAGAACTCTCAATGTTTTAGGAAACTGGCTGTGGTGTTTTATTATTTTACAATATACATTAAAATGTATAAAACAATTTACAATTAATATAGGGATTCTTTTCCTAACCTAGGTACATCCAGGGAGCATCCTCACCGAAAGACATGGTTATTCTGGTGGATGTGTAAGTTCGCCCTCTATTGGCTGGAAGACTGCATAACAGGCATGGCTCTAAGAAGGTGTTCTGAAATATCGGTTTTACTGCCTGAAAATATGTCTTCATATTTATAGCTAGATCCTGTAGCAACCCAGCTGTTTTTAATGTCATATATCAAAACTGACAAACTAATTTTCAACCTTGGCTCGCATTCTCTATTTTGTCATCGGGAGTGGGTGTGAGGTGCAGGTCCCTGAATAAGGGGTTTATGAGGTTTTCAAATATAATTGGTTAGTCTGTGTGATCCATACACATGCTCCTCTTCCAGGAGTGGCAGCGTAAGTGGCTTGACTCTTAAGCTCATCAAGGCCTCTGTAATAGAGATGCTGGACACGCTATCAGATGACGACTACGTCAACGTGGCCCGGGTGAGTATGGAGTTTGGGGAGCTGTTAATGCCAACAAGTGCTCTGCTCTGCTCTTTACAAGTGACTTGTTAAATCCCTCCCAAGCTCTTCTCAGTTACAAGGTGATTTTTGTTCTTGGCTGATTTTTCCCAGGGGGAGACTAGTTTTCCATGATATTGATAGGCGGTTGGTCAGTGGAGGTTAAGGACTGGGGTTTTTGCAGAAAGACTGCTGACTCAAATCCTTGATCTGCCTCCCTCTCTGAACCACAGAGTGACCCCATTTTCTTGTTCTGCCCATGCTTCTGTCTTGTCACTAAGCTGTGCAGCAGGGTAGTCCAATAAACTGGAAGCACACAGACCTGCAAATGGAAATCCATGAAACAGAATTCCAATAACCTCTCACAGTGTGACATGGAGAGGATGTGCTTTTGTCCGCTTCCCACATTACCTCAGTGTTTCATGCTCCTCAGTTGGGAGTAACCTACAATACCCTAACAGTGTAAGTAGGTCAAGTAGTGGCCGATCGCTATGAGATAGTCTTTTAGTCAATCACTGACGTCTGGCAGGCCTTTCTTTTCTATTTCAAGAACTTTATCCTCTTAGGGCCAGAATTAATAAGTCAACACTATTCCTCCTGTGCCCGTTTGGCACAGTTTCTGGTTGGTTGGTTAGTAGCACGTTCTGGCGCCATTTACTACCATTTACCCAGGCATTTACTACGGCAGGGTCTCATTGTGAATATATCACATAATTACAATCTCAATTCAGGTCCCACAGTGCATTATGTACTCAGTTGCAACAATTAGTTAGAAAGAAAATTTCGATTTTCTGGACACTTTGATTGCGAATGTGACATTTGAATGAAGCACACTGTTTTTGCCCTGATCTATTGGGGATATGTTTTAATTTAAATCTGAACCTTTTGGGAATAGGACAGTGAGTTTAGAGCCTGAGGGTGTGTGTAATGGTGTCTTTGGCAGTTCAGTGAAAAGGCAGAGCCGGTGGTGCCCTGCTTCAAGCATCTCGTTCAGGCCAACGTCCGAAATAAGAGGACTTTCAAGCAGGCCGTGCAGCTCATGCAAGCTAAGGGTACCACTGACTACAAGTCGGGCTTCCACTTTGCATTCCAACAGCTGCTGAATGTAAGTCACAGGCACTGCCCTTGAAGACGCATTTATGAAGTGTCTGTGTGTATTTTCATTTGTTCATGTTTGTATGGGTTTGCATTAGTGAGTGTGGGCATGTTTCTGTATTATTGAGTGTAATGCTGTTTGTTGGAATGGGGGTCATGCTGGTGATGGTGACATAAAACTGCTACTTCCCTGGTTTTCCTGGTATCTCCTTTTGCTCCCCCTGCTCCTCCTCTTCCTTTTCTTCCCTGCAGGTGACAAACGTTCCGAGGGCCAACTGCAACAAAGTGATCATGCTGTTCACAGATGGAGGCGAGGACCGTGCCCAGGACGTCTTCGAGCAGTACAACTGGCCCAACAAGACGGTCTGTGTCTCTGTTATCCCAGCTTGCCAATTCTGTGAAATTTGCACAATGATTGTGTTCCCCGAAATGCACGAGTGAGTCCTTTGGGCCTTCTTTTGTGTTTGATGTCATTTGTTTGTTCAGTACTTCAAGTCTCCATGATCCTAACTCCACGCAGCTTGGAGGACACAACCCAACTCTGACCTGTCACAGTACTGACTTGCACTAAATTAAGCATCTTGCATGTTTGCAAATCTATTTCTGCCCCATTTGTACACCTCTGCACTGTGATTCATTTTCTTGTATTTAACTAATGATTCGGTTTTTTTGAGGGGAGACTATTGTTCTGGGAATTATTTTTTTAATGCAATTAGGTGACAAATTTCCCCCCTGGAAGATAATACGGTTATCTCATCTAATGTTATCTTCAACATTTTCAAACCATTACAAACAATTCTGTAGGTATAATGTTGTGCCAAACAGTTTGTGATATTCACACCAGAAAATGAAAGAAAAGAAAAAATATATATGTTTTATTTATTGGGTTAATATGTTTTTACTTTTAGTAGTGAATCCTGTTTGCATTCTCAATAAGAATGAGGAAACACGTACAAAATTGTCTCTTTAAAGAGCTGCTATATCTAACAACACAAAATCATGAGTAAGGTGACTAAACGGTGTTCATTCAAGAGCTCAAGGCCTCAAACAGAAATTACTTGGGCACCTGTTTATATCAAGAGAAGGAAAATTTCTGTAGCATTGATGGTAAAAACACTTTCTTGTTTTGTTGTAGTCCTTATATTAATTCAAACCAGAACCACATAAATGTCTGAGCATCAAGGGCATCTGGAATTGGTCTTTTTGTTTGTTAGACTTGAAGTCAATTCTCAGAGTTCCTGAGTGGTCGCAGTGTTTCATACCCTTGTTTATTTAGCTGGTAAATAGACAGTGTCAAGAAGGAGAAGGTACAACACAGTACATGCAATTACACAGTAAACTGTTTTTGAAGTATGAGCATGAAAGCTAAGATACACACTCCCCTGTTCTTGTTTTTTTCCAGGTACGGGTGTTTACCTTCTCTGTCGGGCAACACAATTATGATGTCACTCCCCTGCAGTGGATAGCTTGTGCCAATAAAGGTCAGCCACTCCGTCTCAAATCCATTACTAATGTGTGTGAGCGTGGTACACTGGTGTCACAGTCATTACTGGTGTGATATAAAATACATAAATAAATAAAGCATGTTATTTCCTTCAAAGCTTCAGTTGTAAACTGAATACTTGTCCTTATATAGTGTATGTAACCGGTGTATCTGAGTTGTGTGAAATTTCTATTAAACACATTCTGACGTCGTGTTGTGATAGCAAATTATCAAATTCAAAATAAACAGATCTGGTGCAATTATACACATCAGACAGAAATAAGATGGTTACTTATACAGTAGCAAATTAAAAAGTAAAACATATTCGCTAGATCAGCATATATACTGTACGCGCTGCTGCCTTCATGCATGGTGCGTGGTAAAAGGCACGACTGCCCAATTAACACTAGAGCCGCCTGTTTACCATGCCAATGAACATTAAACTCCTTTAACCTCCAAGCAAGATGTACTTCTGCATATGCAGCCCTTTGGTTTGAGCTAATGTGCCATTAATGAAAAGTCTTCAAACGCAGTATGTATTTTATAAAATGTTGGATAAATTGTGGGGACCAATTGTCCCCACAATGTGATAAAAAATATTTTGAACTTGTGGGGATATTTTTTTTTGGTCCCCACAAGGAGAAAGTCAATTTTATAAAAATCTGTGAATGCAGTCAAAAAAATTAAAAATGGCAAAAGTCTTGTTTTGTTTGGTTAGTTATTGTTATAGTTGGGCTGGGCAGGGGTTAAGGTTGTCTTAGTTGGGATTAGGGTTATGCTTATAGAAATTAATTTAGAGTCTCCATGAAGATATATATACCTAATCTCTGTGTGTGTGTGTGTGTGTGTGTGTGTGAGAGAGAGAGAGAGACTATGTATGTATCATATTGCAGGGACTAACTTTCTCCACAATGTGATAAAAACCTATTATTTTGACACTATGGGGACAATTTTTCGGTCCCCACAAGAAGAAACTCAATTTTTGTTGTTGTCATTGATGGGATTAGGGTTTAGCCCATAGAAGTTAATGGATGGTCCCACAAAGATACGAATACAAACATGTCTGCGTGTGTGTGTGTTTTTGTGCATCACATGTGTGGAGAAATATCTCCACCAGGCCAGTAAGCTCTGAAAAACAGATGCTGTTGGGTTTCCCACAAGATAAAAATATCTTTCAAAAAAGCTGTTCAGCTTTATATTAACAAATAACTAAAAAAGCTTCAGTGCCCAGAATGGTAAGCAGACAAATATCCATGTCTTTTGTGCATTTATGTCTGAGTTAGCATGTGAGCGAACGAGCGTCTTTGTGTGCCTGTTTGTGGACGCTCCCCTGCATTTATGTGTGTGTGGGCTTGCTGGTGACTGACGTTTCCCTCAACCCCTATGGGGAGAAAAATCTCAGGCGGGATGCCTTTGTCTTCTCACTCCCCCCTTGCACCTCCTTTAGTTTCAGGCTTGCAGAATCAAAGGTCAAGCGAGAATATGACCCGTCACCTCTCTTCATATTCTGTCCCTGGAATCTGTGACAGCTGAGCTTTGAAGTTGGCTATTAGATACGAGTTTGGAACTATGTCAGGCACCTGTCAGTGCCTGGCTGTTATTTCAAGTTCCACTACACACATTCTCTCTTGGCCTGTCCCCCTCCCTCCATCTGTCTTACAGGGTATTACTTTGAGATCCGCTCCATCTGCGCCATTAGAACCAACACACAGGTTAGTATAATGAAGGTGGCTCGCTGTGCTTGCGGGGGCTGATATGCAGCATCTGGTTTACTGCGCAGGATCATGCAGAAAAGGTCCTCCATTGGGCGTTGAACTCGCCTCTGTATAAATCCTCAGTTCTTTATGGGTTATGTTAACTGCTGACCTGTAGCGCAGTTCAGCTTGGTTTTGAAAAAAACACTTTCTTGGCAAGCACAGAGCACAACTGTGAAGACTAATGACTCTGTCCCTCTGGCCAGGAATACTTGGATGTTCTGGGACGGCCCATGGTGTTGGCAGGGAACCGGGCAAAGCAGGTCCAGTGGACCAATGTATACCAGGATGCTTTGGTAAGCCAAGGAGCCCTGGGCTAGTGCAGCCTGGTGTCCTGGAGAGCACCTCCAAAATTTGACTAAACTCTTTGGTTAGAGGAAGGTTCTGTTTCGGTTGCTGCATTGCATTGTGTACCAGCAAACCGATGCATACCTGGTGTTAGATGAGCCCCCTGATTTTCAGTTTCTCTGGGCACTTTTCAGGGTTTGGGACTGGTAGTGACTGGAACAATGCCCGTCTTCAACCTCACCATGGAGGGAAACTCACAGGTAGAGTTGGCCAATCCGTGCTGCCTATTTAAATGGTTAATATGTGTATTATTAAGCCCACAACAAAAGACTCCTCTAGACCTGGCCTTATGTTCATGTGTTTTCTCCAACATTTTATCCTTTGTAGAACCAGCTCATTCTGGGGGTGATGGGTGTGGATGTCCACCTTGACGAGATCAAGAAGCTTACCCCGCGCTACAATGTAGGTGTACCAAGCACCCAGAGAAATGTCCAGAGTGGGCTGTGTCTTGGGGTTGACAGATCATCTCCTTGTCTGTGCCCCCCTCCCCTCTGTCATAACTGAGTGGGAAGGTCTGACAGCAGTACGGAGTGACCCCTTGACCGCTCGCCCTGCCCCCAGGGCTGTGCTGACAGCTGCACGAAAAGCAGCTGGCAAATTAGCCTCCCTATCCCCCCACCTTGCCAGGAACTTCTGTGGGAACTCGGAGACACACGTGTCACACTGCTAAGATGCCAGGCCTTGGCCCAGAGTCAGGAAGTGTCAGTTCAGCACGTGTAGGACTCATGCCGGCAAGGTTGAATGTGTGCGCACAGAGCCCTGAATGAAGCGGACATGTCTCCTTCCGCACAGATAGATGTATCGCCTCAGTGTTCAGTCTGAAGCATTCCTTACAAGCAGCTGTGATCGTGAGGAACGTGTAGCCCAGAATTCCATATACATTTTGTTCATTTAGCTGACATTTTTAATCCAAAGCATCATGCATTTTAGAGAAAGGAAGATCAACTGGGGGTTAAGTGCCTTACTCAAAGGCCTAAAAGTGAACTCTGCTGACTCTATGATTTCAACTGGTGACCTCCTGATTACAAGCACAGTATCCTAACCTGCTGAGAGTTGTTTGTGGCCCAGACAGACGTGTACTATGTTCTCTTGCTGCACCGTACCTTGAATGATGATGTATTTGTATATGTTCTAAAACCATCCTGCTCTCTTGTAGCTGGGTGCGAATGGATACATCTTTGCCATTGACCCGAACGGATACGTCCTCCTGCACCCCAACTTGCATCCGAAGGTGAGTGACTCTCCCTGGGCCGCAGAGTCACAGTGACAGTGGTGATACACACTTTGACAGTGGTGAAACACACTTTGTTTCTCACAAGCACAAAAAGCTGTGCTGCTAATTCACGAGTCAGTACCTGTAATGAAATGTGTGATTCTGAATACAGAATGAAACTTTATAGCCCTAACACACAAGGCAGTTTATTTCTATACTTAGATACTCATTTTATTTACAAATTAGGCCCATTAAATTAGTGGCCAATTAAAGTATTTATGCAAAAAAGTAAGAGGTTTTAAGAACTCCTGAAAGGGTGACGGTAATTTATTGACCTTAGGGAAAATGAATAAAACCAGGATGATGAAACAGCAGCCAATGAGATGAGCCATTTTAGCGCACTTGCCTGGACTTTTATCAGCGTTCCATTGAGCTTCTTAAAATATTTGCATTCAGATCCATTTTTTCCACCTCCTTTAATTTCCATAATGGATTTCATAAAGAGATCTTTAAATAATATATTGTCAGAATTTACTGGTGTTTTCCATCATTAGACAAATCATTTTGTAAAAGAAAATAACTGAGATATGACTGAAGATGATTTGCAAGATCGTGATGAAGAATTTATGATTTTTATGACTAATATTTCAAACTAGCAAAATATAAAGTATGACGTATATTATGTTTTGATTAGGTAAGTTTATCCATCTTCCTGGTCAGGGCCGTGGGAGGTCGGGGGGGTGGAGTCTTTGGTGAGTTTTTATCTATAAAAATGGGGTGTACTTAGCCTGCTTCCCAGCCATGTGATTTTAAGGAATGCATAGCTTGTAATATTTCTGCATTCAGGATGTGCATGTAGGTTTGTCCTCCTAGGGGTCTAACCCAGTCCGACACAGGAGTGAATCCCAATGCTGGCAGGCATAGTCAGAGTAGAGGAAGAAACCTACATCAGCATCTCTCACACTTGATGGTGTCCTCCCCTCCACCCCCACCCCAGATGGTGAACCTGCCCGAACCTGTAACCCTGGATTTCCTGGATGCTGAGCTTGAGGATGCCAGCAAGCAAGAGGTGAGGATCTGGAACCTGTGGTCTCAGAATTTTCCGGGCGTTTTCCTCCACACTGCTGGGAACAGTTCAGTCACTGTAGTATACCCAAAAGATTGCTTCACATAAACCACAAACTTGTATGTGATGTTGCTTCTTATATAGCCTTGTAAGCTTATATCTGAATATTTTTTTGATGAAGCTCCTTGCTTAGATAGCAGGACATTTCTGTCTTGGTTGTGGGTCCAACACCATCACACTCAGACTGGCCATCTTTATACTCCATATCTTCTGTGCTCTTCTTCCCTCCAGATCCGTCGGCAGATGATAGACGGGCGGCCTGGCCAGGCGACAATCACAACTCTCGTCAAGTCGATTGATGAGGCAAGTCCCCATTTCTGTTCTGGTTCACCAAACTGATGCTGGTCACATGACCCATATTTGTCCTTAATAAAACTTGCTATGAGTGATGTGAGTTTTGAGGCCTCCTCTCTGTTCTTCAGCGATACATTGATGAAGTCAGACGGACTTACACCTGGATGCCCATTAATGGCACTGACTACAGGTGGGAGGAGAAAAGTGTTGTGCTCCCTTTGGTGGGAGTCGTTTAGGTGGTGTTACTTTTTTTTATAAGGTGAGATCGACAGTATAAATAAAAACTGAGGTATAGGTAGGAGGTGTTAAGAAGGCTTATGGTAAACTCAAGTTGCTTTATATATATATATATATATATATATATATATATGTTATATGTGTGTGAGAGATTTTCAACATAATAAATCAACTTACATTAGAGTAGCAGTAATTGTTGTCAAAAGTAAATGGCAAAGAGGAAGTTCTGTTGAATCTGATTGTGCATGTGTGTTCTGAAATATCAGATTATTTTTACATCATAGTTGCTGGTGTTTTTATGTTTAGGATATAGATGATGGTGAGTGTGCATTCAGTTGTTTTAGGATGACACAGGCATCTTTGCCGGTGATGTATCGTGGTGAATTATTGCTATGCATGCTTCTTAAGTTATTTTTTTGAGAATCAGCTTGTTTTTTTCATCTTGTGCCCCCCCCGTCCCCCAGTCTGGGTCTAGTTTTGCCCCCATACAATGAATACTATCTCCGCGCAGACCTCAGCGATGAGATGCTCCAGCTGCAGTGTGAGTATGACACTCACGTCCCCATCCTGTCCTGCTTCCTGTCAGTTTCCACCTAACTGTGGGTGGACCTTCTGTGGCATTTTAAAGCACAGTCAGTGTACATGCAGGAAAAGCACGTCGTGATTTATTGATACTGATATGTAATGATTTATTGATATGCTGGTATGCATAAGAAAAAAACAAAAGGAAGTGCTTTATTTTTTTCCTCATTCAAGCAGCATAAATTGTGTGAGATATATTTCCAAATACTTCAGCATATGTTAATGTTACATATAAAAATTAATAAGAATTTCGCTTCATTTTTACTCTGTGTAAATTGTGATGTGACAATAAACCTGAATATAATACAGTCTTGGAAAAGGACATGGGTGATTAATTTAAATCCAGTAACATATTTTACGGAGCTTGACTCTTTGTTAATGTAACATCTGCATTGTTATTGTAATAGCCTGTTATGATTTACAATTAAAACATATGAAATGCATTGGTTAAAACCCCCCGTCTAACTGAATATCCCTAAATATCTCCTGTGCCTGGTCTCTGTACCATCCTCCGGCCTCTCGTGGCATATCTGAGGCACTGCCTCTTCTGTGTGAACCCCTCACTTTTAGATCTGGAGTCCATGCTTCCAAGCTCCTTTGAGTCAGAGGGACACGTCTTCATTGCTCCCAGGTACGCAGAGTCGCGGGGTTAGTTTGCTTTGCTGTTTCTCCACAGATTGTTACACAGCAAAGCCACTAGTTTCAACCAAGCCTCACATTCATAGAATATTCAACTGGTTGGTTGAAACAAAATCTTGGTCTGGACCTGAAAATTCCATCTCTGATCTGAATAAGCATGTAAAGGAGTTTAGCATATACAAAAGGATTTAAAAAAGGCAGATGCGTAAATCACTTCTGTTTATCATACAATGTTGTTGACAGTGTGGATGCTTGTTATGAGATTTTAATATTTTTTTTTAAGTTCTATATAAAAAGATGAAAGAGGGTTCCAAAATAAGGCTGGTATGTGCATGCAGAATTGATTTTCTGTAGTTATTTCGGCACAACTGGAGGTTATGCTTCTAATTTGACAGTAATTGTCATCTCTCCGTAACATGCTAACCTTGTCTATGTGTTCTTGTAGCTGAATATGGGGGGTGAGCCTTTGTCTTAATGCGGGCCTCATTAATGTTTGTAGCGATTGAGGTTGCTTGTCTTTCTCTGGCTGCTGACGCTGCCTCATTCAGGGATTACTGCACACAACTCCGCATCACTGAGAATAACACCCTCTTCCTGGAGAACTTCATTTCGCTTATGGTGGAGATCACAGCAGAGTCCAAGGACTGTGAGTGCTGCTGTACCACTTAGATATGTGTAAACAAAGTAAATGCTCATGGTAATAATTATTTATTCTGGACTCAACTTGTTGTAATTACCTTGTAGTACTGAAAGTATTAATTTGAGTGAATTTGTTTGATTACTTATGGTTAAGGTTAGGGCTGAGTAGGGGTTAATGTTGTCATAGATGAGATTATATAGGGATATATAGGGATTTGCCCAGAGAAATGAACTGAGAGTCCCCACAAAGATACCTAATCCCTGTGTGTGTGTGTGTGTGTGTGTGTGTGTGTGTGTGTGTGTGTGTGTGTGTGTGTGTAAACCAGGTAATCAAGTTCTCATTCACAACCTCATCCTGGAAGCTGACATAACCTGGCAGCTGGCAGCGAGAGTATGGAAGAACAAAGATCTGGCCACGTAAGTACAGTAAGACTCACTACATACCACCCTTTCACCAAATATAGGTCTTGACAGAATTCTTTTTTGACATGTACAAAAATAGCAGGATGATTAAATGCTGCATTTATGAGCTCAATTGCAGTACCTGGGTTGGGAATCCTTGCCTTTTAACACTCAGAAGTGATGGTCTAAGATTCCTCTGCATTACAAATGCATGCAAACAGGCTTGAAGGCTTTTTCTTTCGCTCGCAGCTGCATGGGTGTATAAGCACACTGATGAGCATGACAAGCACACTAACACACCCACGCGATATCAGCATCTCATAATGTGAGGGATGCATTTTTCATCTGGTTGCATTAATATTTCTCATCTAGCAGTCCTTTGCTAGTGTCACACACACAATTTCATGTGTCTCGTAACATAGTGGAGTTTGGAGAATAAATTACCGGTAAGATGTACAGGTTGATTGACAGACTTTCAATCTGATACAAGAATATGTGAACTACTGGCTATTTAATGACTCCAATCTGCTAATTATGAATTACATTATTTCCTATATAGAAAGAAGAGTATATTAGCAGGCAGGGATGACCCTGATTCATTCGCTTGTCCCACACAGGGCCAGTCAATACTATAGACAGCATGGGTGGCCGTCAAAGATCCCACAAATCTAGGGGCGGTTGGGGGCTTGGGGGGTCATTAGTGAAGCTTAGAGCACTGTATGGGCTTCGATTAGCCATGGTTCCACCTCCACTGCTTTCTTCCCTTCTCGGCCCACAGATATGGCTTTCTGGCATTCTTCGTGTCCACAGACGGTGGTGTCACTCGGATATTCCCCAATACGTGAGTCTCCCAGCGGATGGGAACGCAGTAACTGCACTATTAGTTAATGTCAAATGACACCTGCATGTTCTTATAATAATTTGTGTTAAAGATTTTAGACATGTTATTTTTTGAGACAGATAAATAGTCTACCGTGTTCATAAACTGGCTTTTGCGTAGAGCTGAGGATATTACGGTGGTCTTACACTATCTGCTTCGGTTATTTCTTTAATGTGTTTTTTTATCTAATGATTATTGGCTTTTCTGTTTCTCAGGGCTGCTGAATCATGGGCTGAGGACCCAGAGCCCTACAATGCCAACTACTACCACCGCACCATGGACAACAAAGGATTCATCTTTCATGTACCTCGGAAAAAGCGTGAGCGAGCACAATAATAATAACTAACACTAGGTGGCAGCATTAGCTTGGAAAAAAAGACCAGTTCATTTTCCAAAATGGCTCCAGTCTATTTCAGGTTGTGGTACAGTGTTAGTGCATGACTAGAGGATTTAATTTCCTGTTTAAACAGTCTTATTTGCAGCCTAAATTTGGGCAGCCGAAAAGTATCTTCAGTTTGTACACCAATGACAGATGACTTTCTCCACAGTTACTGATGAGACAAACTTGGACAATGGTACTGCCAGTGTTATGGTCAGCACTGCGGTGGAAGTATCTGTAGGTGGCAAGACCATTAAACCTGCAGGTATGGGAACATGCTGTGTCTTGAGGAATTTTATTGGAATGTATGACTAAGCAATGTAAAAAATATATGCGTTTGTTTCATTTTTTTTTTTCTTGTGCTGTGTCGGTCCAGTTGTGGGTGTGAAACTGGACCTGGAAGCTTGGGTGGACAAGTTCAAGATTTTGGCCAGCAACCAGTCCGACAATCGACAGGGTTCACATAAGGTGCCCCATACACAGTCACTTGATTAAACACATACATACTTTCTGTAATCACTTATAGAGGGTTGTGCTTTTATGAACACAAAAACATATACACTATTCAACATGTTAATGTTCATCTTTATAGACTCAGAAATTGACAAAGAATCACATGCCTTTAAATGAAGGTAATTGTGGTTACATTTTTTGAAATTAGTTTTTATTTTAGTATGTTTTTTTTTAGTTTTCTTTCCTTTGCAATTTTGTTCAAGCTTGGTTTTATTAGTTTTTGTCCATTTTTATTTCTGTTTGTATTTCATGATTTGTGTTTCATAATTTAGTTTTCATTTCGGTTTTCGTTTTGTATTAGAAGCCCTCGGTAGATTTTGCCGACGGGGTGGGGGGGTGGTTGGCAATCGATTGTGTGGTCCGGATTACATTATGTTTCACTCCGAACACCAACTGAGTACCCCTGCCTTACAATATAGGGGAGTGTTAGGGCAGTGGTGGCTTGATGGTTAGGGAAGCGCACTTGTAATCGGAAGATTGCAGGTTCGAATCCCCCACCAGCAAGTCACCACTGAGGTACCCTGAGCAAGGTACCGTCCCCAAGCACTGC
>JAODJU010000130.1:8037991-8049169 GCA_026776725.1 Gnathonemus echidnorhynchus
AGGGGTTCACAGTGACACAGAACAGCCCGGAGTAGGTCTGCAATACAGAAAGTAAACATTTATTCATACATGTACTTCTTTATGTGAAAGGATGCATAAAACAGATTTAATGTAAAAACCTACGTAGATCATCCAGGCTGCGTAACGCTCTTTGAGGTTGTACAGCACAGTGGGCTCACTGAGGTGGGTCATCATGGCCATGTCCTCAATTTTATCGTACTTTGGAGGGTTCATGGGATGAATGTCATCCTCCTTAACTGTAATGGTCTGGTTTAAGAAGACACAGAAATATGTCCAGAGATGTAGGCAAAGTCACAAAAAAGACCTTTCAAATAAAATTGAATACATTAATTGCTTTATGTGCAAAACTGAGTGATTACCATGACCATAATGCAAATAAGACATTTTAAAATGAAAAGCTTAATAATTTTGTACTAATGATCTGTAATTAATCACTTAGGTACACAGTTGTACTTACTTGCCCACACAAAGTCTTAACAGTGGCTTTGCCCCCCTCTCTACTTTGAAGAACCCCTTTGAGGTACATCTCCTTTGGTTCTGCCACAAAATAGGCTGTTTTGGCATCAAAGGGTTTGTTCTGGGCCTCAATCCTCTCTTTCTCAGGCTTCCGGAGAAAAATGGCCGCCGGGCCAAAACACTCCATTTCTCCATCCCCCATGATGACGGTTCACTGAGGGAAGAGAAATAATTTATCAAGTCTGTTACTTCTTCAATATAAAGCATATATTACACTTGATAAGTTAAACAATTGCTGTGCCTTCATTTAAAGTCTATCACCTGATTTAGACTTGATTTAGTATAGTGATCTTTTGATCCATATTTGCTCTGAAATGCTTTGTTTAAATGGTTTATACATTGTAAAAAAGTGTACTCTGCTCTGTTTCATTCAAATAGAACATGATTTTGTGTGTTGTGGCAGACAAACTTTCCTTTATAAATGCTCCATGAAATAATTTTGCATCAGAAATGAACTGATACATAGAAACTGGTCAGATGGCTTGGTTGTTGTCAAGGAGAGTATTTGAAGTACGAGATAACAATGGAAGTGAACCATTAGTAATCGAAGAAATTACAGAATTTGTGTCCATGAGGGTTTTGGTAATTATTGACAAGTATTTCTTTCAGCCCAAAAGACATTAATTATTTTTGTCAGAAATAGCAATTTTTGTAAAGATTTACCAGAACACTGTACAGGTACAGTGTATGGTGGCTACAGGGGACCACTATTGCCTCACCCTTCTGGGGCTGAGTGTTGAACTCCTGTCCCTAAATTACCTGTAGTGTATGATTAAATGTGTAGGTATGTGCTCTGAGATGGACTGACATCCCTTTTACCCTTTGCTTCCTGGGATAGGTTCCAGCCCCCCCTGCTAACCTGCCAGGATAAGTAGCTAGAAGATGGGTGCTATCATGCTATCATCAACTTAGGTATTATCACACCACTCTTTCTTTGCCTCTACATTAGGAAGGCAGCTTGTCTTTGTGAATTTGTGGATTTCCAACATGCAAAAGTTCTTTACCTGATGTGATGCTGAGAGAGAATGGCAGTGGATGGCAACCTTTGGATGCTGGAAGAGAAGTGTCAAGTATGTGTGGAAATTCACTGAGATTAGTTAGGTAGTGCAGACACTGTCTAATCTATAGACTTTTTAACTAATGACAAAGCAATAAAATTAAAATTTCAATAAAATTATCAGAATTGATAGTGCATTGTCATTACAATATATAATTTGTTAATACAAATGTTTTTCATTTTAAAATGAATTCCTAAATATTACTTTGTACAGTTTACAACTTATTGAAATGTACTTTTTAAGAAACATGTCTTATAGGCATCAAACTAGGGCTTTAAACGTGAGTTCCATTGCCAAATGATGTTAAGACTCACTCACCTTCTCTGGATGTCTTGCAGTCCTTGAAGGAGTCTGGAGCTGCTGCTTTTATAGAAACATTTGTTGTTGCTCAGCAGAAAAGACCCTGCTCTATTTGGTCATGCATTTTGCCCCCTACCCTGATACATTTTACTCGCTTGCCCACAAGAAAATTATTTTTAACATGAATAATTCTTGGGCATTGCTTAGTTAATTGGAGTTATCCATCCTACTAATCACAGCTTATCTCTTATTTTAAACCTTTCATGGATTGGGGAAAGCTTGATGATACCATTTGTTGTGTAACTGCTGTGATGATGTGTGGTGCTACATTTATCACTAGTTGCAAGTACTTCATAGTACATTTTACATGTTGGGTCAAACATCTCAGCAGTACCTCATGGATGTACAGCTGCTGTAAAAGCTTTGTATTTCTCAAAAATGAGTATTTTGGAGCTAGTCTGTACCTTTTTATTGCTTTTGTCCCCAAAAAATGTATTTTTTTTAACAACGATGTCTTTAAGGCCAATAATGGAAAGAAATAAAAGAATTATAAAGGTTTTGTGTTTGTTATAAACGTTTATCATAATGAAAGTGTGGTATTTTTATGTTCACAGGGTACTTGACTGAATATATTTAGCAGTATGCAGTACTCAAGGTCAGACAATGTGACAGCAACATTTGGAGACCAGTCCATCTTTGTAATGGAAACTGGCACTAAATGGAGGTGTGGTTTGGCTGTGGGGAAGCTCACAGTTGCCACTGGTATACTGTTGCAGCACCCCTGCTTGTCTTTCACCTTTTATAAATGAGAAAAATCAGGGGTGACAGTGGGTATTTTCTGAACCCAGATGGTGTAGAGGTCCATTTTAATCCAGGCAGTTGAAATGTGTTATGAAAAATCTCAGGATAATCAGCTCATTCAGAATAACATTAAAATGTCAACCTGAGCATGATTTTAATGGCTAATTTCCATTTAATTTGTGAAACAGAGGACTGCCCTAGGTGACTAATATCATAATTTCATAACAGGTGTTATTGGTCTGTTGTTTGTAAGCAACGTGAGTAGTCTAAACTTCATCATTTAAAGTTATTTGTAGATATGATATATAATGTATTTTAGTGACCAGCTTATTTCCAAACATTTAAAACCAAATAAATACTTACCATCACACAATTTCATTGTTTAATAGTGTTTTCCTTATTTATTTAAGTTATAGTTAACATCCACCATATACTGCATAGTAGTCAGTGTTTAATATAAACAAAGAGCCTACTGTATGCACCTCATTCACATCTGTTCTCTTCTAGTTTAATAATAACATTATGGAATTTAAATGGCATTGTCAAGATGCTTACTGTCTTCGAGTTGAAAGACGATACTAGAAAATGCAGACGGGCATTCTGAGGTAGTCACACATAAGAGAATGGGTTTATATGTTTAATAAAATGTAACACTAGATATCCTTGCTGTTGCAGTATGTTCTTATTAGGAGAAAATACAAAAATAGATGCTTGCTCAGCTCTGTTTTAAGGGTACTGGTATTTGTCACATTGCGCTTTAAGGTTTATTGTGAAGGTTGATCCATCTCACTGAAATGAACTTCAGGCTAAAACCTATATGTGACTGTCAGATACAGAGTTGCATTAGGTTTTTCATATATATGAAGACAGGCTGAGTCCAAATTGAACTTTACACAAAGCAAGTACTTATCCATCCAGCCAGCCAGCCATCTTCTAACTGCTTATCCTGGTCAGGGTCGCGGGGGCAAGTAATGGTGTTTTGATTTTTTTTTTTTTTTAAATATGACATTGATTTATTTATTCTAAAATATACTTTCTAGTTTTTCTGAATACTTAGGCGTGATTGTTTATTGCATTTTAGAACTCTTAGATGCAGTTTTACTACTAGATATTTATCCATGCTTTATACATGATTTTATACATGGTTATTTATATAAAATATATACATCCATCTTTGTATTTTGTCTTTTAGGAAGCCAATCCCAACCTCAACTTTTTACTCGAGAGCCTTGGCAGGACAACAGCTGTCAAATACTGGACCAGGATCAGTTATAGCTGTAAGTGTTGTTAAGCTACAGAGCAGGAGTGGCTGTGTAGTACAGATTTTTAAAAATATCTGAGTAGTCATCAACTAAAATATTTTAAATTCCAAATTAACCTTTATCTTAATTTAGAAAAAAAGGCAATAGGATGATTATTACTATTCTCATTATTTTATGGTTTCCCTTTTTCCTCTGGGCTTTGTCTATGTTATAAACTTAGGTGCAACTGCCTATGGGTATTCTAGCACTTGACTTAAAACCTGACTAGCAGCATTAGAATCAGAAAGGTAGTGTTTGTGGCTAAATTGAGCAACTTTCCAGAACCCTTTGGTGACCTTTTCCCCCACCCCAAAAAAAAAGAAAAAAGAAAAAAAAATCTAGAGACTTTTCGGAAAAAAAATAGATACGTTCCAGAAAAAAGTCAAGGGACACCAGCCCTGTTCAGTGAGCGACGGGAGCAGCACAGTCAATCCACTAGATGTGAATAATGAAAACACCGTTGCCAAGGATCAATCTCTAATCTGGGCGCGTATTGCATTCGTCTGGAAAAAAAATCACTTCTGTTTTTCCGAATTAATGACATCGTCAAACAAATTTCCGCGAAGCATGCCATACTGTTTCATCTGATCTAGGAGAAACACTGCAATGTCAGCAGGTCGGAATGGACTTTGCGCCTAAGCCATCCCAAAGTGTTGAGGTCCCTGCGTAAAATTGACAAACTAATTATAATACTATAGCGAGAAAAGGAGTAGGTCATAGTGTTTAAGGACTTATTTATTATACTCCCCTGTGTTGGAGAAGGAGGAGATGTGTATGAAAGGGGGTGGTGAGTACTTGTGGGGAGGCTGTTATTCCTATGTGGTATGATTTTGATGCGCTGATGCTCCTCCGGATTGAAGCTGAGGGGATTGAATCCCTTCTGCCGGGGAGTGTTTAAGGGATTTTGTGTGCTGTGCCACGGGGTGTGGAGTTTTAGTTTGCGGTGTTCATGGTGGCTTCTAACTTTCTCTTTGAGTGATCATTTGGCATGTAAATATAGCCGAAATCACAGCACAGCCTTTGTCTTTAAATTATGTGTATGGTGGTTTTATCAGACGACATCGCGGCAGAGCAGCAGCTTTCAGTCACTATATTTAATACTCGTTCCGTTGTCTGACTAGAGAAACAGAAAATAAGGTAAATCAGAACAGCTTTGTTGGGAATTCGGCTGTGATAACATACAGCAGTGATTATCAACCCGTGTGTCGCGACCCAAATTTGGGTCTCGGCACCTTCTGAAAGTGTCGCGCAGCAGAGTTGGAAATTTTGGCATTTTAAAACCAACAACCTCATATATATGCTGATGCACTATCAGATTTCCCAGCCCCACTCCTAAAATTAACCCATATAAACGGATCTTCGGTCTCCTTAGCACAAAATTGGTGAACATATAACCAATCAAAAAAGCCAAACCACAGATTCAAATTCACTGGCACATCCAATCAGATCTATGCGATACGCATTGATTGGCGTAAATTGTATACGTCGCTACGCAATTTATCATAAAGTTAATTTAGACATATACTTGATATAGGGTCGCCACTGACCTGGCATGGTAAAAAATAGTTGCAGTTCAAAAAGGTTTAGAACCACCGATATACAGTATACGTGAGCACAGGGATTAGAAGAGAAGCAAACATGTAAAGAGCTGACACCGTTTGACAGAATGCAACCAATGCGCTGATTGGTGCGTCATCTAGCGACATTTAGCGACTTTCAATTGAACGTGGTAACACTAAAGGGAGGTATATTTTACTTAAGTCTGCATTGTAATGCAATGCAATTAAATTTAAAATAGTCACATAGCGTAGTACTTTGGTGGTATTCGATAACAGGATATTTCATATTCCAGGGTTGCCAACTGGTCAGCTGGCTGGAGTGAAATTTTCAATACGGGATAAGTCTGCACACGCATGTACATGTATGTAACAGTTTTATTAAGTTGTAAATAAGTTGCAAAGTAACTCAACGGTTTTGATGCAGCTAATTTTAGGTTTATGAGGTTTGATAATATAGGTTTAATAATATAGATTTGCTGTAAGATTTTGCGTGAGCTTGAGTCTGAAAGCGCGAGTGTCACGCCAGATGTGAGTCGGCAACTCTGCGTTCATTTTACTTCAGTATAAACTGCTTTAGTTTAGCGTTGTTTGATACCAATTGATCCTATTCTTCTCAATACGGAAGAAAATGCAATTTAAAAACCCTTAAATGTTTAGGTTTCCACAGTCTATATACGGCTGCCGTACAGTTTAAGTTTTATAGATTTTCGTGTCTTTTATCTGTTTGGGTGCTATGCTGATATAACATTGTTCAGCTATTTATGTGAAGAAAATATTTCGTTCTCACACGAAGGCAAAAATGCCCGTTTCTAGTAATTACCTTAAATGTCAACTGCTTCTCCTGCACGTGGTGGCGTATGGAATAATATTAGCAATATTGTAACATAATAAAAATATGAAGTACTTAAAATATTTGGGTTTTTCCAACCGGTAGTCTTTTTGGCGGGCTTTGAATCCGCCTATTGCGTTCTTCCTTTGATACGTGTAATAAACAGTAGATGGCGCTCTTTGACTGGGAGTAGTTTAAACCCGAGAAAGCCGATCCGGGGATACCCCGGCAACTGTCTGTAGGGATGCGTTTACAGTATGGCCAGTTCAAATAAAATTGTTTGAAAAAGCGAATAATTATCTTGTCGGCAATATAGAAGAACCATTATTTAGTAATCTACTTTAAATTTAAAAATTATTTAGTTAAGCTTTGTTCTCGGAAATTTAGGTGACTGAATTCAGATTACATGGGTTGATGTAACGATTTTTAGGTTGTTTGGTTAGCGATAAAAAGAGTATTTAAGTTTGGCAGCTTCCCTGGACTAAAATGGAGGTGAGTATGGGAACCTTGAAGCCGGACCTTCACTGCAGTTTTTCAGATGTAATAAAAAATGAGATAATTTAAAATTTGTTATTGTCCGTAAGATGGTTCTGATAATTATTGCTGATAAAATTTAAAGAGGTGAGAAAATTGGCACATGGGAATGTTGTATTGCAGCTATAAAATACATTATGCGACCAGTAAATATATACCAGGTGTCATGACCTGCTCGTTCGCTCCTCCTGTGTGTCACGCCTACCTCGTTACCTCATGTTAATTCCCGATTGTTATCATTTACAGCATTTGGCAGACGCCCTTAGCCAGAGCAACTTAAGACTCTAAGTTAGAGGATCCCTGGGTGGATTATGAACCCCGGTCCCCCAATCATGGGACCAGTGTTCTATACCCCTACGCCACCTGGTTCTCTCTGGTTATAACCTGTTACCCGTTCTTTCCTGCTTGTCTTGTGTATTTAGTCTGCGTCTCAGTTAGTTTCCCCAGGTCTGTCATTAACGTGAGTTCGCCGTGTGCTTCCCTCGTGATTCTGTTTGTCTGAATAAAACCCCGTTTTTGCTAGTATTCACGGCTCTATCGCCTGATTCCCCGCTCGCCCGACACAGATCGTAACACCAGGGGTATTGAATTAAAATTAAAGGCTGCGTGATAAAATTGATTTCTTGATCATTCCAACTCAGAAAGTCCACAGAAAATTTCTGAGAAATGTATCCCGTGGACTGAGTGAGTTTTGGAAATCTAATATTCATATGCTCTCAGATCTACAACAGTGTTTTTCTTAGCATTTTTATTGAAGAAACATTCAACAACTGTTGGCAAATGGATTTAAAAATAAATTAGTACTGTTTCATTTTATTATATTGTAGCGCCGACGGGGGTCATCATATCCCGGCATTTTCGCGGGCAATGTAAATAGCCCCTGTCTATAGTTGTAAATAGCCTTTGTATTGCTGTTATGGCTATAGTTACCACCCCGATCGTGGCGTGTATGTTTATCCGTGTCTTGCATGCACCCTGTCCGATCCTCCCGTGTTCCTAGCTTGTATAACTCTCCCACCGTGTGTGCACCTTACAGTTTGGCGTCTGACCACCTTGTGTTTCCTATATATGTATTGGGGGTTCGGTGGGTGTCTGTTACAGACGTGTTCAGGACTAGAATAAAGGGCATGTTCTCTACAGGTGTTATGCCGAAAAAGGCATCCCTGCCGAAGAATGCATGCCTGTCTCTAAATGACCGATTGGTCGCTGATCTGAAATGAGTTGAGCTACTTTGTCGAGTTAGGCTACCGTAGTGCTAATCAATAGCCCCCAAAAACCCGTAAAACTCTAACCCTAACCCCCCAAAACCTCCTAAAACCCTATCCGCCAAAAAATCCTTAAAAGCTCAACTCGTCAGAACACCGGCATGTATTCTATTAGGGATGCCTTTTTCGGTATAACATCTGTTAGCAAGTCTCCTTGTCCTTCGATTCACTCGCGATGTCTCGGTCTGCCCGGCGCCTACGATATATGTGTTAGTAACGTATAGACCACCCAGAATTAGCTTATTTTCTTTCAGTATCGGTAACATTAAATGGTAGCTTTATATGATGATTTTTAAGCATTATCAGTGCTTTTCAGGTATGACAATATCAGTTTTTTTTAATCAATGACTCTGCAAGCCTTCCATAACAATTCAAGCTCTTACATAAGTCAGGAAGTAACACTGGTCTATGATTGTTCCTGCATCAAAGTCTTCATGTGGATTCACATTTCACCAGTTATTAATAATTAGTATGTAGTTAATATTTTGATCAATCTACTTCTCTGACGTCACCTATGGTCATGAGTTATAGGTAATGACCGAGAGAACATAATTTCAATTATGAGTAGAAAAAGCAAGGTTTCTGTGAAGGGTGTCTGGGCTAGCTGACAGAGACAGGGAGGAGTTAGTAGATCTGGAGGGATCTTGAAACAGAGCCACTGCTCCTTTGGTTCAGGAGGAGCCAGCTGAGGGGGTTCAGACATCTTATAAGGAAACCACCTGGTGGATTCCCAAGGGAGCTGTCCCTGTTGGATGGGCAGACCCGGAACATGCCGGAGGGATTATATCTCCCAAACGGCTTGGGAATGCCTGGTGATCCACCAGCATGAGCATATAGTCTGGGAAGGTGAGGTCTGTTCATGCTTCCACCATGACCCTCACAAAGATATTCTGAAGATTAATATATACAACCCCATTTCCAAAAAAGTTGGGCCAGGGGCATGTTTACTACTGTGTTGGATTGTCTCTTCTTTTAACGACACTCTGTAAATGTTTGGGAACTGAGGAGACCAGTTACTGCAGTTTTGAAAGTGAAATGTCCCATTTTTGTCTTGCTTTGTACATAATTTATTTTGTATGGTTTAAAGGCATAAAAAACAGACATTGGAGTACTCAAATGAACAAACTTTATTTAGTAAATGTATATGCAGACATTTCACAAGTTCATATTTTATAACTTGCAACTGTTTCAAATGATGTTCCTTATTCTGCGTCATCCTTGCCCTTTAAAAAAGAGAGGAAAATAGATTAAATTAACACCTTATCCATAAAATACAATAAGGCATACACATTTTAGCAGTTTGGGTAATCATTGGGTTATGTTTTAGAGAGAGAGGTAAGGAACATGTTCTGTTACTGTGTGTTGCTGCACCAACCGCACGACTAACCACCTCAGGGATGAGAACCAGAGCACAGCCCATCAGCACCACACTAGTTCAAATACAATTGAGATGTTTGAATTTTTTTCTGGCAAATGGAGAGCCAATCCTTCCACCAACCCCCAAGTTTTCCCTGAAAGTTGGTGGGCCTGCTTGCGGATTAATGTCATACCCAGGATGAAGCATTTGCAGGTTAAGGGCCCTGCTCAAGAGCCCAACAAAGTAGAATCATTCCTGGCATTCATGGGATTCAAACTGGCAACCTTCTGGCACAGAGTCCTAATCTTGGAGCCACCTCTCAACACCTCTCTTTTACATGTTTATGTTGAAGTGTAATTTAAAAATCCCAATTCTGAAAAAAGAGTCTTGCTTCCCCTGGGATCAATAAAGTTTATGTAACCTAATCAAATAATGTCTCATAACATTATTTTTCTTTTTCAAAAATAAATATAAATTTAACAGTGGTGTTGAACTGTCAAATACCTTTCCAGCATCGCGGCTCTTGGCTCTCAGCTTGTTGACCTGAGACTCAGCGATGTCGGCACGCTCCTGGGCTTCCTCCATCTCATGCTGCACCTTCCTGAACCTGGACAGGTGAGTGTTGGCCTGCTCCTCCTGTACAGCAGGCAAAGAGCAAACCATGAGAGTCATGCTGAATCATTGCCAGACCAAGCGCTCTTGTATATGTGGAGTATTAGTGTCCTAATCAGACAATGGTGGTGGTTATTTAATCTAATCATTAAAATGTACATATGTGTATATGTTTCATCTCATATTTTTTCATAATTATTATTTCAATTGTTTCATATAAAAGTTAACCATGCAAGCATGTGGTTTCTATAGTCTGCAGAAGACTGGTCAAATCCATAACAAAAAATGTCAGATCCATGACGGCAATTTTTCTCTGGTAACTCAGTTGTCTAGAAAATTTGTAGTCTTCCATAAAAGTCTGTCTGTTTGATTATGCATTAATAATGCTGACAAAATTCTATGTATTTGCAATGTGAATTAATATATGAATTTTGAGGATTTGTCTATATTCAACCCAAGAGGTAAGATAAAAATATATGCAGATTGGCTCATTGACACTAAGCTTGTCCATGCTCTGAGGCATTTTGTTATGCCACTATGAGTCTAAATGTAGCATAATTGTGAAATTGTCTTGTATGAATTTGTTGTACGTGTAAGTCACCCTTTACTTGACTGATAAGCAGGGGATGAATATGAAAATAATCTGTCATTTTTCATTAATTTTATGGTGTAATTTATATAATTAAATTATATAATATAATTTGAAATGCCAAAGTTATGAGATATATGCACAAATTACAGAACTTACAGCTTCCTCAGCCTGTCTCTTGTAGGCCTTCACTTTCAGTTGCAGCTTGTCCACCAGATCCTGCAGTCTGGTCACATTCTTCTTGTCCTCCTCAGTCTGCAACAAGTATATATTATTAGATACCTGCAGTCTTCAGTGTATGTTTCTTATGTTTATATAAATATTTGTAAAAAATCTACCTGGTAGGTAAGCTCCTTGAGCCTCCTCTCATATTTACGGACACCTTTAACAGCATCGGCTCCACGTCTCTGTTCAGCTTCAACCTCAGATTCCAGCT
>JAODJU010000130.1:8069609-8080695 GCA_026776725.1 Gnathonemus echidnorhynchus
CCTTCTCCACTTTAGCCAAGGTCAGCTCCAAGTCATCAATGTCTTTCTTCAGCTCAGAGCACTCATCCTCCAGTTTTCTCTTCTTGGCAGTCAACTCAGCATTGATTTCTTCCTCATCCTCCAGCCTCTCAGTTGTCTCTTTGAGGTTTGCTTCAAGCTGGATTTTAGCTTTGATGAGTCCCTCACACCTCTCCTCTGCATCTGCAAGATTTTCAGTTACCTAAATATAAAACACATTAAAGTTATTTTTCAAGGTGTAAGATCAAAATGAATTAAAGAGTTTTTACCATTCATTGTGGTCAGTTGAGTACTTTCATATCTCTATCATTCAGTCAGAGTATTTGCATACCGTTTGTACTTTTAACTGCAGGTCATTCTTCTCCTGTAGAAGAGAAACCATTTTCTCTTCCAGCTCCTTTTTCTTAGCCAGTGCTTTTGCCAGTTCTTCTTTGGTCTTCTCAAACTCCTCCTTCATGTTGGCCATTTCCTTCTCAGTTTCTGCGCTCTTCAGAAGTGGCTTGATCTTGAAGTACAGCTTCATCCATGGCCAGTGTTTCACATTCATGAATGAACGGATGCTGCATTGGATGGTGTTAATAGACTCTCTGAAGCAAGAAATGAAGAGATATTAGTCTGTCAAATTTATACAGATTGTTCATATACCAAAAATCCTCTACATATGAATCTTCAAGATGCGAACTTTCAAAGATATGAATGTGCGTGTCAAATAAATTAAAAATTGCTTAAATAATGGCAAGATAAAAATTGTGCCAGAATTTTAAATGATAAATAAATAAATAATACAAACCAATTCATTTCTAAAAGCATTTTCTTCTGTACAGTACAACTAGTGTGTTTTCAGAGTTGAGGGGGTAGGGGGAAAAGAGAGAGATCGACGTGCATGAATATTCTTGACACAGTAACGTAGGCTTGCTCCCTAGTGCTAAGCAAGATCATCTGACTGAAAACAATGGAAAAAAATAACTCTCATTTGTTGGTTGTTAAAATGCATCCAGAATCAAGAATACAAATATTAACTTTTAAAAGCATTTTCTTATGTGAATGTTTTTTATAAGAATTGAGGAGAGAGGGGTAGGCAAGGTGTGTATCTGTAGTGTAGGCAAGCTTGATAATTGTGAACAGCGAGATCAACTGATGGAAAGTAATGGGAAAAAAAATTCTCAGTTTCTGTTACGAACTCGCTTGGGCACAGACCGGGGAATCAGGCACAGGAGTCGGGAAGTCGGTAAACACGGGATTTAATAGCGGACAAACATACTCAGAGCAACCAACGTTAATGACCGGACAGGGAAACATACTCGAACGTGGACTTAAATATACAGGACTAATTACCAGCTACTAGACACAGCTGGGAACACCGGGATTCCACATGTGGTAAATGAGGGTGGTGTGACACACGGAAGGATCAGACGACAGAACTTCCCCCCCCCTCAAAGGTGTGCACTCCGGGTGCGCCTAAAGGGACAAAACAAGATCTGGGAAAACAGCACAGACACACAGAACAGGCTCGGGGGCAGCAACCAAGACACCAATTGACACACTATAGGGAATGCAGACAGACACAGAGGCACCAATGATGGAAACACAGAACCCAAGGAGGGGGACAACACCAGGGGATAAACCAATAGGAGGAACAAGGGCAGAGCAAACGGACAAGGAGCAAACACAGGGGGCACAAGACCAGGGGACAAGGAAGCAAAGCGCGGGGGGAAGCAGGGAGCCGGAGGGAACCCCGGCAGGCAGAGAGCAGGAGCAGGAGGGACAGAAGGAGGAGGGAGGAGAAGGGGACACTGAAGGAGGCGAGGAGGGAGCAAAATCCGTGGCAGGCGAAAGGGTAGCCACAGCCGGCGAAGGCACAGGCGAGTGACGAGTCAGAGCAGGGGGACCTGCAGGCAATCGATGAGGCGTCGGAGGCGGGACTGCAGCCGCCCGATGAGGCACCGCAGGTGGAGCCGCAGGTGACTGCCGAGCAGGAGCCAGGGGGATCGCAGGCGACCGCCAAGCAGGAGCCAGGGGGACTGCAGGCAACCTCCGAGCAGGAGCCAGAAGACCAACAGGCGACTGCTGAGCCAAAGCCAGGGGGACTGAAGGAGAGCCTGCGCAGGTGTCCTCTCCCTCTTCAGGACACTGAAAGACGAGGTCCTGGCTGGGATCTGCCACGTTGGGGTGGTGGCTGGGGTGACCCACCGGAGTGGTGCACTGGGGCAGTCATCAGGGAAATCCCTGAGGGGTCCCACTGAAGCTCCTGCTCCATCTCCAAGGGGGGAGGAGTGGTGGTCCAATGGTCCGGGACCTCCTCGGGGACAGGGGTCATGGAAACTGGGGTAGGAGCAGGGTGTGAGGGATCAGGAGCCGGGGGTATGGGAGCAGGAAATGGAGCAGGGCTCAGGGGTTCAGGAGCCCGGGCCAGGAACCAGGGGCACCAGAGCAGGAACCACCAGGACAGGAACCAGGAGTGCCGGTGCAAGAACCGCTGGCACAGGAACCACGGGGGGCGGAGCCAGGGTTTGCGCCTTGGCAGCGGGCGCCGCCTTTTTAGGGAACTTGGGGACCTGCGGGATGGCATCCCCAATAAACATGGCCCCCTTTATGGCCAGGTGTGTCCCCTTTAAGGGGCAAGCTGTAGGTACAGGCAGTGAAGAAGCGGGCAGACTGGCTCCAGGCGCAGGCAACGAAGCCGCGGGCAGACAGGTTTTGGGCGCAGGCAACGAAGCCGCAGGGAATCACGGTGACGTGAACACCTCCGTGTCAAGACTCGGGAGGGCCTCTTCCCAACATGCTGCAGGGCAAGCAGCGGAGACCGAGACGGCTCCCAGGAAGACACTCGGTGTGTCCGCTTGTCTTCAGGGGTATCAGGCACAGGAATCGAGAAGTCGGTAAACACGGGATTTAATAGCGGACAAACACACGCAGAACAACCAACGTTAATGACCGGATGGGGAAACATACTTGAACGCGGACTTAAATATACAGGACTAATTAACAACAACTAGACAAAGCTGGGAACACTGGGATTCCACACGTGGTAAATGAGGGTGTTTTTGGCAGACGGAAGGAACAGATGAGCAGGGCATGACAGTTTCTTGTTAAAATACACCACAAATGTCTAACAAAAAATACAAGTATTAAAAATATTTTCTTATGCACCGATAGCTGCACATGTACATATTTTTAATTGGAGTTGAGAGTTGGGGGTTGGAGCATCATCAGCTGGATGCCTAGGCTAACAGGCTCATATCTTGGGGATTTACTGTATAGTTCAAAATGACAAGTTATAGTAATAATTTGCTGAAATAAATAATTGGTAATAATTCACAGTTATTAAATGAAACTGAATTTAAAATGTTCAGTGCAGAAGTTTGTTACATATCTATTCATCTAAACATATTCTTATGCTTTATCCTGGGGGCATTGAGGTTGTCCAGGGGACTTTGAAGCTGTTAAGCATAGGACACATGGCTCAGGTACACCCTGAATGGGATGCCACTCCACACAAGGGCACATGGAAATTCACATACACAGTCACACACTGCAGGCATTTTAGAGACTCTATCCTATCTGCATGTGTTTGGACTGTGAGAGGAAAAGTACCCAGAAGAAAATAAATAAAATGCATTCTAATATATTTAACTTTTTACCTCCTCTCCATCATCTTCACAAACTCCCGTCTCATGAGGTAACCACGGCACAGGGCCTGAGTCATGGTGACCAAAGTGGCCAGTTTGTCATCTCGCATCTCCTCCAGTTGACCCAGCAGAGTAGCTTTGAAGAACACCTGGCAACAGATGTAGTAGATATTAGGTAAATAACAGGATTATAAGTCCTGTATTATGTGTCTCAAATAACATGACACATTCTCCAGATCTCCAGGCTTTTACCTTGGTGTGGCCAAGCTTGTACTGAGTGTGGTCCACATCTATTGAACCCAAGAGCTTCTCTGAAGCCTTCTTGTTATCAATAAACTTTCCTTCGGGAATCATGCTGGCATTCAGTATTTTGTATCTGAGGTAGTACATTTTTAAAAAATTATTTATGTTCTACATTATATTTATGATTATTACATCAGAAAACACTCCAGCAGATCTGAATGACAGCGAAAACCGGGATTTATTTAAACCGGAGCAGCCAAAATCAGAATCGCAATACTTGGATGTTGTCGGGGTCTGGAAGCAAGAGGGATCAATCCTACACTGAAGGGGACTCTGCACAGGAGTTAAATGGAGCGAGGATCTGGGGCAGACGAGCGGTGACAGGAACACGCATGGCAGGTTGGGTTAGGGCTGCACAAGAGACAAGCAGAAAGCACTTAGTACGTAGCCATATGGGAGCAACAATATCTTGCGAGATCACTTGGGGTTTTAAAGGGAGCTAGACAGGTGCGACTCTCTTCCTGATCGTGCCGGCATTCCTATGAGGGGGGGGGGGGGGGGGGGGGCGGGGGGAATGACAGAACCCCCTCCAAGACTGCCGCCTCCTGGAGGTTGAGATTGGCAATGTAGTTGACCCTGGGGATGGAAGCAGGCTTGTCAGGGTGATACTGGTGGAAGACAACCACCATGGCTGGGCCCAGGATGTCAACTGGGTCTGACGTTCACACATAAGTGCCATGAGGGGTGAGACGACTATACTAAAGGCTTTAATAAACCTAAGAAATGCTGTGTGGGGTCAGGGTTAGTCCTGAACTGCCTTTACCTTCTTGTCTTCCAGTATCAAGTAACCCAGGAACTTGAGGGATGTCCAATGTAACTTGCGCTTTTCTCCTTTCACAGACAGGTGGTTTTCACGAACATACTAAAGCACCTGGCAAACATTATGTAAATTTTCTTTGACAGAGGAGGTATACATGAGTTTGTCATCAATGTATACAATTAAAAACTTGTTCCGCATATCAGGCAGGACATGACTCATGAACCCATGGAAAATGTTAGGGCTGTTGGTCAAACTGTAGGGCATCACACAGTATTTGTATTGACTGATGGACATTGTAAAGGTGGCTTTCCACTCGTCAACTGCTGATATCTGGATGAGGTTGAATTCACTTTATAGATCCAACTTTGTAAATAATCGGGCATCGCACAGCTGTTCCAGGGCAGAGGGGATCAGAGGTAGCGGTACTCAACACTTGAGAGTAATGGCGTTCAGTGCCTGGCAGTCAATGAGTAGGTGGAGACCTCCATCCTTTTTCTTTGCAAAAAAGAAACCAGAAGAGATAGGAGAGGTAGATGGATGGATAATACCTTGAGTCAGGGACTCACAAACGTAGGATTTCATGGCTTCTTCTCGTGGCTGGGACAGTGCGAGGATGTCCTTTTGGCACCAATGCCCGATCCACCAGCTCAATCGAACAATCTGACTCCCGATGAGGAAAAACCTGGGATTTACCAGGTTATCCCTGAAGGCTTCATATTCATGGAAATCTGAGAACTTGCCTTCAGGGACCGGACTTTTCACGAACAAGATGCAGGTGGAAAAACAAGACTGAGATCATGTGCTCAGGTCCCCTGTGGCCCAGTCTCGTTGTAGATTGTGGAGATGCAACCACAGGTACCCCAAGATAATCCTGTCACTGACTGTTAGAAGGACCAGAAACTGGATGTCCTCTTTATGGATAACCCCTACCTGCATCTGCAGTATGGTGATAAGTTAGATCACCTTCCCATCAGCGAGGGGAGCCCCATTCACCGTTTGAACTGCGAGGGGAGCAGAGAGCGGGTCTAGAGGTACCACACACTGCGGGGCCTGCTGACAGCCAGTAAAATTCTCCGGGACAGTGGAGTCAGTTAAGGCGCTCTCTACCTGGTGCCCCTGAGCTCAGGACAAGCAGACAGAAACAAACATCTAGCTGTGGGAAATGGCAAGTGGATTTAGGACCCATACCTGGGTGGAGAGCACTGGTGCTCTCCTAGGATGGACTGAACAGGAATGAAGGATGTGCCTTGGCTCACCACAGTAGAAGCAGAGTCCCTGCTGTAACTGACTGTGACGCTCCTATGGGGCCAGTGGGGTTCTTCCCAACTGCATGCGCTCTGGCTTTGGGGCAGGGAGAGAGGGCAGATTCCGGGGGCTCTTTGGATGTGGCCGGGATCACTGGCACTCTCGCATGGTGTTATCGAGGGTCATGGCCCACTGGACATACTCCTTGAAGGTCCGGGCTATCCCTTTACGTGCCGTCTCCATCTGTAGATCGGGGCGCAGAGCGTGCCTAAACAGCACTTGGAGGCAGAAGGGTGGCCAATCCAGCCGCCCAGCAAGCATGTGGAATTCCAGTGTGAAATTTGTCACCGATCAAGCCCCCTGGCGAAGATTTGCGATGCGATTGCCAAGATTATGTCACACCTCTGGATCATCAAAGACTGCACTGAACGTTCATTGGAAAGGCACTGAAGATAGCAAAAAAGGCCTCTTCCCCATCCACAGGGTGGTAGCCCACTAAAGGGCTCTTCCTAATAACAGGGAGGTTACGAAATGCACCCGATCAGTATCTCCCTGAAATATATCAGGGTGATGATCAATGTAAAGCCCACACTGCATTAAAAATGCCCGGCAGTGATTGGGATCTCCAGTTTACTACTCTGGCACTGCAACAGGAATCCCTGCCCCCCGCGGAGGTGTGTTCAGGAACGGGGCAAACGTCAGCGATGCCTTGCTATAACTGACTGACTAAGGTTGTAAAATCGTCATTCAGTGCCAGGGCATCCTGAAGCTGTTTCTGGAGATCAGCCAGGCCCGTCATGTATTCAGCAAGGTATTCTGTCACGACAGAAACTCCAACGGATGTGAAAGGCAAAGAAAGACGAGTTTTATTTAAACCGAGGCAGCCAAAAGCAGAAACACAAGACTGGGACGTTGTCGGGTTCATGAAGTGGAGGGGTCTGGAAGCCAGAAGAGATTAATCCTACACTGGACAGGAAGTGACACGGAGAGGGGATGCGGGGCAGACGAGCATGGACACGAAAATACAGGGTAGGTCAGATTAGGGCTGTACAAGAGACAAACAGAAAGCGCTTAGTACGTGACCACATGGGAGCAGCAATATCTCGCACTGAATGTGAGATCCTGATCATGCTGATATTCCCACAAGGGGGAGGCATGACACTGATTCATATTTCGCTGCAATTATTTATAGATGTAAAAACCAAGGATATTTCATTTGAAAAGTTATTATATTGATTGAGTAATCCATGAAACAGAAGTGTTTAAAATGACCTCTGCTTGAAGTCACCATAGAGGATTCTGCAGGGGAAACCCTTCCTGCAGATCCTGATACCTTCCAGCACACCGTTACACCTCAGCTGATGGATAACCAGGAAGTTCTCCATCAGACCTGGAGGACAAATGAAAGTAAAGGAATTATACATAAAAACTGAATGAATCTAGTGAAACTCCTTTAATGTGGATGTTTACGCAGTTGATGTAATATGCAGTCCTGTACAAACCTGGTGTCTTTGATTCATTTGGAATCAGGCAGCGCACAAAGTGAGGGTGAGTGCTTCTCAGGTTGGTCATCAGCTTGCCCAGGTTCTCCTGTAGGATGAGACGATGTATATTGTTTATAGAAAAGTTCTAGCCTGGCAGAGTCAGTTCTTAGTGTGTTTGTTGGCACATTTAGCTAATCAGTCATGCCCCATGTTTGTAAGGCCTTACCCTTGAATTTATGTATATGTGTGCATGTGTGTGCGTGTGTGTGTGTATGTGTGTGGTGTGTGCTGTATTGGTCTCTAGGTGCTCCAAGAACCACTCTCCCACTGCCCATCCATCCATCCATCCATCTCCATCCATCCATCCATCCATCCATCTCCATCCATCCATCCATCCATCCATCCATCCATCCATCCATCCATCTCCATCCATCCATCTCTCCAGCCGCCTCCTCCAGCTCCACCAGGGAAATACCAAGGTGTTCCCAAGTCAACCAAGAGATTTAATCTCCTCAGCATGTCCTGGGTCTACCCCAGGGCCTCCTCCCAGTTTGCTATGTCTAAGACACTGAGCCTAAGGCTGAGGCTAGACACCCTGCGGAGGAAACTCATTTCTGCCGCCTGTATTCGTGATCTCAATCTTTCGATCACTACCCAAAGGTCATGACCATAGGTAAGAGTAGGAACGTAGATCAACTGGTAAATCAAAAGCTTTGCCTTCTGGCTCAGTTCCCTCTTTACCACAACAGAATGGTACAGTGTCCGCACATATAGGGCTGCACGATGTCACATTACATGACAAATGTTTTGCCAATCATCTAAAGCCCTGGTGATTATTGCGTATGCACCATATATTCACAAATACATTCTGATGTGATATCGTGCAGCCTTGCTTCCATTCCATTACATTTGTTTGACAGAAGAAATGCCTTTTGAAAAGTTACTATTTTTGGTAGCTGTGCAGCAATATAGCTTAGAAACAAGAGAGTGTGCTATAATAATAGCTGCTTAAAAATAAAATAAGGCAGGATAAAAATTATTATTATATCTGTGGTACAAAAGTATAAACATTAGGCATTCAAACTGGGTTGTGTTGAAGTCTTCACAAAAATTCATAAAGAGTTCCCGTATACTGTAGGCCTAGCAATCCGGATCAAGCTACTTAATAGCATTCAAATTTTTATTTGTGGGTATGAGATCAGTGCCATCTCTTATCAACATTAATGTCACAATCCATTCTCATATTCTTTACATATAGCAAGTAAACTCTTGGAAGATTTCCTTCAGTGAAATGTAACCATACCCTGAACAGAGCAGACACAGTCTGGAAGGAGCCACCCTTCTTCTTGCCCTTCTTGCCTCCACCACTCTCTGCTCACAGAAAAAGTAATCAAGCATAAATGTTGTTAGTGTTAACATTAAATATGTCTTTCTCTGGTGGCTTACCATCTGTGAAAAGAAATCTACTTGACAACAATTCAACTAGATTGCTTTCTTGTAATAGGGTATTATAGGGCATATACATAACAAAACTATGCAAATAATGAAAATGTGTAAAAAGTACCATCTGTTGATGCATGAGCTGCATACAGGTGTGCCAGTAGTTTCATTGATGACTTCTGGTAGAGTTGCACAACAGAGTCATTCAGTGGGTCCTTGTTCTTGTCCAGCCAGCCGATAATGTTGTAATCCACTGTGCCAGCATAGTGCACCAGGGAGAAGTGGGCCTCAGCCTTGCCTTTTGAAGGTTTGGGCTTTTGGAAGGCAGCAGATTTACCCATATGTTGGTCATACAGTTTGTTCTTGAAGCTTGTGTCTGTAGCCTTGGGGAACATGCACTCCTCTTCAAGGATGGAGAAGATGCCCATTGGCTGTTGGAGACATAATTAGACAGAGACAGATTATTGAAGCCAAATGAGGAGAAAAAGGACTCACATAGAACAATATCCATATCACATACCTTCTCAATAAGCTCAATGCAGGCAGCCAAGTCCATACCAAAGTCAATGAACTCCCACTCAATCCCCTCTTTCTTGTACTCCTCTTGTTCCAGCACAAACATGTGATGGTTGAAGAACTGTTGCAGTTTCTCATTGGTAAAGTTGATGCACAGCTGCTCTAAAGTGTTGAACTGATGTGAGAAACACTACATATTATTATATACAGCAAATTACAAATACATTTATCACCTGATCTACGATTGATTGATAAACAATAACCTGACATGGCAAAAAATATTTCATTTCATCTCATTTCAATTTGCAAACATTTTGCAGTCAGTTCAGTTCTGTTCGATTAAATTCAGTCCAATATAACACTTTTAAGAAGGAGTTTTTTGACAAGGAACTCTTTTCAATCCATTAAGTGCATGTCTAACACTGTAGCAAGGAAAGACCCTCTCGTGCTGAGAAGCATTGGAAGGAATCACACTCGAGGGAAGCTCCTCCAACTCTGGGGGATATTGGGGACGTGCTACTTGGTTATTTAAACTGTATGAAGTAGAATCCACGAGAGAAGTGATTAAGCATCTGGGCAACGGTGTATGCAGTTATCAAAGTGTACTAGGCTCTCCATTTATCTGCATCTAGGGTTCGTATAGCTTAGGTTCAGTAAGTGTTACACATGTTATTTATTTTTACAAATTTTGCTTTTATTTTCTTGGAACAATGAAGAAATTAATGTTTTCTGGTAACAGGGAAGGGAAGACTGTTTCTAAGTGTACGAGGCGCAGACAGATAATAGAAGTAAACAAGAAGAATTTTCGGTATTTTGTATCGTCACAGATCTGTTTTTTTTTTTTTTTTTTAAATAAGTTTTTGGTTTCTGGAACCCTTAAGCATATATACTGTTAAAATTAACAGAGATGTAATTTACGGATGGTATTTCAGGAACGGATTAGGTTACTTATTGAAGGATTGTTGTAGTAATATCTTGTATTTAACATAGTTACTGAATAGAACAAATGCTAACATCACTCACATCAAAGATTTCAAAGCCAGCAATGTCCAGCACACCAATGAAGAACTGTCTCTGCTGCTTGGTGTCCAACATCTCATTGATACGCACCACCATCCATAAGAACATTTTCTCGTAGACTGATTTGCACAATGCCATGGTAGCATTGTTAACCTAGTTCATGAAAACAGGAAGACAAATGTGTGCTTTATGAGATGTTTATTGTTAAAAATACTTTCATTACTGGTGTGAGATAATTGGTTACATGGCAAGAATACATGACCAAATAGGGAAGGCTATTGATGTGCTGATACTGAAAAACCATATTATTTTAACCCATCTCATTAGTTAGAATAGAATGTAGTATATTTTTCGTTAAATGTGTTACATATCCAGAAAATCAATTCAATGTTAACGCTGCATTCCTTACCTGAGGTACAGTCTGGCCCTTGGTCACAAACTCATTGCCGACCTTCACTCTGGGGTAGCACAGAGCCTTCAGCATGTCAGCTGAGTTCAGGCCCATGAGGTAGGCGATTTTATCAGCCACTGAAATACGAACAATATGTTTGGTTAATGATCTATAACTCTGGGTAAATTATCTTAAGGTTGTGATATCATATCAGTTACCCTCAGTGCCATCAGGTTCTGCCTGCTCCTCTCTCTGCTTCTGCTTGAACTTCATGTTCCCA
>JAODJU010000130.1:8176653-8187418 GCA_026776725.1 Gnathonemus echidnorhynchus
CACCGTCTGGATGAGGCTGAGAGCCTGGCCATGAAGGGTGGAAAGAAACAGCTCCAGAAACTGGAAGCCAGGGTGAGGAATACAACTGATAAACGTGTTTATGAGAAGGCTACTAATCTCTTATCATTTGGTAACTTCAAAATGAAATGGGGAAAAAATGGATGGACTTACATTTTTCATATTTTGTATATTATTAGCATATTACTGCTTTACCATTTGACAAATATTTGAGAAAGCCACAGGAAAAAAAATCTAAATTTTTACATTTAAGGTACGTGAGCTGGAATCTGAGGTTGAAGCTGAACAGAGACGTGGAGCTGATGCTGTTAAAGGTGTCCGTAAATATGAGAGGAGGGTCAAGGAGCTTACCTACCAGGTAGATTTTTATATATGTTTATATAAACATTTATATTAATTTTTACAGAAACATGGCAGACAGTACAGTGAGGACTGCAGGTATCTAATAATCTATACATTCTGTAGACTGAGGAGGACAAGAAGAATGTGAACAGATTGCAGGATCTGGTGGACAAGCTGCAACTGAAAGTGAAGTCCTACAAGAGACAGGCTGAGGAAGCTGTAAGTATCATTTTCTATTAAAAGATGCTAATTTCCTGCGATAGGCTGGCCCCCTGTCCAGGGTTGTTCCCTGCCTCGTGCCCGTTGCTTCCGGACCCCCCGCGACCCGGTAGGATAAGCGGCTTGGAGAATGGATGGATGGAAGATGCTAATTTCCCAATTCCAGAGCTGAGCCATAATATGATTTCCACAAAAATTGAATTCTAATCATATTCATGTCCTGCCAAGCCGATCCTCCTGTTTTGAGTCACGCCTATTCCGCAATTGTCTTACTGTACCTCTCGTTTCTGTCCTTCTGTGATTTACTTTCCGCTCATCCTTACTTTCCGTGATCCTTACTACACCTGCCTCTCATTGTGCTCCCTCGTTAGTCCCTGTTATAAGTGCCTCCCAGTCCTGTACTCCCCAGTTCTGACATTGACGTTGCTATCTCTGTTAGTTTTGTTGTGAGTCCCAGTTTTGACCTTCCTTGTGTTTTCCTGTCTACTGATTTATGATAAACCCATCTTGTTTTTGCCCTTCGACCCATCCTACACAACAGTGATCATCTGATGAAATATTATGACTGTATGACCTGTATCTTGAACCGAGACATTATCTCTAAAATGTTTTATATTTTGAGTCTTTAAAGAGTAGAATTTATTTCATCTTCAGCTTGTTAGTTTTTTCTTAAAAGACAAAAAGTTTAAAACTGTATAATTATATTAAAAGGGAAAGTTGACTTACTGATGAGGTCTTTGACTGCTGTACAGGAGGAACAGGCCAACACTCACCTGTCCAGGTTCAGGAAGGTGCAGCATGAGATGGAGGAAGCCCAGGAGCGTGCCGACATCGCTGAGTCTCAGGTCAACAAGCTGAGAGCCAAGAGCCGCGAAGCTGGAAAGGTATAATAAGTTCCAGTCATGCCTATCACACTGCACCCTGTGGTAAAGGATGTCAGGTAAAAGGCGGCGTACGTCCTGGATGGATATCCGTCTGCCACACTGACTATCAGCAATTTAGAGACACCAATCCACCTAATGACTGTACCCACACAGACACTGGGAGGACCTATAAACTGCATATACACAGTCAGGGGAGGGATTTAAACCCTGGAGGCGGGAGGTTACAGTGCTCATTGTTTATGCTAAGTCCACCTTTTAACTTTTACTGCATAATAAACTGTGTTAGTATAACTGTAAAAGCAAAAATAAAGAATCTAAAGCATTCTAACTGGTTTTCTTATTTTTTTAAGGGCAAGGAGGCCGAATGAGGGATGAAAACAACATGAGACAAAGTAACGAGAAACCATATAATATGACTTTCTTGTGAACTGTCCTTCCACAAAAAATTGTCAATAAAGTTACTTATTCATGTCTGCAAAAAAACTGGTAATTTTGAAATTTTTGAAATCGATGATTAATTCTTTTTAGAACTTGAAGCACTGTTGGACCATTTTAAAGGCAACTAAAATTCTTATGCCATTGTGCTCATTAATTTTTTCCATCCAAAATTTAACAAGAGACCACATTTCCACTCAATAAAAACAGTGTGACAAAATGTCATGGAAAATGGCTTTGGTATCATGCATACATATTTAGTGTAGACTGGCAGGTGTAATTTTACAAAGCAACAAATTACAGTGTATAACAGGTCACTCATCTTTTGTTTTCAAGTGTAATCCAGGATTCAATTCAGATCAATTCAATTTTATTTGTACATCCATTTCCACATTACATTGCCTCAAAGTGCTTTACATTATTCCTGTCCAATGTCCCCAGACAGCAAAGCAGAGGTGAGAGTGACAAGGAAAAATTCCCTAGTAAGAAGAAACCTTGGGAGGAACCAGATTCAGAGGGGGAATCCATCGCAATATATATGCTCCAAATTTTTAAGGCCGCAGTGGTGCAGGAAGCAGGAGGATAACCTGCAACCTGGATTTCTCTAGGAAAAAAAGATGGCCATTCATACATATTGTACACATGAATTTCATCATACAAATACACTTTTCAAATATACTATCAGTATAGTCTTCCATTCAGGTTCATGGTATTCTATTACTTGGAAAAAATATTTTCATGAGTAAATTTCTTTACACACTATTACATCCTCTTTAAATTCTCCTTCAATCCAATTTTAAAACATTTACAGTATGTTGAAATGAAATCCTTGAAAAACATTAGAAAATGGGACAGCATGGTGGTGCAGTGGTTAGCACTGTCACCTCACCCCCCTGGGACCCGGGTTCAAGTATCTGCCAGGGTTCTGTCTGTGTGGGGTTTGCATGTTCTCCCCATGATGCTTTTGCCAAAAACATGCTGAGTCTGACTGAAGTTACCAAATTGCCCACAGGTGTGTGTGTTTGAGGGAATGGGGTGTGAATGTGCCCTGTGATGGGTTGGTGCCCCATCCTGTGTTGTTCCTTGCCTTGCACCCAAAGGCTCCGGACCCCCCATGACCCTAAACAGGGTAAGTGGTTTCAGGAAATAGATGGATGTTGTGAATTATGTGAAAAGGCAAATAATGTTCGTATGAAGTAATGGGAAAAATCAACAAAACAGCCTCCACTCCCACGTCATGTTAGTTTTAAAGCTACAGCATTTATAATTACAGCAAGACATACAACAGCTGAGAGTCCACTTATTAAAATGTAATTTTCAGCCTGTAAACAAAAACTCAAGTCCAACCTTAAGAACCAACTGAATGATCAACTCTTTTGTATTTGCATGCATTTCACCATATTTATGTATTATTAATATCTCTATTATTATAATACAAAGATGCATGGTTACTGATTGTGGTCAGTTCCATTTTTGTCTGATTAGTACTTGCAGAAGAACATAAAAAACCAGCTATGGTCTGTTGAATTACATACCAAATATAAGGATTAAACCCAGCATTTCTGTCTTTTTGTAATCAATATGTTTATTTTCGTCTATTTGTTGACTGATAAAACATGTCAGAGGTTCTTCAATCTCTCCAGCTGTAAAAACATTTATATGCCTTTCTGACAATGCTTTTTATCAATCCCACAGAGAATTTTTGATTAATTTATAAGCTCAGAACTAAATTAGTACTCAGCACACATAATAAAAATTATTTATTCAGATTTGACTTCACAAGACATTAAACAGGGTGTCCAAGGCTTTTGGGAGTAGGTTTGTATTGAATAATAAGTGCAAATTAAATATGTGATTATGATCTTTGAAACTTCATTGAGAATTTCGCAGAGAATCTCAAAAGTTGAAATATTAAAAACTATAAAAACTATAAATAATCTTGACATATTTTAAAAAGAAGGGCATATTTTATGTTAACCCTAACCTAAGGTACAACAGATTAATCATTATTAATTAAAAATAATGGAGCAAAAGTTCAAACCAGCAGAATATTATAAATATAACACGAACATAAACATGCATTTATATTATTAGTAAAAATACTAAACTGATAAATGCAAATTTAAAAAACTGTTGTCAAATACCTTATTTTTGCAACAAAGATGATAGTCAGTAAGCCTGCTAATCATTTTCAAACCTACCGCATTGCGCCTGACTTTTGTGAAGGGAAAGAATCTCAAGACCAATTAGATATAAAAGTATGGTCAGAAGCTAGCTTCGCAATAAAACCAAGTGTCTATTTTTGCATTTAATCCAAATGAGAACGCTGTCTTACGGTTACTATATCAAGTATCACATTTTATTAAATATATAACCTGACATCTGTCATAACTGTAACCCTTTTCATTTTTAATGCCTAATATTCTATGGCCAGTATGATATCACCTTTACCATTGAAAAATGAGTTTTACTACATCATATATCTAGAATTTAAGTAGTATAATTTGATCCTTTGTTGGCTACATAGTGAATGCATGAGGTTACTTGGAGGAACTTCAGTAACTTTAGCTCTACCTATTTCAAGGACTGGGAATTTTCTTGCCTGAATAACCTAGATGGACATCATCCACAGTGTATTAAAGTGTTCCATCCCTACAGACAACAATTCTGTCTCCCAAAAATGGCATATATTCTAGAAGGTAAAGTCAAGAAGAGAGGATTTGTAACTCATTCATTTACCAGAATTCCATGTGTCATCTTAGTCACAACAATAGAATCGCATAATTCATCCCATACTATATCATTTATCAGCATATATGATTAATGATACAATGTTAATTTCAGATAAAACAAAAAATATTATATACTGATACTACTGAATAAATCTCATTATTGCAAAGCATGATACAAAATAGCAATAGTAAAACATAATTAAGAGAATTAATTTGCAATACAGTTGCATCCTACTTCTTAATCCCTTTGGGCAGTCACAGAAATGCTAAGTGTTGCAAATTTGAAATTGGGAGAGACAAGAACTATAACCAACTTGTTCCAGAACATCATGCCTCCAGGCCAAAATGGACAGAAATGAAGCTGCCTTAGCTCTAATATTCAAACAGCTTAAATGAACCCAGGAACCTGTATACACCTAAATATTTTACTGTTAGAATTAGCATTACTCAAGAGTTGCTGCAGCTGTCATCTGCCATGCCCATATGTAGAGAAACATGAAAGAAGACTTCTGCCCACCAATATTCCAGCCTCTTCTGCTAGTCCAAGGGGGGGGCGGGGGGCGAGTGGCGGGGGGATGCACCCTGCATGGGATGCTAGTCCACAGAAAAGGCTAAATAAGGATTCATAAAAGAAAACTTGTAAAACCAAATCACGACCCTCTACTGTTCAATGTTGATGAACTGAGTATCAGAGACCTGCAAATGGCAAATTCGGGGTGCAACGACCAATTGGTGTTAAATATGGCTGTTGTCTGCATTTATGGTAAAAAGAAAGATATATGAATATCATTTTGCATGATGTAAGGTAATATGAATGCACCAGTGAAATGCCTGCTATAGTTATGCTTTGCATTATTTTAAATATTTATGTGGTCTTCATAAATTCCATTATAGATCAATTTATCACCTAAGGTCTTTTAGATGCCACCCATTTGATAACAGTAAGGTAATCCCCAAAAATTTATGAAACAAGTTTTTCATATAACCTCCAAAAAATGTCATCAATATACTATCAATCAGACATTAATTTAGATTTTTAATTTAGAACTGCACAATTTGTCTTTGAGCTGGAACATTACATTACATACTACAAACAAAGTTTAGCCAGTTACAAGTAAAAGCAAATCACTCCAGTCTGACACTAAACACTATTAAGAATCCTGTAATTTATACCTCTGACAGTTGTGTAATCTTTCAGTAAAACCCTATGCTCATTAATTAGAACTAAAGTTCTAATGATGATAATACTAGTACTTGTATTTGTATTCATGACGTATTCAATTCTGAGCAATAACTTGGACATATCTATCTATCTATCTATCTATCTATCTATCTATCTATCTATCTATCTATACACACACACACACACACACACACACACACGGCATATATATGCTTTTACAACCATTTCTAAATCTCTCTATCAAACTACATGTTAAAAATACTTTAATTACTAGTGTCAGGTAATTGGTCACATAGCAAGAACACATGACCAAATAGAGAAGGTTATTTCTGCTGAGTTTAAATTTCTCTATAAAATAAACTGCCTTGGGCTTCAACAAGGGTTGACAGTGACACAGCAAAGGTAAGTGAATGTTTTTACAAAACGTTATAACTGATGCTAACTTTAAAATAAAATTGATATTCAAATTCCATTTAAATGTATGTTTATATTCAATTGTTGAAAGCAAAGAACAAAATGTAACAATACTTGGCAAGTTTTTTAGTAGAGTCAGTCCTGCCACAATGTGTGACATCAAAGTGTGAATCTGATCAAACGCAAGTTCGGCATGTTCAGTTGAAGTGGTTTCTAAGCAGTTCTCCACATAGTCATAAGAACCATAGGAGATGTTTATGATAAATTTAATTAAGTAATTAATTATTATTTCTTATTTAAAATGCATATAATTTCATTAATGGTCACACTGTTTTAATTTAATTAATTTAATTTTGCGTAAGTTACTAAGTTTCAGAGTTACATTCCTCTAACCCTATTTTTCCCATTGGATATGTGTATTTTAGTATGCAATTTCAGGGAATGCAAAGTTTTTCCAGGAACACATTGGTCATGTTGTAGCAGCATTGACTGGACTTAAAAATCAGTTTCACAAAAATCTGTTAAAAATTCAGTCAAATGTTAAAAGTTTCCTTTGCAGATTTCCACCTTCTATCTTTCTCTGCTGGCCTTAAAGGAGATAAATAATTATTAAATATGTGTGAAAACAAATGTTTCAGATATAACACATACTTTACAAACCCCGATTGTTATAACACGCTTTATTAACGTCAAACATATTCAGTTTATTAGCCAACATAATTATTGTTATTCAGTTATTTCACTATTTTATTCAGCACTTTCCTCATGAAGTGCAATGATGAGTGTGGAACCGCATACTGTAAGGATGACTCCACATGGTCATTTTTTTAAAAGCATCACTAATTTTAGCGAACCACCATCATGAATGGGGACAAGGATGTGGAGTGTTTTGGCCCGGCAGCCATTTACCTCCGGCAGCCAGAGAAAGAGAGGATTGAGGCCCAGAACAAACCCTTTGATGCAAATACAGCCTACTTTGTGGCTGAACCAAAGGAGATGTACCTCAAAGGGGTCCTGGAAAGTAGAGAGGATGGCAAAGCCACTGTTAAGACTTTGTGTGGGCAAGTAAGTACGACTGTGTACCTAACAGATTTATTAAGGATCATCAGCACAAAAATATTAGGCTTTTCTTGTAATGATTTTTTTTATTAGAATTGTGATAATGATAATCGCTACCAGTTTTGCACATAAAACAATATATTTATTTTTATTTTTAGGTTATTCTTTTTGAAAGTTGCTTTACTTGCACTTCTGGAAAAATCACTGTGTCTCTTTAAACCAGACCATCACAGTTAAGGAGGATGACATTCACCCCATGAACCCTCCAAAGTTCGATAAAATGGAGGACATGGCCATGATGACCCACCTCAGTGAGCCCGCTGTGCTGTACAACCTCAAAGAGCGTTACGCAGCATGGATGATCTACGTAGGTTTCTACATTAAATCTGTTTTATGAGTCCTTTCATATAAAAAAGTACATGTATGAATAAATGTTTACTTTCTGTATTGCAGACCTACTCCGGGCTGTTCTGTGTCACTGTGAACCCCTACAAGTGGCTCCCAGTGTACGATGCTGTTGTTGTGGCTGGCTACAGGGGCAAGAAGAGAATTGAAGCTCCTCCCCACATCTTCTCCATCTCTGACAATGCCTTTCAGTTCATGCTTACAGGTATGAATAACCCAAAATAAAAGAAATTGTGTAGTTTTATGAAACATGTATCAGTTTTAAATATTTCACATATTACTTCTCTAAAATTGCTAGTCACGCAATATTTGTATTTTGAATGAAAAGCATACTTGTTTTTGAAATACAAAATAACAAATTTCCTAATCATTCATACAGATCGTGAGAACCAGTCGATCTTGATTACGTAAGTGTCTGAATGCAGAATATAGATTTAATAACTAATAGTGAAATCCAAACAAAAAAAAACTAATATAAACAGACGAGAGTCACGAGAAAACTAAAATGAATAAGGATCATCTACGGTTAAGGTCATAATTATTAGCCCCCTGTACAAAATTGAACAAAACCATAAACCTTACTAAGAAAAATTACTAGTATTTAAAGTGTTTATGAGAATTGCTTCCAAAAGAACATAGACACAATTTCCAAGAAGTTTGATGAAAATATTTTACTGATGCACTTCACTGAAACAAGGAAAACATAAAAACAGCATGGCCAAAATGATTAGTCCTCTGAGAATTAATAGTCAATAGTATAGCCCTTCTGACTCACAACTGATACCAACCTTTTACTGTAGTTTCTCACAAGGTAAAGTCTCCTGAGGGATCTTAGACTATTCTTCTATAGCAAATTACTTCAGCAATGTAGATGGTTTTTATAATTGTTTGCAAATTAGATGGTTTTTGAGTGTGGACCTTAAACCTGAGCTCTCGCCAAATATTCTCAATAGGGTTGAAATCTGGGCTTTGAGATGGCTACTCAAAGACCTTGATTTTGATGTCCCTCAAAAAGTTCTGGACCAACTGTGATGTGTGCTTTGGGTCACCATCTTGCTGAAAGACCCAGCAATGATCCAAAGCCAGACTAGCAGAAGACTCCTTCAAATTATCCTTTAAAATGTCAACATATTCTTCTTCTTCCATTATGTCATGTACATGAATCAGGTTTCCTGTGTAGGAAGCAGCAAAACAAGACTCTAGACTCAGAAATGTTTATTGTCAGCCCAGCCATATACAATTCACAGAGGGTTGAAACTGTGTTTCTCTAGGAAGAAATGGTGTGACAATTAACAATGCAGGACAGAAATAAAGTGCAGCTATGACATGACAGTGCAAAGTCAGACAAGACAATCCCACAAACTATTGCAACACTGAAGCGCATCAGCAAAGGACAAACAGCAAATAGTGCAGTGAATGGGTAGGAGGTTGAGAATTAGCTTTGGAATAATAGCGGCAAATAAAAACTGAAACACAGTATAAAAACAGTAGCAGCATGAAATACAATGTAGAGCAGAATAAGATAAAAAAGACAGTATAAACCCATTTAAAGAGTACAGTAGAAACACAGCAGGGAGGAGAACAGTCCACGTAAGAAGTGTTTGGGATCTGCAACAATACTGACTGCATGGCAGTACAGTTCTGTACAGTTCTGTGAGTGGTGGGAGAGGGACACTGATCTTCTCAGCTGTCCTCACTATACTCTGCAAAGACATTTGGTCAGCACTGTTGCAGTTCCCAAACCAGAAAGTGATGCAGCTGCAGAGGATGCTGTTGATGTTCCCCCAGTAGAAACTGGTAAGGATGGCAGGGGGAAGGCTGGCGTTTCGTAGCCTCTGCAGGAAGTGGAGGCGCTGCTGAGCTTTCTTGGTGATAGTGTTGAGAGCCCAGCTGAGGTTGTCCATCATCTGCTTATGTGAAGAGGAGTGTGTGGGGCGGGGTTCCTCCTGAAGTCGATAACCATCTCCTTTGTCTGATCAACATTCAGGGTCAGGTTGCTGTCTTGGTACCAGTCCACCAGTTGTCTGACCTCCTCTCTGTATGCAGACTCATCGTTGCTACTTATGAGTCCCACCACTGTTGTGTCATCTGCAAACTTAATGATGTGGTTTGAGCTGTACTGAGCAACATAGTCGTGTGTCAGCAGGGTGAACAGCAGTGGACTGAGCATGTATCCCTGGGGGGATCCAGTGCTTAGGCTGATGGTCCTGGAGGTGTTGGTTCCTATACTGACAAACTGAGGCCTGTTAGTTGGGAAGTAGAGTATCCAGTTACAGAGTGAGGTGTTCATGCCCAGTAGGCCAAATTTCTCTATCAGTATCTGTGAAATAATTGTATTGAATGCTGAGCTGAAGTCTATGAACAGCATTCTGACGTAGCTGTCTTTTTTGTCCAGTTGAGAGAGGATGAGGTGGAGAGCAGTTGAGATGGCATCATCTGTTGTCTGGTTGGAACAATATGCAAACTACAGTGAATCAAGTTGTTCCGGGAGGTGGGCCTTCCTGTGTCCCAGTACCAGCTTCTGTAAGCACTTGGTAATGAGAGTAGTGAGCGCTACAGGCCAGTAGTCGTTCAAACAGAACACAGTTGACTTCTTGAGCACTGGGATGATCCTTGTTGTTTTGAGGCAAACAGGAACACTGCTGTGCTGAGGGATGCATTAAAGGGCGTTTTTCCACCGCATCAGGTACCGTACTTTCAGTACTTTCGGTACTTTCAGTACTTCCATAAAGTTCCGAAAGTTTGGTACTTCTTTCGAGTCGGTTTTCCACTGGCGTGAAAAAATGGTACCAGCGCCAAATGACATCATCAGTGACCGCCCCTGACTGACAGCCCAAAATTAAAACGAACAGTTTAGGCTGGAAAATGTTATGTCATGTTATGTCAGCTTCTATCACAGTATACGATTCAGTAAAATCCAAATCATGCTGCCATAATTTACGTTTACGTAGGTACACTTATTACTTTGGCTAAGCCGATCAAAGCAGTAAGAATTAGCTTTTGAAAGCAAACAAATTATTTAATTATGTTTTTTGATTTTCAAGCGGCATTGTTCGGTGTTTCGCGTGTGCCCC
>JAODJU010000130.1:8260744-8273841 GCA_026776725.1 Gnathonemus echidnorhynchus
CAGGACACCAGCGCCCACCTGGAGAGGATGAAGAAGAACCTCGAGGTCACAGTGAAGGACCTGCAGCACCGTCTGGACGAGGCTGAGAGCCTGGCCATGAAGGGTGGAAAGAAACAGCTCCAGAAACTGGAAGCCAGGGTACATTACATTACTGTTTACTGAACATTTGCAGTTTTTTTTTTTTGCTTTTTGGCAAATTAGGCAAAAAAACAAACCCTATGTTAGAATCCATGCTGTAATGAAAACCAGCAGGAAAGATGCGCTGTAAGGACCAAGGGTGAGAAAAACTGGACGTGGTTTTGTCAAAAAAAAAAAACTTGAATAGCAATTTCCAATAGCAAAAGCAGTAATTTATGCATTTTTTATTTATTTAAGGTGCGTGAGCTGGAAGGGGAAGTTGAAGCTGAACAGAGACGTGGAGCTGAAGCTATTAAAGGTGTCCGTAAATACGAGAGGAGGGTCAAAGAGCTTACCTACCAGGTAAGACTTTAGCCAAACTTATAGAACTGCACTGTATTAAAGGAAACCATACATAGCAATACATTTAATAAATCAGTAAAAAATACTCAAATTGAACTGGCCACACCTGAAAAAAACATACTTGCACAATTGATTTCTTCTATCAAAGACTATTTAGACCTTAGTCCAGTATATGATCAGGGAAAAAAAAGAGTATGAATTTGTTCCTTTGTTTGTCGCTGGTGATGTACAATCAAGGGTAAATGTACCTTTCAAGGTACAGAAATGGACTATGAGGAACATTTTTGTACCATTGGGGGTACAATAATGTTGTTTGTTCCATTGAAGATGTTCCTCAGAGTCCATTTCTGTACTTTGAATTAGGTTAAAAAGGTACACTTACCTACAGCTAGGGTATAATTGGCAGACCCTTGTAGGTAAATCCCCAGTGACAAGTAAAGGTAATTGGTACTCATTGTTTTCACACAGTGTAGAGACATGTGTGCAAAAGACAGTGTAGAGAAAATATTAGCTCAGAGTAGCTTACTGGGTACTGTTTTAGCCTTGTACCAGCAAAGCTCTAAACTGCTCTAACTGGAAGATACTAAGCATGGATTTATATCAGTTATTAATATTTTTCCTTAAAATCTGAATACACAGATATTACACTTATAACTTTCATTTCCCACAGACTGAGGAGGACAAGAAGAATGTGACCAGACTGCAGGATCTGGTGGACAAGCTCCAGATGAAAGTGAAGTCCTACAAGAGGCAGGCTGAGGAAGCTGTAAGTCAACATCTTAGTGCTGTTAGAAAATCAGGTTAAACACAAGGCTAATTATGAGAATTTTGTATGACTTTTAAATGCTTTCAGGGCAGTCAGTTAATTGATGAGAATTTCATGTTATTTTAAAGTGCTCAGTCTGTACATTTTCAAAGTTAATGCATGTTTGTCCCTATTATTACATGTAATGACGACATTGACACTAACGGTAATAAAGAGAAAAATCCTTGTTCATTTAAAACTGTTGCCATAATTCCATTAACAAAATCATATACTTTGGAAGACAGAGGCATGGATGAATCACCTTCTTCCTCATCCACAGGAGGAACAGGCCAACACTCACCTGTCCAGGTTCAGGAAGGTGCAGCATGAGATGGAGGAAGCCCAGGAGCGTGCCGACATCGCTGAGTCTCAGGTCAACAAGCTGAGAGCCAAGAGCCGCGACATTGGCAAGGTATATTCATGTTAAAATTTCATTCAACTAGTAAGGCAGTCTTCAACACTGCTATAGCCTTCTCAGTCAGGTGATGATGCCACTTCCAAATAGCAGTGGGTCTCTTGTACTTAACTGATTTTTTCATGAGAATATGGGCAAAATTGCTAAGAGTGCTTTTAATGCTAATAAAAATATGCATTTTTTAATGATAATTTTTATTTAGTTTTGATTTAGAAGTGCTAACCCGTTATGTTTGCGACACACCTGACTCAATATTATTTCATTAATTTATCATCAAAATGAAAAGCTTACCAGTGCTTGAGCAGTATTCTGTCCTTTTGAGTGAGGTAGGGATTCTTAGCATCTAGCTGATCCCTTTTACCCCTGATTAACGTGTTTTTGTAGAAATCTGAGAGATCACAAATATCTGGAATACAAATTTAAAGGGGAAACCTTTTCATAAAAATATATATTTTAAAACAAAGATTATTATAATAATAAAATTTTACACCTATATTATCATTAGATATTGTTAATTTAGATTTTGAAGGCTTTTAACACATTTTTTAATTGTATGAAGTTGAAACTGAATTCTTGTCTGGGACGAGGGTATTTTCTGACACAGGTCAAGTTTAAAAGTTAAAAACAATGAAAACAGGCCAATAATTATGTAAATCTTATTGCTTTCATACAGATAAATATTTTAAATATAACATTTCACCAAAAAAAAAATTAATTAGTATGTCAGTATATGATAATTTTATGTTTTTTCATTAAGATGTGATTTGGCCAAATTCTGAAGAATGGATGATGTGCAATATCATATGAATAACCATAAGGAGTTATGGGTTTATTTACTATGAATGAGTCCCTTGAATGTACAGTGACATATATTACATATACTCTCTATAGTGTGCTTGTCTGCATATGTATATGTGTTTCTTTCTCTTTTTTTTTTAGACCAAGGAGGCTGAATGAGGAAATGAAAGGCAGAAACCAATCACAGCTGGTGTAACAAGCAATCATACAATATGAATTTCTTGTGAAGCACCTTTATAGAAGTTAAAAAATAAAACTAGTCATGTCATAAGCTTCTGTCGTATTCATTTTTGTCACAAATGTTGTTCTTAACTACAATGGCATGTAACACAAGCAGTAAATAATCCAAACCTTTTCATATCTCACCTTACCTCTCTCCCCAGATCTCTGGTTAAATGACATTAAGTGTTGTTACTTGTGCCTCTCCAACAAGATCCATTAGTAGAACAGCATACAGAAGCGGGAACCCTAAGCAGTCTACTTCACCAGTTTGTTTGTCCATTCATTCATTCATTCATTCATTCATTCATCCATCCATCCATCCATCTAGCTATCCATCCATCCTCTCATTGTTTATCCAGTAGTAGGGCACACGTGGCCTAACACAGGGCACAAGGCCAGTGCAATCCTGGGAGGGGATGGCAGTCTATCATAGGGCACCTAAGCAGTACACTGAATCTATATTGACTCCAGTTTATTTTTGTGTTTTCCAAGTCCATAGTGTCAAAGTACCACTACAAGATAATTTAACAGAGTTACTTCAGGCCCCTTTTTAGCAGAGGCCCCTGGACTTAAGTCTGTGTATTATATACACTATATGGACATTAGTATTGGGACACACCTCTTAATCCCTGATTTCAGGTGTTTCATTGCCATAGTTGTATAAAATCAAGTACTCAGCCATGCAGTCAGGTTCACAAACTTCTGTGAAAGAATGGGTCATTCTGAAGGGCTCAGTGAGTTCAAGTGTGGTACAGTCATTGGATGCCACCTTTGTGATAAGTCAGTTCATGATATTTCTTCCCTGCTAGATATTCCATGGTCAACTGTTTGTGGTATTATTGCAAAGTGGAAGTGTTTAGGAACAACAGAAACTCAACCACGATGTGACAGACCATGTAAAGTAACAGAATGGGATTGCTGAGAATTGAGGCGCACTGTGCATAATGTCAAAACACTGTCAATATCACTTACACCTTCATTCAATAAATTAAATTCATTTTAACCTGTTAAAACTACATTTAGCTGTTGGTTAACTTGAAATTGCTTGATATTAAATCTAGCGGACTAAAATACTAAGCATATGGAAATTAATATGACAGTGTACATGCTGCTTTTTAAAATTCCATTTACTTGGTCTAATAGGCCCAGTTGGAAATTATTGTGTACGGTAAAATGTAAGGAGACCTGGCACACAGTGAGCTGTAACAGTCAAACATAGACACATCCATCCAGCTTTCAAAATTGTATCCTGCAAGGATGATGAGACCTAATTGTGAAAGGAGAATTTAAGTTATTCAAGTTTAAGATGATAATATGAATAATGCAAGGTAATCACATATATGATTATGTATGCTTTTATTATTCTTATTTGTCATTACACAATAGCTGTCAGAATTATGAAACTATAAGCACATTCATAAATACCTCTCTCTATATAGAGACAGTTTTAAGGAAGAATCTTTTTCTTATCTAGTGAGGTAGAAATTAATGATGGGTGGTAAAATTAAATCAACCACAAATCTCACTTTGCTAACCCCAAAAAAAAACCAAGAGAATACAGATTTCAAGAGAAAAAAACTGAATAGTAGCAAGGAGAAAACATCTGTTGGTGGTACAGGCACAGACCTTATTTGTTTGTAACTTACTTCACATTTACTTGCCATGTGATGAATTCTAGGGTACATCCTAGACTCAGTTCCCAGTGCAACCTGACTACAAAATGAGGCATCTGTTATTTCAAGAAGTATGATGGCAACTTTACACCCCTTTAAGTATTGCTGGAAACTTCACATCCCTTTGACTTTAAGTATGGCTGGCGTCTTTATATTCCTTTCAGACTGTGTGTACAACAGTTGATAATATACATTATATGGCCAAAAGTGTCCAGACACCCTGTCTAATTAGTGGAATTAGATAATTATACCAGTTGCATTTCTGACACAGGTGTGTAATTAAGCACACAGCCAAACACTAGGAGTAGAATATGGCTGGCATTGAAGAGCTCAGTGTCCTTCACTACGGCACCATCACAGGATGCTGCCTTTCCATGATTCAGTTCATCAAATCGCTGTACAGAAAGTCCTCTAAATACGAGTCTTCAAGATGTGAAATTTCAAAGATGCAAATGTGCATGTCCAATAAATTCAAATTATCATTTTTTTCTTTCATTTTTTAACCAATTTACAAAAAATCTGCATACGTATTCTCTATACAGTAACGTAGGCTCGCATGCTAGCGATAAGCAAGATCAACTGACTGAAAACAATGGGAAACTCTGTAGGGATGTTTTTGGTAGGGATTGAGGGTTGGGAATCGGAGCATTATCAGCTGGACTTGTGAACCTGCACATGGAACAGAACTGGTTTGTATCTTGGGGACTTACTGTACTGCTATATCTGTCCTAGTTAACTGTAAGTGAAGTGATTGTGAAGTGGAAACGCCTAGGAGTTCAGTTGTGATTTAGTTGAGCCTGGGTACTGAAGCACATAACTGAAGCACATAAAAATCACACATCTTGTGTTGGACAGCGCATTTACTATTTGTCAGGTGCTTAACAACATGTATTTCCTTGACCAAGCAGCCACTCACAAGTCTAAGATGTGCAATGCCAAACATCTGAGTGGTGTAAAGCCTGACAACTTGGGACTGAAGCAGTGGAAGCATGTTACCTGGCCTGGTAGCGCTGACTGGCCTAAACTGAGGTCTGACTTCAACCCGACTGAGTACCTGTGGAATGAACTGGAAGACCAACCACATGCCAGGCCTGATCACCCAAGATCTGTAACTGAGCTTCTTGCCTTCTGCGCCAGCCATACCATTCCCCATGACATCACTGTACAGCTTGGATCATTGACATTGTCTCCATCAAGGTCGGCCAGGAAACTAGGGGTAATGATAGATGTTCTTTGCTATTCTTTACTGACCAAATAGCAGATACCTTCTGGTCTTGTATATTCACTCTGTGTAACATCAAGAAAATAGGTTCTTATTTGTTAAAATATGTGGCCCAGCTTCGGGTCCAGGAACTTGTCATCTCGCAGCTAGACTACTGCAACTACTTACTAACAGGGCTACCAATATATGCAGATTGCTGCAGATGATTCAAAATGCAGCAGCACACGTGATATTCAATCAGCCTAAATGCTCTCACATTACACCTCTCCTTGTCTCCCTCCACAGGCTCCCTATAGACACTGGCATCAATGTTAAATCCTTGGTTTTGTATTTCAGAACCGTTAACAGAACAGCACCCATCTCCATCAAGTCAAGCAGACCTACATCCCAACCCACCCTCTTCAGTCAGCAACCAGCAGTTACATGGGAAATCACTCTATTAGTTTTTAGTGTGTGGTTCCTCGGATGTGGAATAAGCTACCCATCCACATCTGGTTATCAGAATCCCTCTCAACCTTCAAGAAATGCCTCAGAACTCATCTGCTCCAGGAAAACCTCAACTACCCTCCAGCCAATAAGCTGCTCTGTCAACTGCAATCTTTGGTATTCTTGTATATCATGGATGCTCTTATATTTTTGCCCTTGTCCTTTATTAAGTATTGTATAGCTGCTGCTCATTGCTTGGACACTCAACCTAGCCGCACATATGCCTAGCTGGCTCGTTAACAATTGTATCCTTTCAGTAAACAATCTGTCTCACTTGTATGTCATTTTTTTCAAAACAATTGTAAATGGCCAAGCTCAGTAGGGCTCTTGTGACTGACTGGCAATAAATCCCACCAACTTGTAACATCTAATGGAAAGCCTTCCTAGAAGGCTAGAGGCTGCTGTACCAGAAAGGAGGGACTAACCTCATACTAATACCCTTTTTTCAGAATGTGATATTGGACAGGCAGGTATCTGGATACTTTTGGCCATATAGTATACTATAAGAGGCCATTATATCTAGTTTTGGGATATTAAAGAACTAAATGCTGGCTAAATTTGCTTCATTATGATTTAAATATTTTTTTCTTCCTAGACAAGGCGCCATACACTTTTCTCCTACCAGTTATAGTTTCAGTGGTAGTTCAATCATAGATGAGCATGATTTGTCTTTCCAAAGTTATCCTTTCAAATTTTATTCCTGTACATAAAGATTAGCCTCCAATGATATTGGGAACTTTGACTTCCTTTTCCATCTTTTTAGTTTGTCCCTGTGACTTAAATTACTGCATGTATTTTTTCCTCGTGTTGCCATTTTGGGTCTATCTATTAACCAAGGTTATTTATTGACTAAAATGGTAATAACTCATTTTTAAGGAAGGTAGCTTATTGCTTAGGAAAGAGACATTTATCTTATATATTAATATTAATCAAAAAATACTTTATTTTCAGGAGAAGTCATAGCTTCTTACCCAGATCCACTTGAATAAAAAACTATAAATGTTTAAGATTGTAAATTATGGGCACTGCAAAGGAATAAAGATGTGACATAAAATGAAATCTTTAATGTTTCTTCTGCCAGAGTTGTATTCTGTAAACATCAAGAAAGACAGATGTAGGACTAGCAGTGCAGTCCAGAAATGCATTTGCTCCCCTTTTCCCAAACCGAATGAGACCTCAAGGGAGATCTTGCTAGTTTTATAATATGCAAAGATCAGCGTAATGCTTAAAATGTTCACCATGCCAAATGATAACAGCTTTATATTTGATTTATAATTATGAAATGCTCCATGGACGTCATTTCATTCTGCTCTGCCACACATGCTTGACGCAGAAGCCATCTTTTAGGATACTTTTTCACAGCACATATTTCAGGACAAGCTTAAACAGTCTTCACCTAATCAAAGCACACATTATTGCAGGTAATTAACTGCATCTTGCAGAAAACCATTTTAGCAGCATCTTCACAAACATTTAATTATTAAAGTGCAAATATTTGTGTTAAGGAGCTAAAACAAATAAAAGGTCCTGTAATGGCATCCAAATCCTAGACATTCTGCAGATTCCATTCCAAATCCTGCTAGTTTACAGTTAAATCAAATGATGCACTGACCATTACCCTGAGATCAGAGCAACTTAAAGCGGCAGGTCACCCCAAAATCAAAGAATCATATTTTTCAGATATGCTGTACTGCAATTTATCCATCTAGATTGTTGTGGTGAGTTGCCTATAGTTTTGGAGATACTGGCTGTAGAAATCTTCACTTGAATATAAAGGCACAGAATGGCATTCATTCTGTGACGATTGAAGCACCAAAAATATCTTTAAAGGATTCTATAGCAATGTCTCTTACCAGAAATCAAGACTAGGTTACTCAAGATACTTCACAGACCTTATAGTGAGCAGTTTCATGTGGGAACTATTTTCTTTCTATCAAACTCCACACACAAACCGTATCACTGCACAGAAGATAGTGCCAGGGCATTCGTTCCCCTACAGTGTAACTAGATGTAAACATCAATAGCGTCCTCTTTGTCTGAGCTCCAACATTAGCTAGGTCAGTATCAGTTAGCATCAGCTACCAACAATAACAAATAGCAGCAATACTATCTAAGTTAATAATAATAATTGCTTGATACTGTTATCTCACCTAGCACCACTGACCTAACATTAATATTTTGACACCCACTGTAATGTTTACACTCACATTCTCAGGAGCACAAGTGTCCCAGCGCTCAGATAATCAATATTATCGATAAATACAATATTTTTTCCATATTGATCAATATTATCGATAAATACAATCAATAGCTTCTTATCTTATTGTTTCTTCTGAATGTGATTATGATAGTTATTGTTCTTATTCAACTCTATAATTTAAGCATTATATTTACGTTTGTTATACAGTAACGACCACTGCTGCTGTGCAGTTTATTTGGGCTATGTTTCTTGCTCCTGTTTCATCCGGGGAAACCAAAAGGTGAAAAGTATGATTTAATAATGTTTTGAGTAGTTTAAAATTGGAACTGTAACATCATAGTAAACACAATAAAAAATATTGGAAATAAAAGGCTGTACAACACAGTTTTTAAAGACATTTTTAACATGGATTGCTTGTAAACAGAAATGCAAAACAGACTATCATACATATCCATTCATTCACTGGTTCAAGCAAGCAAAAATGTGGCCTGTCTGACAGGGAAACGGGACGGAGCAAAAACATAGATTGCCTGGGGGTCCCCAAGGACTGGATTGGAAACACTGATCTAGATATTCTTTGTGGCAATAATTAATAATACAAATTCCCATACTGCCCCAGCCCTTGTCTTCTGCACAGTGACACGGTTGATATCTTTAGCCAATCTCCAAAACTAGGCTGCTCTCATCACGACAGACTAGATCAGTAAATAACAGCACAGCATACCTGATTGTTTTTTTTTTTAATTTTTGGGGTGAACTGCCACTTTAAGTGAGTAAGACCCAAGGGAGGGGTTTATAATACAACCATAAAAAAATACCAAGTTCCCATATCTTTATAGGTAAGACCAGACCTATGACTCAACAAGGCAAAAATGGATTAATTTGACAAATGTAACTAATTTACATAAATTATTACATAATAATAATAATAATTAGAGATGGCACCGTTCCGATACCCACTACCAGTATCGGGCTGAAACCTGCAAATAATGTTGGATTGGATATTGAGGGGGGGGTGGAAGGGGAGGGGGGTGCTGAGAAACGGATCCAACTCGCCTGCGACATGCCGTAAACATTAGTAAGAGTCAGTCGTTCAGTAACATGTGCATTGGAGCTGTCAAATGGGTTGTGGAAATACAGTAACCCTTTCAAATTTGCAAATTTGACATTCACAATTTTAGTTATTCATGAGTTGACCGTGAACAATTTTTGGAGCTTGCCAAAAGACTGCGGAAATTCAGAAAAAGATGTTTGAGTCAAAATCAACATGAAAATGATTTGGATCACATAAAATCACATACTATATAAATATTAGTGATACATAATATTTGATAATGTAAGTGCATACTATATTTTTAATATTATAATCTTGGCTTGGGTATGCCCTGCATCTGTTTTGGCAACCAGCCTCACTCACATGTTAACTGTGTTTGTGACCGTGGAATCTCGCCTTTCTCACAGTGACTTTTAAACTTTTCAGTGCCATTAATTTAGCATTTTTAATAGCAAATTTAATTTTTTTATTTGCATTTTTAGTCCAAAATGTAGTGCTCCCAGTGTGTACAGTAGCAACTTTGTACATACAGCGCCATAATTTAGATGTTTTGTATATTATATAAAAAGGTCTTGATAGTAGATGACAAAGTAATTTGACATGCATAGTGTATAGTACTATTTCTCAAGAAAATGGTAATAAATAAACTTCCTATGATTCAGGCTAGCAGACTGCTATAGGCTGAGGTTAGAGGTGCCTGCTATGTATGTAAGGCCAGTGCTGATGTTTCTTAAGTCTGAACACCATAAAATGCACACAAATTACATGTCTTCAGACTTTAATTGATTTAGCATTTAATTGATTAATTACCATCTCTGCTCCACTGTATATTTTGGTCTGGAGACCTTTTGACATGAAATAGTTGGGGGAGTGAAACTACTTAGTGATATTTTTATGTTTGATTTCTGTATTATATTTATTTTGGCAACAGATTGGACAATATTCACTTCAAGAAATATTTCTGTTCATTTTCATGAAAGTTGTTGCTGAATAAAACATGTTAGCGGTGGATCTCCTCCTGTAGAATGGCGGCATAGCTTTTGTTTGGAAAACACCATTACATTTTCTTATTCTTAGCATAATCAAGCAATGCTACTACAGCGCTAAACGCAGACAGTCTACTATGTTAATTGAAATGTATTGACACATGTATCTCATTTAATGCTTAGTAGTTGATAAAGGGGAGAAACATCAAATATCATTGGTATCGGTATGGGCAGATGCTCAGAATTTTAATATCGGGATCGAACCAAAAAAATATATATTGTGCCATCTCTAAGAATAATAATAATAACAACTATTAGGAAAAGGACAAGAAAACCAGCTGAATTTTCAAGGAAGTTGTTAATCCATATAAAACAGTTATTTTATTTCACTCCCAGAAAACATTTCTACGAGAGGTCATAAGATGACAGACACTGCTATCGTTTACATGCTACATAGCAGGAACAGTACTGGGATTTGGGGTCACTCAAATGGAAACATCATCTTTCCATTTTGTTTGGCTTCAGTACAAATCTTATACAGCTTCAGGCCAGACAATGTGATCATTCACATTATCACTGTAGGGAAGCGATTACTATGTAATCAAAGGCCCATTACCATTCTGTCAGGACAGAACTAAACTGCAGAAATACTTCGGTCACACTGGTACAAGGTGGTTGAAATTTCAGTTTTACGGTTCCACTTGACCCTGCTCTGTTCTCATCCATGTAACGTGAACAATCCCTTAGAGGGTTCAACCAGCAGCTGACTTCCCATTGTGTTTATATAATAATCTAGACCAGAGAACAATTTGGCCTCATCTTTCAGGGGAATTTCTTTTCCTCCAGGAGGTATAGGAGGCAGGAGTACTCATCAGAATAATGTTCAACAACAACCCTACGGCAAAATGAAGAAACCAGAAGCGGCAGCTGATGTAACGACACGGCAGGTTGACACAACGTCACATGGCTGTTATGAGAACACTGCACACCTGGGAATATTGAGTGGTGGCAAGGAAGTTTGGGGCAGTGATTCCACTGGAAAGCCTTGATTCTGACCATTAAGTACTGTCGTTGCTACATGTAGTAAGGCCTGCTGGTGCACTGGATCAACTCATCTCTGGTTCATGAGACGGACATTTACTCCAGTAACATCATAGCAAAATCATCAGTAGTCTTGTTGACACTGCACATAGTCTGTAAGTAATAATAATAATAATAATAATAATAATAATCATTCAAATAAATAAATTCATAATTTTACATTTAATTTCACTCTTATTCATATTCACAGGCTCCCCTAACAAAACGTCACAGGAATGCTTTTTGTCTTACATAAAAACAGAAAAACCAAAACAGACACCATTTTGATCATCATGATTTTAAAAGCAAAACCAAAAAAATAAACGTTCCTCTAGAGCAACAAGATTCGTTAAAGGTCCATATTTAAGGAACTGCAACCTAAAACATAAAATTGGGAGTCACTAAACAAAGATGGCTAATTTCCAAACAAAGCGTTTGGCTTCAGGGCAGTAAAATGCCCTGCTGATCGCTTGCCAGATTCAGACTTTCATTGGGATTGCTGTATGACCCTCAAAAACTTTCGGTAAAATAAATAACCTGTCGGTGCCTTTATGGCTAAAGCCTCACAGCCGGCCCTCTGCCAAAGCCTGGACACACACTCACTCCCACACACAGTGACACAGCCGCACAGGAAAGACCAGTGAGACCGTGGCATGCAGCCAATCTCGCAGCCCTGGCCCTTTCACTCGACTGACCGAGGCCAATCCATACACTTCAGAGGAAGTCAGCGGGAGCAGCATCGGACAGCCGAGCAGGACTGAACACAGGCCAGTTTAACCTTTTTTCTCTAATTTGAAGATCAGAGCACCATACAGGCATACATCAGAACACACACGCACGCGCACGAGGACATGCGATCACCCGCGACGTTACTGTCTGCCACATGATGCGAGCACCACCATTGAACATTATTGCACTCTTTATGGTATTCATCACCAATTACCCAAAATGGTAGACGGTCCTAGGCATAGATCCACATTAAATACTAGAGTATATCACCTTCACACCTGCAAATTACTGATAGACATTATTAAAAATGTATGCATGTAGAATAAGCCTAATGTCTCAAGAACTATGATGTCAGAGTGTTTATTGAGTTTCCTTCCCTCTTTTTCTTGTCTTGAACTTGAGTCTGTCCACAGCAGCTGAGAAAAGGAGGAAGGCAGTCCACCCCCAGCCTCATGGGCACCTAAAACAACACGCTTAGTCTCCGGTTCTTCCCCTGGTCTGGCAAAGAAGGAGAGAGAGAGAACGGGCAGATGTCAAACCATCATGCAATTCTGAAGGACACGGCCCTTTAACGAAATACAGTAACAGATATGAAATTACAGTCTTAGAAGTTTTGGCAAGTTACTTAAGCAGCTGGGGTGTTTTTGTGCCATTAAATGAATGTAAAAGGGCTACAACAAAGAACATCCGATGCCCTTCTGGGGTCTGGAAAAAGGGACACATGCCACAGATAACCAAGGAGCAGTAAAGCTGTTTCATTTCATCTGTTGCCACACCGTAAATCAGTTCGGCACACTTAAGGAGAAAAGTGAGACGGAAGGAATTTTCGCTTGAGGGATTGCATGTGCTCCATAGAGCTGCTTCCTTAATTAACAGCTGTGGCTTAAGGTCTCTCTCTCTCTCTCTCTCTCTCTCTCTCTCTCTCTCTCTCTCTCTCTCTCTCTCTC
>JAODJU010000130.1:8280153-8309520 GCA_026776725.1 Gnathonemus echidnorhynchus
TGTATTTTTACTGTCTAAATATATGTATTCAGCTAGTGTAAACATGCATGATGCTATCACAGCGAATGCGAGGCTGACACTGAAGCTTTACCCTTTGTTTCTGCTGAGAGACGTGCCGCGTGACTCATTTCCCCGCCCGTACAAGTTATCTTAGGTCGGCGTTCACGGTTTGACTTCTGAGATTCGGATCGAGCTCTAGGTAATTTTTTTTTCGAACTGGTTGGTTCGACTTTGAGTCAAAGAAATTTGAGTTCTAATGAGTTCGAGAACTGAGGTACCACTGTATTTGCAAGACAATGATTGTATTGCTTTTCAAAGGCAGACTATTTGCATAACCATTCGACAAAGAAAGTCCCACCTCAAAATACTGAAGTACCAAAAAATTACCCCATTGGCACTTTGTTACTGGAACTTTTGATATGACTGTTTTGGTTACCCTAATGGAATGACCAGTTGATTGTTTCCTTTCTGTTGTCAGTAGTTGGTATGCCGGTCCTGGATCAATCATATGTTTGGCACAGACATGTTTTGTTGTGTCTCCTTTTGCAGTTTAATGAGCACAATAAACGTTTAAATTTAAGAAAAAAAATTGTTACAGAGAATCGTGATAACAATTCTAAGCAAAAGAATCGCAATTCACATTTTTTTCCAGATTTGTGCAGCCTTACTATACAGACAGACCGGCAGAATTGAGCAGGTCTATGCAGACTGGCAGACCTATGGAGACAGATAGGCATCCTATGCAGAGTCGGGCAGACTTATGCAGACAGACAGGAGACCGATGCAGACAGACAGGTGATGTATGCAGATCGATGGGCAATTTTATGCAGACGGATTGCAGACCTATGCAGACAAATGGGCAGACCTATGCAGACAGAGGAGCAGGCCTATGCAGACAAACGGGCAAACCTATGCAGACAAACGGGCAGACCTATGCAGACAAAAGGGCAGACCTATGCAGACAAACGGACAGGCTGATGCAGACAGATGGGCAGGCCGATGCAGACAAACAGGCAGTCCTATGGAGACAGATGGGCAGGCCAATGCAGACAAATGGACAGGCCTTTGCAGGCAAATGGGCAGGCCTATTCAGACAGACAGGCAGACCTGGGTGCGTGGTTCACCAGTGGCTCAGCGATGTAATGAGGGAACTGGTAGGCTCTTAATTCCTCACAATTGGAGATTCCTGGCCAGGTCTCCTCTGTTGGAGAGCCTAAGAGTAGAACATATTCTTAGCTGAGTGTGCCTTGGTCAGTTTTTAATCAAACCTGCAAAAAAAAAAAAATACATACACATAAACATGCTCACATGCAGGTATATATACTGTAGGGGAACAAAATGATCAGTGAACAGTGTTTTGGTGACGCACCTAGAATTCGGAATATCAAATGTAGCTCATCCTTCACTGTAGATCCAGGGAACAGGGGTCTACCTGTCATCATCTCGTAGAATATACAGCCTACCCCCCTGGTCAAACACAGACACAAAGAGAAAGAGAGAGAGTGGGAGAAAGAAAGAGAGAGACTCGGATACCCTCTATCATTTTAGATATTATTTTCTTTAGCAGAAGCTATTACCTAAAGCTACGTAAATTTCGATAAAGCAGGAATCAGACAATCCCAGGAGTATTTTGGGGTTAAGGGCCTTCCTCAGTGGCCCAGTGATAAAATCACTCAGGTGACCCTGGGACTTGAACTGGCGACCATCCTATTCAGGCACAGCAACCTGACCCATTGAGATACACACCACACCCTCTGCCCATTAACCTAAAGGCTGGTGCTTTGATTGTGATAGACAGAGTCTAGACTGAGAGTGGGATCCTATGAAAATGTGTGAGAGCAAAAAGAGAACCATTTGACAGTGTGGGGAGTCGTGTGGGACTGTGCTGGACTGTATCTATCCAGAGAAGAGTGATACAAGGACTAAACTAGAAAAAACTCAATATAGTTATGGAGCTTTGTCAGACTACGATTGTGTTGGACTGCACGGGACTTTGCAGGGCTGATTTACCACATGTCTATGGGTGTTGAGTACTCTGTAGAGCCTAGCAGTACATCTGGCGGTCGGTACCAGAGAGTCACAACCTCATTGGAATATGTCTTAGTCGGAACCGACTTAGCTCGGGCTAGACCTGGAACAAAAAGAACAGGAGGGAGGACATCAACTGGAAATAGAAATGCCATTTCTTTGCATGCATGTGTGTGTATGTGTTTGTGTACTTTCACATGCATATCAGTCAGAGTAAAAGCCTATCGCACCAAAGTCAGCCAACTTGAGCTCCCCCCTGTGGCTGATGAGTAGATTCTGGGGCTTGAGGTCTCTGTGCAGAACTTTCCTGCCATGACAGTAAGCCAAGCCCCGAAGCAGCTGGAATAGGAAGATCTGCAGAACAGGGCCAGAGGAGACAGGGCTACCTTTTATGGGCAGAGCGGACCAAAAATAATTCTGGGTACAAACAAGGTGATTCAGGCAAATACAAGACAAGGGATTCATTCCACACGGCTAAAAAACTTGTAGACACACCTGAGACAGTCACCTGCACACACGGATAACACACTCAAATTTACATACTTTCACACTCACCTTAACATTGTACACATCTAAGATATTTCCACAGTCGTCCATGTACTGCTTCAGATCCTGCTCCTGGAAAAGATGGAGGAGGGAAGAAGGTCAAGAGGGGATGGAAAAGTCATGATCAGGGAGACGAGCAGAGCAAGGGGACGCATACAGCACGTGGTAAAGTGACGTCACATAGCACCGCTTCGGGCACATTCTATAGATATATTTAGGTATATTTTGGTTTACTTTGCATGTTATGTCCTGGGGACATGGAATGACCACGTTAATAACAAACTTGTTACTGTCAATTAATCTTATTTCATTTTTACAATGTCAGCTATTTCATAGTTATCACTATATTCATCAACCGTGCCACTTACTACATTAAATAAAGCTTTTACTTTTTACATTTCATGCTATTTTAACTTTCATGTAATCGGATGGAACTGACAGGACAGAGGTTGACTTTTTTCAGCATTACACCCCCCCCCCGCCCACCCCCCTGATCCCCATCTTAACACAGATGCAAAAAAGCATAGAGATCATGGTCTACAGACCATGTATTCAAACACCAAAGTCAGGCACTTCTCCGTGTGGATGATGTCATGGAGAGTGACGATGTTGCCGTGCTTCAGATCCTTAAGGAGAGACACTGAAGGAGGGAGGGAGGACAGAAACATGAAGGATGCCTACACATCCATCGCCAGCCAATTTATCACAGTTTTTAGCTGAATCCTCTACTAGTAATTTTGCACTTACTGTTATTGTCAAGTTGTTAAGCCCCTCTTTGCAAATTACAAGGTTGTGGTCAAGTTTATTCTATCTAACCGCAACAGTCAAGAGTTACGAGAGGAAAGTCTCAATTTGGATTTCATCAATTAAGCTTTTAGTCTGATGAACTATTACACCACCTGGTGTCCATATTTGTAACTTGCATAATGGCTGATAAAAAACATCAGTCAAAAATGCCGTGAACCATTACAAACTGAAAATCCCCCTTGTCTGTAGCCAGTTGGCCATGAGGAGCGATGCCAGCTGCTGATTAGCTATGCAGGGCATTACCCTCTCGGATGGCGGTGCATGGCGCTCCTTCTTCGTGTTCCAGACGGATCTCCTTGAGCGCCACCAGGTTGCCCGTCAGCTTGCTGCGACCCTTAAACACTGTAGCGTAGGTGCCCTGAAATCAAGCATAGGGGAGAAGGGACAGATAAACAAGACAGGACCAGGATCTTATATGGCTGCAGTTTTGGACGCAAGTCCAGTTCTTCACCTACAACGCCCCCCTGTGGAGTGGAGGCTGAACTTCACTGCATGTGGCTACCTTACCTCACCCACTTTGTCCAGCTTGGTGTAGGTTTCCAGCTTCCCAAAGCCGATCTCAGACTGCAAGCGAGAAAGCCAGTCAGGGTCTCTGACAGTTTTAGGAAGTAGTTGGGCCTCGATCAAGAACCACGTAGATTTTCTGGGCTGCATCTCACGGTCTTTTTCATCCTTTCCCACAATACTACCCCATTTGGGATGTCAAAATACATGTGGCATCGCAGTAACCTACATCTGGTATTACTGATCATGGATATGTGTTCAGCCACTGTACATGTGACGTAGGGTTCTCTCAGACAGGCTGGAGTACATGCTGGATGGGACACCAGACCACTGGAAGGCATGTACACACACAGTCATACACTACTGGCAATTCATTGATGCCAGTTACACTAACTGTATTATCTTTGGACCCCACACAGTGCAAGTGGGATGTAAACCTTGCACCCCAGGAGGTCTGAGATGATGGTACTACCCACAGAGCTTCTCTGCTGCCCCCTGCTGAATTCCCTCTTATTAACTTGGAAATTCACATTTCAGCATTGGGGCAGCATACATATGTGAAAGCTGTCTGAAATTTATTTTATTGCTCTCAGCTAGATTCACCGGCAAGACTGGGAGGCAAGCAGGGAATAAGCCGGAGGCACCAGTTGCAGGGCCTCTTGTGACATTAAGCAACCACCATCGAGATCCTGCGCTAAGGGCCTCGTGTCACTAGGCTTCCATCTGCATGATGTATTGCTACGCATCACATGGGGCTAAGTGCTCTCCATTGGTGGCGTAGCGCACTAAATGCACGAAATGCTTGCAGGCAGCATGCACATTTAAGGGACACCAGACGCTAAAGGCTAGGCAGCGAGCGATAGTGCTAAAGCTAGCCGCGGGCCCTCACCAGCGAGACACGGCGGAGCCGGCGGCTCATGGGCTTGGCGAAGGGCGGCCCGCTCATGGCGAACTTCTCCAGGTAGCTCTCTGGCAGCCGGATGTCGACCGGAAGGGAGAGCCGCTTGTTGATGTCCTGAGGAAGCCAGGAAGAGGCTCGACTCAAGTGGAGTCCAGGGCTCGGGAGAGTAACGGGACTTTGACTCGAACTCAGGGAGACGGTGGGACTATGACTCGCACAATTGGAGAGATCAAGGAGTGTGTCTCGGGTTAAGAGTGAAAGAATATGACTTGCTCATTCATAGGAGTATAATTCATGTGGGGGGGGGGGCACAGGGAGAGAATGGGAAAGGAGAAAGAGGGGGGGTGGAAAGACTTCCTCATTAATTAAATCTTGGAGAGAGAGAGGAATGAGAAGAGAGGAAAGAATTGAAAGAGTAACGGGTGAAAACAGGGAAAGAGCAGAATCGATAAATGAAACCAATTATTTACTTAACAGAACTTTTACCAAAACTGTAATTACAAGGCACTTTTCTGGGGAAATCAAATAACAGAACTCAATTTTCCAATAAGGGGGGGAGACTGAAACGGTACTGTATCCCCTGGTAAGAAGGAAAAACATGTTTATACAAAAATAAATATATAAATACAACCTTTAAAAAACCTTTGGGGAACCTGCACTGAATCTTTAGTGGTCATATGCAGTGCGCAGTGTACAGTGTGCAGAGGCAGGCTGCGTGGTACCTCCGCGATGCGCCGATGGTTGCCGTTTCGTAACCGCACCCGCACTGGGCTCTGGACCTCATCTGAGGACGTGCCGGATGCCTGGTCGCTCTCGCCATCTGAGCCCATTGCGGCCCCCTTGCCGTTCTCATGGACGATGCCTGTGACACATACACAAAAATACAAGAGCATAATGTCCCCGTGAGTGGCTGATATGCGTCACAATTCCAGTGTTTTCTGACAACCACCAGCATGCAAATCCCCCTGCAGAGGAAGGTCAATCCAACCCACAGTCACACCCCTATGAAAATACAGCCAAATGTAATAAAATCAAACAGTGCTGTGTAGACATTAGCGGACCAGGAATGGTGCCAGACACATTAGACTAATAAGTGACAACAGAGCCTATAAAGCACTTCCCAGTTAGCATCTGTGGTGCTGCATTGATATACTGCTGCTCTGCCTAGTGGTATCTGTAGGTGAGCGGAGCCAGTAGTATATAGGGTCTACACTCACCCAGACAGGAAAATGCCTAGCTATCCCATGACCGCTTTTAATCTCTCTTTGCTGTGTATGTCACTGAATTTACAGCCCAACTATCCAGCGCCATCTGCAGCCATGACAGCCATACTGCAGTTTGTTCATTTCAGTCCCCCATATTTCTCAGCCAAACAAGAATTAAGGCCTTTCCCTCTACGAAACGGCCTGTTTGTCTCTCTGCCTGTCGATTACCTCTTTTAGGTCGGTTTCCTCTTCTTGGTCCACTGAAGGAAATTATTATTCTTTGTGACACGCGAATAAAACAGCACACATAAGTATACATACAAACAGAGATACGACATTTATACACTAACAATAGCACCAGTAACCAAGAGGACAAGTTAGAAATGCCTGAATGCTATTCACGAAGCACAGACGTACAGCCAGCCAGACAGCCTCCTTCCCCCTTCTATACTATCCATTCTCTCTCCATTCTCTTCCTCCTTCCATCTGGTCTTCCATTCCCTCCACACCCTCAAAATGTATTTATGTTAATGTCCATCCATCGTATGTAACACTTCTGATGCCCCAGAAATGTATGTTTTGAAGGCCTACGACACTGAGATCCCACACGCCTAGCTCAAGTCTCCATGTTAGCACGTGTCAGCGCATGCAGGCAAGAATACAGGCCAGTGGAGTGCCAGGTGCAGCAACTCTGCCAGGCCCGTATTAGCAGAGAGATACTCCACCGGAGTGCAGCTTGCACCACTAACACCTAATGCAGTGCGTGGCCCCCATCCAACACTCCACAGCAGGTTAGAGACACCCAGGGGGCTGATCCTGATCTAAGAGCTGATCTGGAGTCAGTGCGTTGCTTCAGCAGACGTCCGTTCCTTCACCCTCCTCAAGACTGATTGGCCAGGGTTGGTCCTTTGCCTTGCTAATGACTTCAGAAGCATTACAAACCTGAAAGTATTCCCTAGTCACACACCCCACCCCCTGTACCTGGAGGGTACTGTAAACAATCAGGACTACAGCTGTGAAGAGCAGAGAGGCTAAGCAAACAGACCTCTCTCTCATTAAACTTCAGCAGCTGAACGCTGGGACTGTGAATGATTGCATAGTCCAGCCTCTCAAGTGTCTTAAATATCAACTACATAAGGAAAAATTATACGGACAAATAGCACCTTCTTAACATATTGCAGTGGCCACACCAACTAACAGCCATACCTCCAAAAGGTCCTGCATGAAAGACACATTTAAGAAACGTTGGGCAGAAAGTCATTTCACATACACATCTCGTTCAGCGAGACCTATTGATGTGGTGCATTCTGGCCCTTGCAGCAACACTACCAGCCAGCACCACCAGGGGGCGCTTTGCACTATGAAGGGCCCAGCTTAAACAAACAACGATGCCAGCCACACTCTTGCAGAGCAGCAGTCAGTAGTCACAGCTTCACAGTTTTCTGCCTTATGCAGTAACAGACCTGGTCAGAATATGTCCTACATCGAGGCAATGGGTGAGTCTGCCCATCTATCAAATCGAAAAAAAAATTACATTCAGTTTTTCACATCTAGCAGATGCTAACAAATTATAACAAGTTGTGCATTAATTAAAAATCTTTTTATCTGAGACAAACAGCCACGACTGAGCCTGACACACGCGCAAGGACGGACATGCGCCAAGCCGCGACTGAGCGATATAGCTGACGCAGCTGAGAAGCGCCCATCTTTTCACCTTGACGGCACCACAACACACAGGAAGTTCATTCTGGTAACAGAGGAGTAGCAGCAAAAGCAGGCCAGGGGAGCGCTGGGGAAAGCAGCTAGCAGGGATGCTAAGGAAGTAGGCTGGCAGAGAGCAGCTCTATCAGGATACCTGGCATAATTATTATCATGAACTGCATTCAAATGCAAATTTATATTCAAAGTGAAATAATAACACACATCCATTAAAAGTGTCTGCTGCACGGCAAAGAACATAAACACAAAATAGCACTAAAAACCATAAAAGACTACCTGTATAACATGTAATCTTCATATCCCAAATTCTTTTTATATTTAAGAAACTAAGCTAGACTCTTAAATGCCAATCATAATGATTGAATTGAGAAGATATACTAATAGTGAACAGATGTAATAGCAGAATAAGTATTTCCCAGGTCAACAGCGCCAATAACTTCACATGAATGTACGTAACTGTCTTTGCCACGTGGCTCCATAAAATTTAGCTAAAGGTAAAGCGGGACTGCTGCTAGTTATGTTGGCAATCTGACATTTCTGACTCATTCACCAATGAAAAGGGTCAGGATGTGACTGTTCCAGTAAATAACCAGCGGGGTGAAAATGATACGTGTAGAGTTTCGGCCTCAACAAACGGCAACATGATGCAAAAAGCCAAGTTACCACTGCATTGATTCTATTTAATCCAACTAAGCCAGTATCCAATGGAAATCCAATGGAAAAACTGAAAGCATCAAAAATGACAAACCTATGACACATAACACTGGAAACACAAAAATACCAAGTACCCAGTTCAGAAAAGCTAATAAAATAATAATAATAATAATAATAATAATAATAATCCTTCCCAGTTCCAGGCCAACAAGGTAAATAAGAGACTAATCAGAGTGAACACAGTGATTCAGAAAAAAGAGACAGGAAATGAAAGGGACACACACCTTTACAATGATCATCCTCACTACCGTTCCTTCAATTTTGTACTTAATACTGCTGTTTAATACCACCACTCATGTTTTGCCAGTATTGTCACACATACACATCAGCTGCTTCAGCTACAATGCTGATCCTCAGGTCACTTTCCTCAAACAAGGAAATGTAAAACACACAGTTTATACCAGTGTTTTCCAGCCCAGTCCTTAGGGACCCCTCAGACAGTTGATATTTTTGCTCCCTCCCAGCTCCTGACATACTTGTACCAAGTATTCTGTGTTCTTGATTGCTTGGTTAAGGTGTGCTGGGAACTGGGAGGAAGCAAAAATGTGGACTGCCTGCGGTTCCCAGAGGACTAGTCTGAGAAACACTTGTTGTTCCTGGATTATGTACTCTAGGTGAATGGCATCAACAACCATCAGGAATTGCAGCCATTACAGAATTGCAGATACTCACCACTGCGACGGTCCCTAAGCCTGGCAAGGTCTTCTTAGCATGCTTATACACTAACTGCTTTGCAGCTAATGTGATTGGTGCGTGATCGGGGGCTACGCCAAGCCTCAGTATCGGGGTAATTAAGGACAAGGATTTAACGCAAATGACAGGGAACAGTCCCAAGTCCCAGCATGCACCTGGTATTACACCCTCAGAAAACGTACCAAGTCGCACCAGTCGCGGGAATGCTCATTGTTATTAATAGATAACTGCATAGATGTGAGATTCAAGCTATAAAATACTTAGGAACCACATGCAGTGAAACAGATGTCCTGTTAATATGCTGTTAAATAAAAATATTTGGAATGTTGAAGGCAGCAAATGCTCAGTAAATGGAGCCTTTTGTGGTTTTACTGTATTACTTATTTTAGATTAAGGAATAAATGTGAGATGTTTATTTATTTTGCTCCAGTGTTATTAACTAATTATAAAGATGGCCGATGGATGCTGCCAGTGTTTCCTGTTACATGAAATATGTTTTTACGTCATGTTTTTGGTGAAATGATTGTCTCGTGACATACCAATATATCACCTTGAGAGAGGTAGAGAAGGAGAGAAAGAGAGATAGAGAGAGAGAGAGTTCACCGAGAGATCCGGTCCTGTAGAGGTTCAGCTGGGAGCGTTCCAGCACGCCCCTGGGGTCCCGGCGCAGGGCTGTTCGTCCCAGGTGACCTGCATACTGACGCAGGAAGGAGGGGGCGCTGTGGGAGGCAGGGTGTGAAGAGGGGCAGAGGGCGGGCCGTAAGGCAGGACAAACCACCGGATCTGAGAGAGAGAGAGAGGGTGGAGAGCAGGAAGGGGGTGTGAAGTTTAAGGAGCAGACAAGCAGAGAACGAGGAGGTCTGTAGGCAGTGAGAGCGGAGGAGCAGCAGGAGCCACCAGAGAGACAGACAGAAGCATGGGGAGGAGTGGATGTGAAGATTAAGGCTCTCGCATCAAGCTTGACTGATTTCTTTTCAGCCCGCTTTGAAGACCTCGTACTCCCATGCGCTTTCATTAGTCGTCTTCCCTGTCAGCAGGCAGGTAGTCGACAGCCCAAGCAAAAAACGCACTTCACGCCCTGGTCAAAGGATCTCACCGACTGCAGCTGAGCTCCTCTTCGGAGGTGCTGAATGTGTGATTTCACCTCTGTGATGCCAACCAACTTCTGGATTGATTGGCATTTGCAAATCGGCCTTCCGCACGATTAATCTCATTGAATGAAGCAAGATTGCCAGGGAACATCTCCACCAGTGTCTCTAAAATCCACCAGGCTGCCTTTCAAGGATTGCATCCTGGGCTATACAGCCTAATGAGATTTTATTTAAATTTAAAGCGGTGTTTCTCAACCAAGTTTTCAGGAAGGGTCCTCGGTAAGGGAGCTGGGAGGGAGCAAAAACGTGGAACATCTGGAGGTTCCCGAGAAACACTGACTTAGAGACATACTTCACCACCGACTGCTTGCAAATGTGAGCCACCACAGACGGTCACTCCAGTCAATGTTATCATCAGATCCAGCATCACACATTTGATACAAATTTACTATCCCAAGTAATACGATTTAAAATAAACATCTCGTCATTAAATGCATGGATGACAGTGGGTGGCAGTCATTAGCAATTAAGAATTTTGTGCTGTGCACAAAATTAATTGAAAATCTCTAGTATAAACAAATCAAAGCTTGCATTTTAACTTCTTTTTTGTTCTTCCCAAGAGTCCAGGAAATAATTTATCCACACAATGTTATTTTTCTCTCCAATCACATAATGAAGATAATAAATCTCTCATGCTGAGCAGAAGTAATGCATGCTGCTTCCTCCTCTAGCCAAACTACCCGCAGCCATTTTAGCGGCAAACTTATTCGATGCGATACCTCTGGGCCAAAGTCAAATCTGCTGCCATTTGTGAGGGGAGTCCAAGTCAGAATCTAACTAAAAGGAGTGATTCAGCAGTTATCAGGACGAGAACAAACAGCCATATGCTTGGAGTGCCAGGATGAGAAGGTGTCCAACAAGAGACCCATGTGATACCTCGGTACGGTTATTCCAGAACCCTCTTTCTCATAGATGGAGGTTTGGCAGAGCCTGTAAGCAGCGGCAAAGTTCCACCACCACTCAAGCAGTGCATTTGCTTGGGGTTCCCTGTTGACCACAAACAGTCACTACACTAAATATTAAATATACTGTATGTGTACCATTAAACATATCGGTACCTTATTTTGGAGATTCTGAAGCAGCATGTTCTGCTACCAAGCTAGCTAGCTACCATCTTCTGACTGTACTCAATGTAAAATAAAAGTTATTTATTTAGATTTTGAAACATATGAGGGGGGGGGCAGATAGAATGAGCCCCCAGGGGATGGCTTACCCGAGGCTTGGGGAAGGGGCGGGTCCTCGGGCGGGGCCGACTCCGTCTGTTCGTCCAGCGGTTCGTCTGCAGTCCTGGGGCCACGCAGTGACATGGATAGGCGCCTCTTAATGACTTTAAACCTGTCCATCCCATCAGCACCTGCAATGGGCCCCGGGCCTGCAAAGTTGTGCAGGAAAGGGAGACGAGACACAGGCGAGTCACTAACAGGAGCCATCAGTCAATACAGCAACTCATCCGAGATCTTACCACATCGATTAGAATATAAGCAATGCAAGTACGTGTGGTTTTACACTGGTATTTCTTTCCATTTTAATCAGCAGTAGTATCTGTTAGTATCTGTGTCAAGCATGCAATTAATTTACTGGGCTAAAACAGGAAAACTATACAAATAAATTGCTCTTTTTTTGCTGCTACAGCGGTTTAATATGATTTGTTTGCATTATTCTGAACTCCACCTGCATTTACTTTCTGTATGTCTACCTCCCAAGTGACGTGCATCTATTACTCTGGTATGATGATCATCTATTACTCTCATGTGACGTGCATCTATTACTCTGGTATGATGATCATCTATTACTCTCATGTGATGTGCATCTATTACTCTGGTATGATGATCATCTATTACTCTCATGTGACGTGCATCTATTACACTGGTATGATGATCATCTATTACTCTCATGTGACGTGCATCTATTACTCTGGTATGATGATCATCTATTACTCTCCAGTGACGTGCATCTCTTACTCTGGAATGATGAACATCTATTACTCTCATGTGACGTGCATCTATTACTCTGTTATGATGATCATCTATTACTCTCCTGTGACGTGCATCTATTACTCTGGCATGATGATCATCTATTACTCTCATGTGACGTATATCTATTACTCTGGTATGATGATCATCTACTACTCTCATGCGACGTGCATCTATTACTCTGTTATGATGATCACCTATTACTCTCATGTGATTCTCTGTATTTCTGGTATCTGTATTTCAAAGATTTTATTGAAACATCCCTGAACAGCACACCAGCACACATAGATTTTGTATCAAAAGCAAGACATTTTAAATATCTATTTCAATATTAGAAATTTTGCCACCTAAAAAGTTCAATTAACATCAACCAGCTATTTACGTCTCACAATTCTTTGCTGTATGCAGCCCTAGATTAGCATCTAGAGAATAGCTGTATTTATTTGCTGTAAACGGGGATCATTGCCTTGATCATTACAAAGGCTAGTTAATAGTTATAGCACATCAAGTATAATGTAATCCAAATGAAACAAGGTGGTCATTAAATAATCTCAAATGACCAAGAATCACAAAATGAGTGTGACATCAAAGATTCACCCTATTAATCATCACTGTAGATGCAGTTCTTCAGACACCATCAGAACCTCATTGCCAGTGTTGAGTACAAAGACCAGACCAAGGCATCACAAGAAAGAAATTTCCAGTGTTCTGTCTTCAAACATAATTACATACATAATTTACTCATACCATTTGGCTATGGTGTGTTTGTGCAGTAGGGTCCTTTTACAGTATGAATGATGGGGTTAGTGGAGAGAATTGTGTTGTCATCTCAGCTCTGTCAGAATTACTGCAATGCTGCTTTTCTGCAGCCAGTGGGTCCCACACACTCATCACAGCAGTGCTTCACTGTACTCAGCTCTCATGGGGTTTTTACTGGGCAGCAGAAGAAAATTATCTCTACTTGTGAAAAAATATAGCAAATTGTCTAGCGCTGCAGCATATTAAGGGGAGAGAGGGAAGCAGGAGGGATCAGTGTTGGAAGAGCTGGACATAACTCTGATGGAAGAGGGATGGTTTCTTTGAGCACCATAACGCCCTTGCTAGTATGCTCAAGATAAGGGTCTGTGGTCAGTTTAAAAAAAATCGATGGAATCACGTGCTGTAAGAGGAGGACGAACTGAGAATCTGTCAGTGAACGAATTACACGTGGGAAATGAAGAGAGAGTATGGAGGTATTGTTTAAATGGGACAGTACAGCCCACACAAACTTTGATATTGCTAAAGTTCGCAGCTACTACATATTTTGATTAGAAAATTGTGTCCTAGTGAATAGACAAATCACACGGATGAGAAATGTTACCACAGAACTAAAGTCAGATTGCTTACACTTAACATAATCACAGAATGTCCATGGACATGGATTACCGGATGGGATTTCCAGACTGGATTGGAAGGAAGTTTTGTCTTTATACATCAATCTGAAGATGATGCAAATAGCTCTCATGTATAGATAAGTATGCATCAAGCTGACTCAATGAATCAGTTACAAATGGTTTTTGGGCATCTGCACTGGTCTGCAGCAAACATCAGCAGTGTTAATTAGGCTGCTCAACACAATGCAGACGAGCTCAGCTGTAAAAACCCAGATGAATTTTCTACTGGGAAATTCTGCTGGAATTCCTCTAAGATAAGCTAGGCTCCTGTCATTTTAAGCCCCATCTTAATGCAACTTAAGTAAAATGTGGATTGTCACCTTCTTTTATCTAAACAATAAGGCAATAGGACAATAAGGTTTATCAAAGTATACAAAAAAAATCTGACTAATCAAAGGTCCTCCTCATTTTCATTCATATTGTATCATTCTTAATTATTTACAAAATTGCACGTGGGCCCTGTTCTTCAAAGCCCTTCCTGGCTCTCAGCATGACTTTAATTCAGTTATTTATCCCTTTCCCCCCCCCCCCCCCCCAGACTCAGTTACAGCTCTGCTAAGGACACCCCCTCCCCCATTAGAAGACATGGGTGTCACTGGACAGGAAGACATTTTCCCATTTCTCAGCACTTCACACTGATCTCCTCACCGTGCCCATCCTATAACCTGCATACCCTGCATGTTCTTACATGCTTTCTGGTCCAAGAAACCCAAGAATCCATCATTGTTTACTGCAGGGGTGGGGAACCTGTTCTGTGGAGGGCCAGTATGGGTGCAGGTTTTTGGGATGACCTCTCAATCAGCCAATAGCAGGGGGTCTTCGGGTCTGGAGTAGAGGAGCACTGTTTTATTACTGGCTGATTCAGAGATCATCCCAAAAACCCACACCCGCGTTGGCCCTCCATGACCCAGTCCCCACCCCTGGCTTACTAGGATAATTCTGTAACAGAATCATGCCTACAAATACAAATTTAGACAGGTAGCATGCAAACGCAAAACTCTAAAATGCAATTCTAACTCCCCAACCCGCTGTTAAATAAATCTTCTCATGCTTTATGGCACAGTGGTGCAGATGGTTCCCTCACACCACCTTGTGTGGTTGGTTTCAATCCTACCCCCACCCTGAGTGTGTGGAGGACCCCCTGTGCAGTGCAGGTTTCCTCCAGGTACTTTGGATTCCTTCTGCAGTGCAAATACATGCAGTTGACTGAACTGGTGTCTATAAATAGGCCATAGTACATCTCCGCCTTGTGTCCTGGGCTGCCTGAGGTACATCCCCATGACCCTGCTCTGGATAACCAGCTGGAAAATGGATGGATCTTCTCAAGCTGTATATATGTATATGTGAAATATTAGAAAATAAGATAATAATATAATCTTAAGTAACATACTCAAATAATATAATCTTAAGATTACAAACTCAAACCAAGAATGAGCAAATGATGACTCCACAAGCTATTTACAAATACTTTATATAAACACTTCACAAGTACAAATAATAGCCAGGATTCCAGCTAGGACATTAAATCATAGTGCAAAAATGGCAGCACCAGCAGTAGGTGACAGTAAGTGAAATCAGTGTTATTACAGCTGCAAAATATGTCAAAGTTACGCAACAAGCAAAAATGGCATTCGACGTGAACGACCCAAGCGCAATTAAAGCCCAATTCCTGGGTATTAATGTACTTCAAAAAAATTAACAGGGGCCAACGGGAACAAGAGTTACAAGGGGTGTCTACTTCTACACTAAAGACAGTGTTGAAGCGGGAGCCCCGTCTGCTAAGAATTGTGTCAGTGCCCTCAGGCATGTGGAGGACTTCACTGGCTCAAATCGACGAGCCCAGTTCTGGCAGCTTCTTCTGGGATGCGTGACTTTGCGGCTCTCTGGTACAAGCGGGACCGAAACGAGGTCTGGGTGCCGCTGCATGTCTGAGAGGGACAGAGAGGGAGCCTCAGTACCGGCGGTCACTCTGAAGAGTGCTGGTAGCAGATTCCTGCATTGTGCTCTGCCAACAAACAGCTGCCAAACAGGAGGCATAATGGGCGACTGCACTGCAGTGGCTGGCAAAAGCAGACATGCCGAAATACATCTACATATATATGACAGCATGTGCTTTCAAATATATAAGTATATTAAAGATAGATTCATGAGATGTCAGGATGACGCTGAGGATTTCAATCTCTAAAATCTTGATATGTCTGGAGCAAGCACTATATGTCCCGTTGTTATGGAGGCACACGCATTCACACGCGTGTGCACATGCAACACGGACAAAACTGGAGGAGATGCGTGGACGATGTGAGCAGGGCCCAGCATGATGAAGATCATGGTGAAAGCAGCTACATGGCATGAGGAAGAAGGCAAAGGGAGGACAAAGCAGAAGGAGGAGCGAGGAGATAATGGCCCTGGGCTGCCAGAAGCATGACCTGGAGATCAGATTATGGACGGCGCATGGCTGAGATGAGCTGCGTCCTATAGGAAAGGAAAATTAATTCAATAAGATAAACGGCAAACCTCAGAGACGCTGTTAAACACAGCAACCCTTAATTCAATCGATGTAGGCGTGCCATTTGATATATTAAACATGCATCACGGCCCAAGGAGAAAGAGTGGAATTTGAGGGCATCCGTTCATCCACATACCAATCTCTGCTGGCTTCTGGAATGTGGCCAAAGTGGCCGTCAAGCAGGAATTTAAAAGTGCTCAAACAAAATGGCTTGGTCATAGGGGAGGGGATCCGACAGCGTCACTCTTCAACCTCAACCAGTTCCTAGTAGAACGATGACTTTTCACTAATAAGTGTAAAAGTGAGGGGTTTGGAATTCAGGGTTCACAATCAGTGTTTTAGAGAACTTTGCATGTTCTCCTCATGTAGAAGATCTTTGCAGGTGGTGCAGGGGCCGGGAATGTGGGCGTCACGCGGTTTCTGCTTTGATGGCTAACAGGGACAGTAACCTCTGTGCAAAGTGCATTAGTGAAAATGCACCACAAGTTGACACATACAAACAAAATGTCAAAGGAAATCAATAAATAAAACAATGGAATTGTTTAGGGCATGAAATAGGGCATTTTAGACATACCTTGTCTAAAATTTTAGAAATACTTTGTCCTATATGAAATTCAAACAGCTCATTCTCAAAAAAACATATATGGTTTAAGTTTTATTCAAGCATAATGTTCAAAACAAGTATTTAATTAATGACTTAAGCAGCAGAAATACTAGAATGTCCATGGGCTATAATAAAGAAAGGAATATGCAAACAGGAAAGAAAGTTACTTGCCACTGCATAAATAAACAAAAGACAATCAAGCTGAAAGTAACACGAACGGATCGCTTGTGTAGATAAATTCGTATCAAGTGGATTCAATCAATTATAGTTACAAATTGGTTCGGGGGTGCAGCAGCGGTCTGCATTAACAGCCGACCAGGAAAGGAGTAACTGAAGCTTAATCCAAGCGAAGCAGCCAATTTCAGCTGTCAAGAACAGGGGAAATTTCAAGTGGAAAATTCTACTGGAATTTCCACTAGGATAAGCTCGATTCTGTCAGTGGCACCCAGCCTGCCATCTGGATGCTGAGCGAGCAATGTAATACAATGCTTAAATATCGATTACAGGCCATCTAGTCATGTAAGGAAATGTCAGAGAACATGGTCAAAATGCAAAAACGTCCCGACCTTTTTTTAAAGGTTTATCCAACAGCGAATATTGACGCTCGCTACGTGCTTGCCTCTCCCGTAGGTTACAGTATTTGGCAGGACGGCTTAAGTCAATAGCAAGCCCTAAAACATTTCTCAGAACAACCTTGCACATCACTACAAAAACCCATTAGTTGCCGCCGGAGATATATTTCTAACTAGCTAATCAAACTTTACACATGCCAAACTAGCCCGCTAAGCCATCCGATTGCTCTCTGCCGTCCCCCAAAAAGGCGTCACGAAACCGCAATAGTGGATCATGGAATAAAATGTTCAGAAGAACAGATGCGTGTCTCCCACTTACCAGTTTTCGCCTATGCTCCGTGTATTGCCGGTAGATCCGCACTATCGCAAGGAGCCAGGTACCACAGTACTGTACGGTTCGTTACAGTCTACAACGAAAATCCACTGCGACAACTTAACACAGGTCCAGACTGAGCCGAACCGGAAAATCGGTAAAAAATCCTTTTTCTTTCTACAATGTTGGCGTCCGCTAAACGCCGCGCATCCGATGCCCAACGCAGCTACTTTGTCATTTGCCCGCTGTCGACTGTCAGATTAAAGAGGACAGTCATTCTGTCGCTGGAAGACCTGAGCAGCCAGGCGCAGGATCCCGGCGAATAATACAGCATCACAGGGGAAAGGAGCCTGCGTGAGCCGGGAGTGCCGGTAGGGGGCGGTGTGCTCGGGCGTCCCGCATGCCAGAGACCCTATATTTTCTAAGTGTGTGGAAGTACTTGATCGGGATCAGATATAACCTCTCAAGCTGGTTAAATAAACACCTATTAGTCGATTATAGCACGACTACTTTTTTTGTTTCTCCATTCTTCTAGAGTACTGAATTAATAACAGGCTTATCACCGGGCCCATATTCGTCCTTGGCTGTAAGTAATTAGGTTTCTGTCATTAATGGTAATTGAATTCTTGCATGTATTTTATAGTACTTTGTGACTGTCAGAAAAAAAAAATGCTTGTTGCTAATTAAATGAATTGGAGTCTCGAGTATACTAGAAAAAAAATTAAATATAGCCTATTACTGTGATGTAAAGCAGACTTCTTCATAACTGCTCCTAAGAGTTTTCATCTGCAGTGTTGCAGGAAAACATATTTATATCAAAAAACGCAATAATCGATACATCAATACACTAGCGTAGGCCTATACTCCAAACGTACCAACCTGGAGTTGGGTCCCCATCTGTCCTGGTACTACAACAAAAAAGTTGCTTTAGCTAACAAACACAACAACTCACCTGGCATACTAACAAGCAAATTAACTGAAATTAACTTAAGTCATAAAAGACAAACAGTACCCATTTGGATATTGCTCAGCCATCGGAGCCTGGCCTTACCAGGGTTTCTAACAGTACGTTCCCCAATGCGATGGGGGAAGGCGGCCTGAAGGACCAGCTGAAGGATTTACACAGTGCCCGTCGCCATAGTATAGCATGATTAAAGTTATTTAAATGATCCACAGTACCCCTTCGGCAGAAACGGCAAAACCCATTGCGTTAAATGCAGGCCTAATACACTTAGCCCATCTAATCTAAGCCGTGACCCCTTTACACAATTCGTTTCAACATACATATTAATTTACATTTTCTACACGATACGAGAAAGAGGTTATTCTTAGTGCGGAATGAGAAGTCACACTAATAGAATTTATACAAAATGTGTAATTCCACACTATAAATCAGAAAAACGGTTAAAATTCACATGGCTCTAATTACTCGATTTATCAGATGAGATCCAAGACGATATCGGCAGCTGGTACGAAAAGGTAGTAGAGAGACTGAAAAAATAGTATTACTTAGTATTAAGAAAAATATTACTTGTACAGAATGAGATTAGAAGGGCGTGTATTAATGAAACGTGCACTTTGCAGTCCCGAGCTAAATGTTCTATAAATCATTAGAATTGCAGTAATGTCTTTAATAATTGTCTTTACTTCCCTCTACTGCCATACACTGGCTCTACTTTGCCCTACCACTGGTCCCGACAATGGAGCTTGAGAAGTCTTCGTTTTAATTCGATTTCAGGCGAGATAAACGGACTCTTCCTCACATTCCAATAAGCATCAATCTTCTGCCACTTACGCTGGTCAGGGTCATGGGGTTTGGAACCTCAGCCTATCCCTCAGAACAAGGGGAGAACAGGCAAACTCCACACGCGCACGCACACACACACAGAGGAGGGATTCAAACCTATAATCGTGGAAGTACACGTGCTTACTTATTCCGAAAGATAATTATTGTACATCTATTTAGAATCTGTGCATGCTATTTTATGGAATATAATCCTTCAATTTTATATGACTTAATTCTGTTTAAAACCTCACCATCTAAATGACTTTAAACCACTCAAAAATCTTTTTTTTTATCAGACTGAGAGCCAAAAATGCATCCACCTTTACTGCTGTGAAATGTGCCTTTTGATGCAATCTGAAATGTCTATTTGGTAACGGTCTTCAATACATAAGAGAACTAAAACTTTTTTAAAACACATTGTTTTCGCCGTTTAAATTACTTATTCTCTATGAGAAACATATTCATTGGCTGCTAGAAAAAATTCCATGTGTCAAAAAATATGAAAAAAGTGGACCTATGAAAATCAAGCACGTGCTGGAGTAAGGTATGCTAGTTTTCGTTACATTTAGTTTAAAGCTCTAAACGTAACTAACAGTTTTGGTTTCATAAAGCCCTTAACTTTTTAAATCAACAATGCATTGGTTGGAACCAGTGTAGCAGTCGAAATCTCGACAATTTTTAATCGTATTAAATCTAATTCGTGCTGCCGTATAAGGAAAACATTTTTAATTTCTTTGCCGAATAATAAATTTGCTAAATTTGATCAACCTTTACTCACCTTTTAACAGTTACGAATGTTAAAAATATTTTACCTGAACCCAATGCTATTTTAAAAGGCCATTTTGATGAATTCACTATTTAAGAGTTGTAAGGAGTTCTCAACTAAATTGCTATGTTTAAATTTTACGAATCATGCAAACGTCGGATAAACTTAATAATAAGCAGCAGACGGTCATTGCAGAGGGTGATCACCCGGTACCTGCAAACCCTGTGACCCACGAAGACCAGAGCTTCCCACATGGGCGCTGCAATCATGATTTGGCTTCTTGGTACGTGCTTTTGGCTGATTGGCGCTAGGGGGCAGCAACTCTTTTACACTGTGCGAGATGTAGATTGCTCTAGTTTCCTCTTGGACAGTATCGATGGTCTGAGATGCCGCAGTTGTCAGGGCGATGGCGTCTCATCACCCTGAGTTCGTATGCTGCAGCAAGATGTACGGTTAACCACATACAGTCGGCTACTCGGACGGTCCTAATACTGCGACGTCGATCATCGGAGGAATATGTCAGAAATAAACTGAAGATGAGTTTGTTTTACCGCTAGAGGACTTCGACACTGGATGTATGCAGTACCCCGAAAGCTCTTAATTTCAACGTAAACAAGATCTTGACTAATCCGCGTTTTTGGCCGTGCCGAGCTAAAGCTGTTTATTCGCGCAGCCGGTGGTTTCTACGGTTTCTGGACAGGGATATACATTCGCAAAAATGCAGACAAAATATGAAAATACTTAAGTGTCTACCTGCCATATGTGACATAATGTCGGTGTTGTCATATTTTGAGCCAAGTTGTCACATGCAGTAATTTGTACTGCGACCACCCAGTTAACATTATTTATTAATTATCGCCAACTACCTAAATGTACGCATACCTGGCTTAGTATTGAATTAATTTCGCTAAATCATCTCTATACCGCCGAATACAATATAGAGCTCGACGGAAGCTAGGGACCTGGTCACTGATGACTTTATATTATGTTACTTGAATAAGAAGTTTACGCACACTTTGCATAGAAAAAAAAAAACATTTTTGTTTAAAAATGAAGATGGAGCCACAGAAAAGTGTGACGGAGGAGCTCGCACGTCCGACTTTGCCACCGATAAGCAGGGAGAGAGTTCCGCTACAGAAGAGCAATGTGTGCTCCCGGTCTTATTTCATGGTAGTGATGGTTTTTTTTCACGTTTACATCATTAATGTAATTGCTCTGCTGTTGTACGTGCACTATAACAACGGCGCCGTGGAACCGGGCGCTGCTGGCGGAGAGCCCACAGCCAGGGGTAGCCACCGCCACCCACCACCCGACTTTCATCTTCATGATCCCGATTCGAGATCAGAGCGGACTATGTACCTTCCGCGCATCGAGGGGATCCGGGTAAGGCCTGGGGCCCATTACATATTGCATTTCCCGGCATGCCTTTTCCCAGTAATTAAAAATGTATGAAGTAGAGGCATGGTGGATTGAATCTGTATCTTTGTAGTTGCTCGCAATTTATTTAATTTTCCGTCAAAACTGAACCACTTCCTTGATGGAAACACACAGGTAGGACACGTCCAGAAAGTGTCGCTGGTGCCGAACAAGGTCCATGAGATGCGGACGCTGAGTCTGAAGCCCTTGTTGTTCGGTAGGGTCTGTCGCCGTATATGTGCGCTTTTTAGCAGCCTGCAAGCCCTGGCTGACGTTCCGCAGGGCGCATGCGCGCCTCGCCTGGAGCCCGAAGGAGGACATGGCCAATGAGGGCGGTGCTGGGAAGGTGCAGGAGAATGAGCTCAAGGTCACAGGATGTGGGGGTCAGGAGAAGCCGAATCTTCTACTCTCGGGGTTCCCAAGGAAGGCATTGTCGGAAAAATAGAAAAATATAAAAGTGGAAGATACATGACACATATTTGTTATTGTACCATGTCTCTGTCATCCTAGGGAAAATTAGATTAAATAGATTAAAAAGTACACCAAGTACTGCAGAGCACTTTTAAGAATGACTTTGTGCACATAAATATGTGTTTCTTTGTTTGGACAGAGGGTAAGTCATTCTTTCAATGTCTAGGGAATTTTAAATAAGTTCCTCTAATATTTCCCCAAGCTTACTTATTTTAAAAGGATTTACTCTTCATATGATCTTCATAAGATCTGCCATTTTTCTTGTACCCCCTCCCCCAGAACATAACAGTGTGATTTGAATAGCTGTAACTTGGCACTGCTATGGCCTCCAAGTTAAAAAGCAATTTTACATTCTGCAGAGATAATGCTTCTAACAGGAAAGCATGTTTAGAAATGTTTTTTCAGCCCATAAAGCATAGTCCTGTATATAGACACTGTTGTAACTCTTGCTGATAGTAGAATTTGTACGTTTTTGAACCGGCATTTGTACTTTCTTCAAACTTAACCTACCACTAGAATGTAAATGTATATCTCTGTGTACCTTTAGAGATTCCAGGATTCCTGACCGAGGAGGAGTGCCACGTTGTAGTGCAGCTGGCTCAGCTGAAAGGTCTGACGGACAGCCAGGTGATGGTGCCCGAGGGTCAGGAGGACATAGCCGAGCAGTTGAACCTTTCCTCTGAGGAGATCTTTAATCTGCTGGACCTGAACCAGGATGGACGTCTGCAGCTGCAGGAGGTGGGCGGAGATGGGAAGGCATGGAAGGTGCAGACTGTGCATGGTGTGAAGTCTGGCTTTTTGAGGCACTGAGGTGTGTGAGGCGCTGTGGGTGGCTGCTGTCCAGCATGAGCTGTGGTTTGCCGGGGGGAATGCAGAGGAAGCGCGTTCCTGTTATCCTAATTGCCCCCACTCCCCCCCGCCAGATTCTGACCCACTCCCGTGTGCATGACGGGATCTGGCTGACACCAGAGAACCTCCGGGAGATCTATGCTGGACTGAAAGCCGACCCAGATGGTGATGGTAGGAGTCCATTATTTGATCCTGTTAGAGACTGGAGTCTATTGCAAACTGGTCACGAGCCCCCCCTCCCATTATTAATTTTCAATCCCAAATGGCACAGCATCTCACCCCGGATTCTCTGTGTGAAATCCAGGCCTGCTGAGCTTGGAGGAGTTCCAGAGGCTGAGCACCAACGCCTTCCAGCGCTTTCTTCAGCAGCGCGGAGTTCAGCGCAGCCAGCTGGTACGCAACAGCAGGCATACGTGGCTGTACCAGGGCGAGGGGGCGCATCACGTGTTACGGGAGCTCAGGAAGAGGTCAGGAGTCCCTCTCGTCTCGTCTGCTTGTTTAGCTCCGCTAATCCCTTTACATTCCCTTTTAGAAAAATCAATCCCACACCTGTGAACAATACCTTCCCATATACAGCACTGTGCAAAGTCTTAGGCAGCCAAAGATAATGATGTTTAAATGTTGATGTAAAACTATACTATTATGCCTGTGAAAGTATGTTAGCTCAGCCATTTTAAAATTGCTGCTAAAATCATCCCGGTATTTGCAACAACCATCTAATATACCCGTATCATTTTTGCAATCAAAATTGCGTTTAGGCTTTTTTTTTTTTTAACTAATTAATTAATTGAGCTGGTGGTGAAATTTAATAAATATATGAAATGGCTGGGGTTCCCTTGAGGAGGGGCTTGGGAAGCCATCTAGCCATCTAACAAGATATCTGGTACTTTATGATAACAGAAGAAATTCCTACTAGTTTTTCTTGTGTTATCTAAATTTTCACATAGTGTAATGCTAAATTGTGTTCAATGTGCTCAGTAAAAGTACACTTACTACCCAGATAAATAACTATAGACATTTCTTTTGACTGCCTTTTTGCACTGTACTGTACATACATGACCTTTAGACAAGTGACTGTCTGTTAAACCAGGGATCATGGGACTGCTTATCAGTTTTAGTGATGTTTTGATCCCGTTACCTGGTGCTTGTTTTCCCACAGGGTGACTCGTCTAACCCGCCTGCCCCCCAAGCTGGTCGACCTTAGTGAGCCACTCCAGGTGGTGCGATACGAGCAGGGGGGGCACTACCACGCCCACCACGACAGCGGCCCCGTGTACCCAGAGACGGCCTGCACCCACACCCGCCTGGCGGCCAACTCCTCGGCCCCCTTCGAGACCTCCTGCCGGTGAGACCTCGCTTTGTCACCTCACAGTCCTGGGTCCCACTTAAATATAGCCACAGCTCTCTGAGCCTCGAATGGTGTTTGGCTCAAGTCTACCCGGCTATTAAAAGCGGAAGATGGGAAGAGTGCTTGTGAGTTTTTCTGCATATTCGCGTTCTGTGCCGATGGCGTGTGTCATTCCTGCTTCAGGTACATCACTGTGCTGTTTTACCTGAACACCGTGGAGGGAGGAGGCGAGACCACATTCCCCGTGGCTGACAACAGGACGTATGAGGAAACTGTAGGTCCCTGCTGTCCTGTGGCTGCATGCTTTCGGTTTCGTTTTGTGGAGGTTTTACTCATGATTCACTGTGCATTCCCTCACTCATTTCCATATGTCTTCAGGCCCTAATACAGAATGATGTGGACCTTCTGGATACACGGAGGCATTGTGACAAGGGCAACCTAAGAGTGAAGCCCATCAAAGGCACAGCGGTCCTCTGGTACAATTACCTGTCTGACGGCAAAGGTAAAAAGCAACCGATCCGTCTGCTTCCACATTCATCAGGTAGAGTAGAGGTGCCCTACCATTGGTACTGGTTCTTGGCCAGCATTCCCCAGGCCGTGGAATACTGGGGACAGGGTTGTCTCCCATCCTGTATATTATGGAATCACCCCGTCCTGAAAAATGCTGTCTCTCATATCAATCAAGGAAAATACAAGATTCCTCCCACATTTCCATACACACTGCGTACCCCCACTTGGCAAATTTTAGCACATCCCCAGCCACTTAAATTTTTGTACTACAAACATCAAAAGGTTGGCACCCCCTACATTGGACTTCTGCATTTTAAGGTTGGGGATATGTAGGGCGTTCATTGATGTGTACCACTGTGAACCATCACACTGTGAGTAGGGTATGGCAGTGAGTGTTTTGGTCTGCTGGATAGATTTTTCTAGCTATACTTTGAGTGTTCGCTGATACTGAGTTCTGGCTGTGGCCCACAGGCTGGGTGGGAGAGCTGGACGAGTATTCGTTGCACGGTGGCTGCGTGGTGACCCGTGGAATCAAGTGGGTGGCGAACAACTGGATTAATATTGACCCGAACTATGAGCGCCAGGCACGCTACCAACAGCTGGTGTCACAGACAGTCAATTCCGGAAATCCCGATGCCGATCCGGATCCAGAACATCACAGTGACCTCCATCAGGATTTGTAGCCTTTGCCTCGAGCTCAGACAACCGTGATCCCTGATCCTGTTATCTTCCTGTACATGACGGAGCCCCAATCTCACCTTCGGCTCACCACATCCTGGCTGCAGCATCACATCCAGTAAACATGTGTCGTCTAAGCGCTTGTCCTGCTCAAATCCTGCACAGTTAACTGTTTGATTTTTCTACTATATGAGGTCTTTCTTACCAAAGGCACTTTGTTGTATCTCTCCTTTCCATCACCTTGTCGGGCTTGGTGGGTGTTTGAAGCAGGGGTTTCAGTGATACCTCGGATGAATGTTTGTCTCCTGGGTCTGTTTATGGGTGACCTCTGGAAACAAGCAGGTAGCAAATAGAACGGGGATGCAGGCTTGTAATGTAATATGTCTCCCTCCCACCTCCCACATGATCACCTGCATGTTTCTCCTCTGTAGCCTGAAGCCTGCTTAAAACCCAACAGAAGACCATTACAGTTTTAATACCTTTAGTCATTTTAGATATGTGGATTTAAGCAGGTTTAAACAATGAGAGGTGAATTTTTTAAAAGTTTGAAATGGATGCAAGGTGTCATGCTGGCGCAGGTGACAGAACTGTTGCCTCATCCCTCCAGGGTGGGGGGGGGGTTTGAATCTCACATGTGCTCAGTGTGTGTGGAGTTTGCATGTGCTCCCCTATGTTATGCGCTTTTTCCTCCTGCAGTGTGTGTGCCCTGTGATGGACTGGCATCCTGGTCAGGGCGAACGCCAGTCTTATGCCCTATGCTGCCTGGGATTGGCTCCAGGTTACCCTGATCAGGCTAAGTGGTTGTAAGATGGATAATTGATTACCTGTTTGTACCTTTTTGGCAGATGCCATTTCTGGCTCATTTCAGATGACACCTTGCCATAAGGTATAAACCCCAGCACAGGCACATCTGGTTTTGGAGTTTCACATGTTTTGAATGTTTCAGTTCTTTTTAATAAGATGCTCAGTTAATACAGGTGACTATAAGCTCCAGGTACTCAGTGATTCACTTTTCTGAGAAAAACAGGTAGTTGTTTAAAAGCTTAGCTGGAACAAAAAACTGACTACTTTCTGGTTTAGGACCAGAGCTGGTTGCCACTGGTTTAGGGAAACCTGCACAATGCAGACTGTGTCACCAGTGGTGCAGGACTTGACTGTGTAGTATTTTACCTGTGTTTCCATTTCCCCTCTCTTGGAAAGACCTGGTAGGTAGACAGAAGATTCAGGGATACCTAGCTTTGAGTTTATGCAACTGTAAATAAAATGTTGTCCTTATCTGTGTTTTTTCTGCTTTTTCCTCAAGGGAGTTGACATTACAAAAAGAAAACCAAATCTGGGTTTACATGTGCACTTTTTCTGGAGTTCAAATAAGGAACATGACAACACACTGTCATTTAGACATATCTGTCAATGTTTAATTTAATTGGATGTTGCTTTTTGTTTTTTTTTTTTCTGCCAAAGACATTACCAATAGTTTGCTTATACTGATGTGATTTTGCTTCAGTTGCTTTTGACATAGATTTAATGTCAGAAGTGTTCACCTATGTAGCGGTCTGATGCTTTGAATCCTAACATCAAGCCATACTGTGTACCAAACTGTAAAGCATGTTCTCTCTGCTGCTCACATTTTGCATTTTGGTTTGCTAATTTATTTATTTATTTATTTATTCTATTTTGTGTTTTAATGTTGTCACTTGCATTTTGTGTCTGCCAGTCTGTGTTAATATGCAATGGGAAATTTTTATTTATGCACTTATTTTCACATTTACTTTATTTATGCTGGTTTGCAAATTGCACAAATTAACTTCTTTTTACTGTAAATATGTGGACCTTTGAAGCTGTAATAAAATATTGATGAAAATAAGGCGTGAGAAGGTCAGTGATGATACGTTTTCCTGTTGAATGATGTTATATGATACCTACGATAAATTTGAATATATACATAATATAAAAATTTGAATGTGTGTGTGTAAATATATATATATATATATATATATATATATATATATGTATATGTATATGTATATATATATATATATATATATATATGTATATGTGATACACACATGGTGTATGATGATATGTAAAGTATAAATATATTAACGTGTATTAGGGCAACAGTAATGAGATACAACAAAAGATGTAGAATACTTTGAGTTATACATGTATGATGTGCAAATACAGGCAGATTGTACAGTGTTGTAGAAGTGGAGGAAGTGAGGAGCCATGCTGTTTTTGGTTTAGGTGACTGACTGTGAACTTTACAGCCCAGGGTATGAAGCTCTTCCTAAGTCTTTCCATTCTCTATTCGAGGCATCTAAGATCTTTCGAACCTCAGCCACTCAAATAGGGTGTAGAAAGCAGCCTTTCATCATCCTGATTGACCTGGCAGTGCCCTTAATTATATACAGTGGGTATAGAGAAGAATCACTCTTTGTCACTTTACAACCTGAAATGAAAACAAAACAGAACTGAATTTGTCCAGCTTTGTTTACTCAATTTCATTGGTAATATCCAAGTGAAAGAAAGAATAGCAACAGTTCTGAAAAATCATTTTAAAAAGGACCACCCCCCCCCCCAGGAGATACAAAAAAGATTTCAAAGACCTCATCTATCCCTAGGAGTATCGTTAAGCCCTACCTCCCCCCTATTCAAATCTGGCCCTCGATTCCAAATCCAGGCCTTGTTTTCAAGTCTCCCAGGTAGTTAGCTTAATTTCTGGCTCTAATTGGCCAAAGGCTTCACAACTGGCATCTCAGGTAAAGGAAAGCTGGAAAACCAGCAGTGCTCTGCCCTTGAGGACTGTGATTTGAATAGCCCTGCCCTACCTGGATCAGGCCATCCCTCCAAACTGGATGGCAGACCGAGCAGGAAACTGGTGAGAGAGGCTGCTGAGAGGCCAATGGTAACTATGAAGGAGTTTATGGCAAAGAGTGGTCATTGTGTGTGTAAATTAACTGCACCGCAACTCAATCAGGCTGGTTTTATTCTGTGAAAAAGATGGATACTTCTAATCACAGCACTGTTCGGTTTGCTCGCGCGGGCATTTCCAAACTCAGAAAAACGTAAAGCAATAACAATTGTAAATCAATTACAATATAAATATGTACCTGTGAAAAAGCTGAATACTTCAAATCACAGCACTGTTCGGTTCTGGATATACAAAAACACTTGCTTTATCACACACACCCATAACTTGGTGGCTGGCTACTTGTCTAGCACACAGAACAGACAGAATGCATATATAGTCACTCGACCTCACAAAACTTTGTTCATACATAAACTCATCCAGGTACATATACTTTAATAACAAGATTGTCGATAAAAGTAAATATTTTCAGAAATGAAAGAATTATAAGCACGACCTACCGCTTGCGCGGGCATTTCCAAACTGAGAAAAGCGTAAGGTGCATCAATTTCATAAAGGCAACCGCCAAATCAATTTTAAAGTCACAGAACACAAAACCAAAACACCCACAGCTGACACAGTGGCAAGTGGAAATATTTACTAACCACGTTACATGTGCATGTGACAACAATATCAGAAGTGCTCCCCAAATCTGGCTTCTGTGGGCGGGTTTCAAGAGAAAAAGTCCCTCCTCAAGAAAGGCCACAGTAATGCTGTGTTCTATTTAACTCGGAGGTTGGAAGTCGGAGCTGGAAATGATGTCACACCCAAGTTAACCGCGTTTCAGTATAGCAAGTCTGAAAGCGATTTAGTAACACCAGAGACCTGTTTCAAAAAGCAGAACTTCTTGCTTAGCCGGATAACTTGTCGGATTTAATTTACCCCAGTTTCTCCCCGTGAGCAACTCCAGAGTGGAAGAGGGTCCAACCCCCTTTGAGGAGACTGGTTCCAGAGCCCAGGCCATGC
>JAODJU010000130.1:8309620-8326299 GCA_026776725.1 Gnathonemus echidnorhynchus
CCCGACCCCTATGGCCCCTCCTACAGGTGGTGAGCCCATTGGAAGGGGGACCCACGTGCCTTGTTCGGGCTGTGCCCAACCAGGCCCCATGGGTGCAGGCCTGGCCACCAGGCGCTCGCCATCAAGCCCCACCCCCAGACCTGGCTCCAGGGGGGGGACAGCATCACATAGTGTTCACAAATTTTCAAAAGAGTAATCTATAGTGCTGTATGACTGGTTAAAAAAATAACAATTAAGAACAACACTGCATATAGCTTTGATGAAAAAATACCACAGAAGACAGCAGACTTGAAATTAGCATTTATTTATAGATAATAATACTGTAAAATAATAATAAAGTGCACACAATAAATATTAATTAATAACAAAATAAAGACATTTTTAGTTTTTTGATTGCAGTCACGGATTTTTCAAAAATAGATTTTCCACTTGTGGGGACTGAAAAAAATGGTCTTCACAATATCAAAATAAGTTGATAAGCACCATTGGTCCCCACAATGTAATATACTGTATTCATAACCCTTTTGCATTCATATTTTTGCGGGGACTCTCTCTTTCTATGGAAAAAACCCTAATCTCAACTATGACAACCTTAACCGCTACCCAGCCCTAACCTTAACCATAAGTAACCAAACATAATACAAGGCTTTTGATATTTTTAGTTTTCTTGACTGCAGTGACTGAATTTTATAAAATTGAGGTTTATATTGTGGGGACCTGAAAAATAGAGCTTCTCCAAGTCAGCAGTGGTTGGCAAGTGGAAGATGGGCAATTTTGGACAGGCCATTGACCATGAATGTCGGAAATGTTGGAGAACGCCACAGCTAATTAGCTGTGGATTTTGGAAAGCTGCTGAAGTGGACGGCTGGACATAGATCTTCGGCTTCCAGGTGGCGCCACAGAGACAGTGTTGCATGACGCTTTTACTACAGATGTTTTTAATTCACATGTATGCAGAAATCTGTAAAATCCTTCAGTATTGAATCCTATTTACGTGCTCCTGTAGCTTATTTGATGAATGTATGCATTATTCTGGTTGTCTGCAGTGACGGTTCTATACCATTTCAAATGGGGGGGGGGGGGGGGGGCAGACTGGAGACAGCTTTTCTGTTGGGGGGCCAGATGCTTTTGTCCTCCAAGTATAACACTAGACTGCTGCTGTGGGTGGACTGGGTGGTCATGTCACTTCAGTTGGTGAAAAGTGAAGTAAACGACAGGAAAATATAAACAAGCTTGTGGAAGCAAGACAGTCTAAAGAAGAAATCAGAATGGGTTACATATTTGTAAAAACTGTAATATGTGGCTGCAAAGTATTGCATAAATAGGTTTTTGTTTGTCAAAATTGTTCAGCTGGACAAGTTTTTAGTTGGCAGACATTACGGTACACAGCAGCAGTCTTGTGTGTCATAAGGTTCTTTAAATATCACCACACCACCGACGTCTTTTTACCTGATTTATCCACAATATCTCTCTCGCTGCTGACACCGACATCGAAGTTTCCACTGGGGGACGCTTTTCTCTCACTTGATTCACCTGTTTTGCCAGAACAGTAGAATGTGGGCTGATCCGCTAACTTGATAACCCTTACTGTGTGTTTGGTGTGCATAGGCTGTCCATTCTCAGAATACTGCGGTTGGCAGAGAGCCAGGTTCTTTTAGTCACTGCTGACAAAACGCCCCCGCTCACGTTCTTCCTAGCCTTTCTGAATTCTCTGTGGATTATTATTGCGTGGATTTCTCGTGGACTGAATTTTACTATACTCATTCATTTTGAGTTTTGCTGGATTAGGTCAATCTTTATTGGATGGCTTGGCTATCATTATTGGCCAGGCCCATGTTTAAGAGAAACAGGAAAGACTTTAACCAGGCTATCTGGATTTTATTTTATTCATGCCAGTTGTTCATGGAGATTCATGGATTAGGGGATTGTTATGCATTAAGAAAAAAAAAAAGTAATCAACATGTGATTGAGGGGCCTATACAGAGTTTATAGAGCTCCTCCTGGTAAAGCAAACATGTTTGGCACAGCAGTGGATTCAGACCATGATTCTGCTTGCTAAAGCTCCCAGACAGGACAAAAAAAAATTGTTCTCAGGTTTTATTAAACAGTACAGGGGAGTCATAACAGTCCAAGATACAACACATGTGGTGTTGTGGCAGGTGAGGAGTAACACTGCATGCATACTCTAAGGGTCAAGATCACAGCTAAACGAGTGTAAATGGCACAGCTGACAGAAGTTGGATCACTTGGTTACTATGTAGATTATGGTAGTTATTTTGTGCGTGTTTTGCTAAATAATTAGAGGATTCCTTTAGACTAATTATTCAAAAAAGGACCAACTGCTTTATCAAATTGAAGTATCTAGATAATCCAACCAATATTTTAACAACTTAAAATAATTTAACATATAAAAATAATATCTTTGTCCAACACAGAGATACATAGAGTATATTTAAAGCCATATTTGGAGGAAGGACCTGCCATACTCCAGTTCTTAAAAGTTAAACTACCAAATATCTACTTTGGTAGATAGGAAGAAGAAGGGCTTTTCCCTGTATTGAGACGGAATGACAGAACTGAAGAAACTCATGCTGCTGTAATAGCCTCTTCAGTCAGTCACATTTTGGTACTGCATGATGTATCCTGTAAAGAAAAATTGCATTACTCCATGGACTCTTCATGCAACAGTCATGCCAAGTTCAGCGCTCTTCATTTCTCTCTTTTTAACTATTCCTCACTAATTTTCTCCTACCCTTGCCCTGATTTGTATGCCTGTGTCAGATAAATTGTACACTCTTTGCATGCAGATCCATTTTCTAAGCAAATAGCAGTAATGTACTTCAGGAACACGAGATCTTTTCCCACAGTGTGATTTTCAAAACAGCTGTCTGTGACTGTCTCTCTCTTGCTGCTGAAATGTTTTCTTTAACAGATGCCGGCTTACAAATTATATACCTCGTCCATAATTCTGTTCATATGACTACAGAAGTTTTTTTTTTATAGCAGCACATGTACAACATACCAGAATACAATCGTAACTGGATGCTGCAGATGCTCCGCGTTTTCGAAGGCAGTGCAACACGGCATCATGGACTGTGGCAAAGAGGTGGCTCTTGGTGATGGAATCACAGAAGAAGTCCCCGGTCTCCAGCTGCTCCACCACAGTGGCTGCAGTTAGGTATATTTAGAGAGACAGTACACAATAAAGGACACTGATTAATACACTGATTAATTTCCAAAAATACACTACAAGTGTATTTAGCACGTGAAGCCAAGCCCAGCTAGCTGCTATAGGGCTGTAAACAGCTCAGCTAGATGCCACGGGGCTGCAAATAGCTCAGTTAGCTACACCATGGTGCAACTCCACTACTGAGACAACACAATAAATCACTTAGTTATGCCCAGTCAGACACTCTCAGTGGGGCTATCAACATTCAAAGATAGATAGGTGACTTAGAAAAATCACTTACCCTGACAACCAGCCATGTACACATCCACATCAATCTCTCCAAAGTCCTGGAATATCTACAAGTACAGAGAAAAATAATATTAAATACTCCCATTTTTTATTGGCTTTTCAATTTTTAGACGTATATTAACATGTCATCACAAAATACCCACTCTTCTAATTGACTTCGGTCTGGCCCGACCTTACATTTACTTAGTAGACAGCTAAAGCTGGGTCAGACAATTCCTGTAACAGTAAGGGCCTTACTCAGGGGCCCAGTGATGAAATAAGAGCATGAGATTTGAACCAGCAACCTTCCAATCACAGACACAGCAGCTAACCCACAGAGCCACACACAGCAAGGCTGCACCCATGGAGTCAACACTGAACAGAACCAAGGTCATAATTATAATATATATTGTGGAGGACATTGAGAGCACATCTGAATATTGGAGGGGGAGTGTCCCCCATAATTGATATTATAATTGCAGCCTTGACATCACCCCACTTCCTGTCCTCTTACTTACATTTTTCATGGTCTTAATGGCCACCGTGTCTATGAAGTTGGCAGTGGAAAGGTCCAGGATGATGGAATGGATGTCCCAAGTCCACTTCCCTAGTGATCCCAGAGAGATCTGCTCAAGATCCCTACTTAGAGTATCATCACAGCTGGAGGCCAAGGTAGTGGTGTCCCCATCCAGCTCAGAGACAGATCCCAACATTCCCAGTTCTGGGTCCCCGCCCTTCAGGTACTCCCAGCTGCCATGTTCTCTTTGCAGTTCGGGGATGACGAACACGGTCCCGTTCTCTCGCATGGTGAAGTCTTGCTCCTGCTCCTCCTGCCTGTCATCCTCTCTCCAGTGGACCACCTCCTCTTCAACGGAAAACACCACTTTGTTGCTTTCTGCAGCTTTCATGGCTGCTTTCTGGAAAGATACAACCAGCCATGTATTTGTGTGCATGGAAGCGCGTGTGGTGCTGTGGTGTGATTATTATGTACAGTCACATGCATTTTATTTATGTAGCTAATGCTTTTATCCAAAATAACATAGGCAGTGAGAAAGCAGGGTCAGACTATCCCTGGAACAACTGAAAACTCACTCGGTGCACAGGATTTGTTTTCAAGAAAATTTTTATGCACTATGGAAATTTCATTTTATATGAGGACTGAGGGTTGGTTCTCGGGAAGCCTGATTATAGGTTATTGATGGTCCCATGTCAATAACAACAAAAGATGAACTGAGTGAGTTTTGGAAATGTGCTCTTCGTTGGGGCTAAGGGCCTTGCTCAAGGACCCGGCATGCTAATCTGCTTACCCACACGCCATCCCCAAAAAGCATACACCTGTGAGGAGATGAACACACGTGTCTATAAAGTTACTTCTGCTGCATGCACACCTGTCTCTTGGCCTCCCTCTTGGCCCGCCTCTCCGCTCTCTTTTCCCTTCGTCTCTGTTTCGCCTCCTGCCTCCTCTTGTACGTGATCATTTTGCTGATATTGATCCCGCTCTGTCCAGCCCCAAGTCAGGCAGCAGTTACCATACAATTCACTTTACGTAACTCTTAGATTCAAAGGAACTTGCAACGTGTGTGTCATATTTTTACAGATTATTTTTACAGATTTACATGATCTTTTTTTAAAATGCTTTCCTTAGATTTTTATACTGGCACATAAATGAAACAGAATAAACACACAATATAATAGCACTTGTTCAGACTACTAATAACTAACCAAACACAAAAATTCAATATCCCAAATCTGTAACTCCGTGCATCTCCCACCCAACATGCTCCTTTTGACAGGTGGATTTGCAACAACAGGAGACCATACCTTTTCTTTGAGGGCCTCCAAGTACAGGTCAGCATTGGCAAAGTACACTGTGGCAGACGACCGGAAGATAGTGACACCGGGAATCCCCTGTGCCTGTCCGGGAACATACAGAGTGTCATGGAGCACTGATCTCGCACAATGTACCAGTCTCATGCATTATGAGAAAGACCTCGGTATGTATGTTGATGCTTCCATGTCCCAGTCTTGCCAGTGTGGGGAAGCGATAGGATATTAGGTTACATCTCTAGGTGTGTGGAGTTTAAGTCAAGGGAGGTGATGCTACCATTATATAATTCTTTGGTAAGACCCCACCTAGAATATTGTGTGCAGGTTTGGTCACCATACCTTATTCTTATTGCCCACACCTCCTCCACGCCAATTATCTCACCTCCTTGTATTTTTCCATGTCCAAGTAGATCTCGGTTCCTGGAATCTGGCCCAGGACAGAGTACTTTGGACTAAAATAGGGAAAAGCAAGTAATTAACTATGGTCTAGTCAGATGCACCATCTCGTGAGAACAGCTGTGAATATTGTCCCAGGACTGGGCCTAGCAGAAGGCCCTGGTGGGTGGAGCTATGCATCATGGGAACCTGGTTGAAGTAATTTTGTCCTTGGCCTGGGAATTATGTACGGCAGGCCTTTGTCTACTAACTGTGCATAAGAAACTAAGAGCCAGTCCTATATGAAACAGGTAACAAGGTAGCCTAAACAGACAGCAAGAGATAAATGATGGAAGGAGTCTCACAGTTGGGTCCTGAAGATGACCGTCAACAGGGCAAACATGATGGAAGCTGCAAGACCCATGTCCAGGTGGAACAGCAGGGTGAACATCCAGGTGACCAGCCATACCAGCTGTGGAGAGAAGGAGACGTGCACAGGGCGTGGGGGGGGGGCAGGGAGGTGGTCCGGCAGAAGGACAGCCACAGTGCAGGTCAGATTTGCATTTATACATTTACACTACTGTACATCACAGAAGAATCAATACTGATTTTTTTGCCAGGTTCTTATTTATGGTGTGAGTTTTTGTACAGAACACATTTACGAAATTATGCTTTATTTGCCTGCCAAGATCAGGAGAAAGTGTGGGGTCAGAGCATAGGGGTAATCATTCATCCAGTGCCCCTGGAGAATTTTTCAGGGGGTTAAGGATGAACATTCAAGGACTCAAAGATGTGGCTACTCTGCTGAGCAAGGGTTCTGAACTGGCAACCTGCCAATCACAGAGGCATAACCCACTGAGCTACACACTGCCCCAAATTTATTTGTGTGGCAGTCTGCACGTTTTTCTGTTTATCTATGTGTCGGTCCCTTACCAGATCGATCTTGCTGGTCTTCCACAGTGTGATGATGTCATAGAACTGCTTGAACATGCCCTTCAGGTTGACTAGCACAATAGCTGAGAGAACCGCCTGGGGAGCAAAGCACACAGACTTGTCAAGCTGTAGCTCAGATCATCGGATGTGGATCTAGTAAGAGAAGAGACAAAATGGACGTACCTTGGGCAGCTCTTGAAACAGGGGCCCCAGCTTCAGTATAGCGATCAGCACTATCAAAGCAGAAACTACCCCAGCAATCTGACAACACAAGCAAGATTCATTAGACCAGCAAAAACACACAATACATTCCACCTAATGTAGGTTGATTATTGTCTTTGTGTAGTTTTAAGGGATTCAATATCCAAGAGCTTTGAAAGACAGTTTATTGTCATACACATTGTAAACAATCAGTTACACTATGCAATGAAAATCTTGCTTTGCACGCCCTGCCGGCCACCAGTAAACACAAATTGAACACAAACACAAATTAAGATGCTTCAGCAAGGCAGTGAACCTGCTTCACTTGTGAAAAAACTGAATGATGAATTACTCATTGAAAGAATCAGTGCAGTGACTGAAATCATTTTATTCACTGAAACGATTCTTTCAAAAAGAATGACTAATTCATGAACAGCACAAGGCTGGTGGCCGCAGGTGTGTATGCCCCGTTCACCTGTGTCTTTCCCCCTGTGGTCAGCTGAACGAGGCTCCGGGACATGGAGCAGCCAACAGAGTAGCAGTGGAAAAAGCCCCCCGTTATGTTGCTGAGGCCCAGAGCTACAAGCTCCTGCATAAGAGGGATGAGAGGGTGATCACCAGCAGAAGCAAAAGATGAGACAGTAAGGAAGGGGCCAATGTGTTTCAAAGAGATCTGTTGCGGTGTACAGTTAGCTGGTGGATGCTACAGTATGGATGCTACAATATGGATGCTACAGTATGGATGCTACAGTATGGATGCTACAGTATGGATGCTATAGTATGGATGCTACAGTATGGTAGCTATCAGTTATAGGAGATGGGTATTTTTCTGGGGAGAGCAGGTGCTTGCAGATCGCCAACGTTTCATGGACAGTATTCCACCAAGGAGGGGCTGATTAATTTCCAAAAATACACTACAAACCCAGACATTTGCATATTCTGATTGCATTTTTTTTAATGGAAATGGTTAAACTAATTGAATCTGTCCAATTGATTCACCGCCAGCATCCCCACCACCACTGCCCCTAGATGACAATTTTTGCCAGTTTCTGCACAATGTAAACCTGTCTGCAGTCATCAGAAGGTTGGGAATCCCTAAATTAGAGAAGTCATATACTGCTCTGTAAAAAAATGAAGAGACCACTCTATATTTTTTTTAATCTGCCTTTTTAAATCCTGGTAAAATCCTGTAGCCTAAGACTGCACTGCGAGAGAGGATGCTTCCAGGATCAAAGTTTCTAAGACAGCAGTACACAAGAACAAGGTGAAGCAGGAGACACTGGCAATAACCAAAAATCAGCCAGATAGAGGGCAGAAGCAACTTTCTAATGGCAGAGGTGACCATCAACTTATCCAGCAGTGCCTCATAAATCAGAGGATGACCTTCCAAGGGAATGGGAAACATTAAGTGGTGTGAATTGCACTGCCAGCATAATTCAAAACAGGCTTATAGAAGCAGGACTGAAGACCCTTAAAGCAAGGAAGCAGCCCTTCATCAATGAGAAACAGGGAAGAACCAGGATGGAGATGGCATAAAAATGTATGTGTTACACAGATGCATACCCATAAATTGATAAATGATTGGAAATTGGTTTAGGATTCAAGATGGCGCCGCAGATGGTTGCCTTGGTGTGTTGGCAATAAACTTGATTCTGATTCTGAAATGAAAATTTTGCTGTGATCTCTTCATTTTTTCCAGAGCTGTAGGTCAAGTACTGGTGTTAGATTGCAGGACAATGACATAAGTGGAAACAATAAAAAGCAGACAATGTGAAACCGAGGGCCTGTGCGCCATCAAGAATATCATGCCCACGCTTTGAGTGTCCCAGCGAGATGCAGACCTGGTTGGTGTCCACCTTGTACCCATTCTTGATGGCAAAAGTCTTGCCCAGAGAGACGGAAATGGCATAGCCCACGAGGGCCAGTGCAAAAGCATCTCCGATCACCTCATGGAAGAGACTGACCTGCGGTGTGCTGGGAGGGATCAGCCTGTATTAACAAACGCCAGCATTAACCAGAAAGTCATGCTTTTGCGTTAACATGCTAATGGTACCACACATTAGAAAAATAACAAGCATCTTCATTCTTTTATATACTGCAAGAATTTCATTTTCTATTTATCCAAAGCCATGCAAATCGTAGTGATGTATTTGACGCTGCCAACATATAATAAAATGTCTTATGTAGATGATGCATGAATATGGTCTCCTTATGGCTCAGGGCTAAAGGGCTCTCATGCATTGCCCGCATTCTCCACCCTTGACAATCTGACTCACCCACTGGGGATCTCCCCCACTACACCAATTGCGTAGTTCCGGTTCAGGTAGGTATAGCTGGACAGCAGGGTCGCCACGGCAATCTGTTCCACAGGCAACAAATGGAAGGAAATGGCTTAACCATGGAGAGCAATGGCAGGATTGGCTGCTAGCCTGATGCAACATTATTAAGGGGCATAGCCACTGTGTGACGCTCTAAGGGTGTGTGAGGGAGACGGGGCGAGTCTGTGTGTGCCTAGCATTAGTGCAGGGGTCACCAACTCCGGTCCTGGAGGGCTATTATCCGGTACGTTTTCTATCCTACCTGGCTTCGAATGAGCCACGCTAGTTCTCAGGTAAATACCAGGAGCAGGTGTGGCTCATCAGAAGCCAGGTAGGAAAGAAAACTTACTGGATAGTAGCCCTCCAGGACCGGAGTTGGTGACCCCTGCATTAGTGTCTGTTAGTATGTGTCTTAAATTAAGTTCCACATATGTAAAGAAGCTGTATTTGTCATTTCTACAAGACATTTGCATACCCCATCTTGCTCTCTTTTTTAAGACACACTCGCATGTAGAGTTGAGTGCGAAGCCTGGGGTCCCAGCTCAGGGTCAGCCACCAATCCAGTGCCCCTGGATCATTATTGGGGGCGTTAAGCACCTTGCTCAAATGCCCAATGGTGCTGTGGCTTCTCTATTGAGCGTAGGATTTGAATGCACAGAGGCTGAACCCACTGTGTATACAAATGTCATTTATGTGTGTTTTCATGATGCATGGCGAATGCGTAGTCAACATTGTCATTAAAACATACAGCAGGAGGTTAAATAACAAGATGAAGACAGAACATCTTTCCCAGGCTTTCATAATTCAGGAATTGACGATGGCTGCTCCATTAGGTGGCACACTCACAGAGATGAGTTCCACAGGAATCGGGACAGGCAGCTTTTTGGCAAGGGCGGAATTGAGTTCCTTGGCAGAGAAGAGAGTCACCAGGGACACTGAACTGACCACGAGTGTGGGCACATGAATCTGGTGCAGCTGGGAGCAGATGTCCACCAGCACCTGAGGAGAGATGGGCGTGGCCAGGTGAGAGGAACTTCTGGAAAGAAGGAGCGGGACTAAAGCTAAACAAGAAGACTCCATTGGGTTTCTTGTTGGTATGGGCAAGATGAAGGGTACAAAGAAAAAATGGAAATAAAAAAAAAATTTGAAAGCAAGAAAAAAAAGGATTCTATTTGTACTCACATACACCAGTGACAGAGGTCCATTGAACCGTCTGGGTGACAAACCAAAGATGTATTTCAGCTGTGCCACGACTGCGTGACAGGCAGCAGCTGAGGTGTAACCCCGAACGAGGGGTTCGGATAGATAAGTGCCCACAAAGCCAAACCGGACCAGACCGAGGACAACCTGCAGGACAGATGCATGCATCCATGAAGTGTCCATCCCTACAATTATTAATTAACAGAGTGACCTGCAAAGTTTGTCTATGTTATTCACCTCCCAATGCAGACCACATTTATTGGACATTTGGACACTTGGAAGAAAAGATAATATCAGTGGTCTTTAGCAACTGGATTTATTGAATAATGCTGGAAGGTTCATTCATGCTGATGTTCCAGGAGATCCAGAACAAGGGATCAATGTTGGAGGAGTGTGGAAATGATGATATTCCAATACCAGTACGACGCTACATACTAACCTGGATGATCCCTCCCAAGACGGTGGTGGTAGCAGCCACCTTGACCCGGTAGCTGTCCCGGGCTGCTTCGTCCACAATGTTAGTCAGGTTGGTGCCATTCATTATGAGAAATTTTTGGTCAGGGGCTAATTGTTCCACCACACTGCCCACCATGATACTGAGCACCGCAAACGGCCCTAAGAATAGACACATGGATATATCTGAACGTCGGTGCAGACTACTCACAAAAACACTGAACATCCATAAGTACACACCCATAGCACACCTCAGAACACTGATAGAAAGTTTAAATGTATTTAACTCATGCAAATAGTACTTTGAATCTTACCTATGGAGATATGTCGGGATGTCCCAAAGAAGAAATATATCAGTACGGGGTACAGGCAGGTATAGAGGCCAAAAACAGGGGGTAAGGACGCCAGAAGTGCATAGGCCATGCCTGTAGAGAATACATTAAGTGGACCTTTATATTAGTCTCAGTCATTATGTGTGCTCAATCAGGATAAATATCTATAGAGGTCAATGTGCAGCGACAGCTCTCTCTGGTTGCTATGTTTGTTAGCTGTCACTCTCTGTAATGCTCAGCAGTCAGGCTCACCCTGTGGTAGTTGCATGATTCCCACACTAATACCGGCGATAAGGTCACCCATGCCATAGTCCCAGATGGAATAGCGAGGCAGCCAGTAAAACACAGGCAGGCAACCCACCACCCTGCGCTTCAGCTGAGGCAGCGAGCACCTGGGAGCAGAGGGAGACACTGGGATATGGAATAGAGGGGCGAAGCAGCTACCCATAATCCTTTGCTACCCATAATCCTTTGAGGCAGCACCACACCTGTTCTGTTCCATACAAAATAATGGCTCCTTCTTACCTGCATGAGTGTTTGAGCCGGTCCACTAGGCAGAGCTTCTTAGATGAGTGCAGCTTTTGGGCGAGTTCCTCCAGGCTTGCCTCGTCCAGTATGTCTCTGTCCACATGGTAATTAGTGCTCCCCCGTTTTGCAGCCATATTGGGCTGTTTGCCTGACTTTACTTTTGCAGGATCCGTCTGTCAGTCAGAGGTACACTGGTCCCTGTAGGTACAGTCAGTCCGCAGTTCAGATGCTAATCAGATCTCAAGGAAAACATATCCCAAGATCCTCAGATTGTATCCAGATCCAGTTTTGGGCAAGTAACCCCACAGATCAGTGCACAGTCTACTGTCCCTTCACTGTCCAGTAATCTGCTGCATTTATATCCCTCTGGGAGAAATGCACCACCTCTCAGATCCTAATAGTTAACTTACTCTAATGAGCCAAGCACTGATCAAGCAAGTCTAGCATGGACAAGAATGCCTAGCTATATACTACAGAGCTGGAGCACTTTTTAATTGGTTTTGATTTGTTAAGCGGTACCACAGATGTAGAGCCATTTTACCCCGTGACTCTTTTGTATTTGATGCAAAGTCGTAATGCACCCACATGTAATTGGTTTGTATAAGACGTTCTCAGTCAGCTGTCCACAGAATCCATTGTATTTTCTTTGCTTCACATTTATTTTATCCAAATACGGGGTCCATCTTACCCAAAATATGAGGTGTCATCCCTTCAAGGACATAACAATAGTACTTTCAAATGTTGATTTCCTACATCAAATGCATCAGAGTTAATGTTCTGTGCAGAATAAATTACTTTGAACTTTAAATGGATATTCTGTCCACACATTTCATCGGAAAATTACTGTGAGAACAATAAGTTTGACGTGCTTATTTGTCTAAACACCGGTAATCGTCTTCTTCCTGTGTTTGAGTTGGTTATACATTTTCTACTGTTTGTTCCCTTTAAGGAGCCAAGCTCCAGCTTTCTGTAACACGCAGCAGATTGAACATCAGCATACATTAATGATATACGCCCTTTAAGGGGGGGGGGGGGGGGATCTGGCTCCCGGCTCTGCTGTGTCAGCGATTGTGCAGTACAGCTCACCAGGTCACAGGGACCCGGATAGGGGTGTGCAGTGTGGAGTGTGCAGTTCAGAATCCTGCCCATTTCCTTAGATTGAGAAACCCATGTGAATGGTTAATGCCATTATGGGCTATTACAGTACATATTACACCAGAGTGATGTCACAGGCTGAAAACATGAGACCTGATAGCCCGTTTCTTACAATAGTGTTGAAAAACTATACCTAGAAAAAATATATAGACATACAAAAAAGATCTAGTTTTACTCCTAATTTTTAAAAAATACGGTATTAATAGTATAGTACAAACCAGGCATGTTTTGGCATAACATTGCAATACACAGGGAAGGTATGTATATTTCAGAGGGAGGGGGAGAGGTCAGAGGTCAGGCCCCCTATCCATCCATAATCATTTCTTCACTTTCCACTAGGAGCAGTGGCACATCTCTCTCCAGGTTTGTATTATTTTTAGTTTTGGTATGTTCTTCATTTGGGGTCAATAAAAGGATAAGCAGTTAGAAGCTGGGTGGATGGATGGAAGGATGGATGGATTGATGTTTACATTTGCTTGCAGTCTGTGAGGAATGCTTTTAAAATAGCGTTGAGGGCTTCTAAGCATCTGTTTCCCTTTGTAATAGTGGCTCGTCTCAGGATAGCATCATATTAGGGAGCATGAACTTACACTACATATGAGCTGATGGCAGAAATACGGTGGCCATGTAGAGGCTTTACAAGTAAATCTCCAAGCACATACATAGCAAGAACTTCTGCTCTCTCTTAGTGAGAAGAGAGAGGCTCAGAAGGCGCTTCTACCCTCAGCCATCAGGTTACTAATACTTAATCAATGGTTATAATTTAACATCTGCTCTTTATTTATGCACCTCGCACTTTATATGAACTGTGTTGCACAACTCTGGTCTTTCTATCCCCCCGTATAACTCTCTGTTCCTTTTTCATTACATTTATTATATTGTCACCTTTCTGTTTTACTGCCTTCGAGTATTTTTATTATGACCAACTTGCACTTCACTGCAGGTAACAGTCTAACTGAACACCTTGCGTGTGCCAAATAAAACCACTGAATCCTTGAAATAAAGCTGATCAGCAGACGTGTGGTATTCGTGCAGAAGGCCAGTCAGTCATAGCGGGAGGATCTAAGTAGGTATGATCTAAGATGTCACTTTAAGACATTGATGCCTTCCTCCAAAGCAGGTACACTACATGGACAAAAGTACTGGGACACACCTGTTAATCATTGAATTCAGGTGTTTTATTCAGACCCATTGCCACAGTTGTATAAAACCAAGCACCCAGCCATCCAGTCAGGTTAACAAACATTTGTGAGAGAATGAGTTGATCTGAAGAGCTCAGTGAATTCAAGTACTGTCTTAGGATGCCACCTTTGCAATAAGTCAGCTCATGAAATTTATTCCCTGCTAGATATTCCATGGTTAATTATAAGCGGTATTATTGCAAAATGGAAGCATTTAGGAACAACAGAAACTCAGCCAGGAAGTGGCAGACCACGTAAAGTAACAGAGCGGGGTCGCCAAGTGCTGAGGCACATAGTGTGTAAAAGTTGCCAACGTTCTGTTGACTTAATAACTGCAGAGTTCCAAACTTCCTCTGGCATTAACCCCAGCACACTGTGCACTGGGAGCTTCATGGAATGGGATTCCGTGGCTGAGCAGCTGCATGCAAGCCTCACATCACCAAGTGCAATGCCAAGTGTTGGATGGAGTGGTGTAAAGCACACCGCCACTGGACTCTGGAGCAGTGGAAATGTTCTGTGGAGTGACAGATCACGCTTCTATGTCTGGTGATGGACGAGTCTGTTTTTGGCAGATGCGATGAGAACATTACCTGCTTGACTGCTTTGTGCCAACTGTAAAGTTTGGTGGAGAAAGGATAATGGTATGGGGTTGTTTTTCAGGGGATGGGCTATGTCTCTTAGTTCCAGTAAAGGGAACTCTTAATACTTCAGCCTACCAGGACATTTTGGACAATTCTATATTTACAACAGTTTGGGGAAGGTCCTTTTCTGTTCCAGCATGACTGTGCCCCAGTGGTTGCGTGAATTTGGTGTAGAAGAACTTGACTGACCCGCACAAAGCCCTGACCTCAGCCCCATCAAACACCTTTGAGATGAACCAGAACGTAGATTGCAAGGCAAGCCTTCACGCTCAAAATCAGTGCCTGGACTCACAAATGCTCTTCTGGTTGAACTGGAGAAAATTTCCACAGATACACATAAACCTGTGGAAAGGCTTCCCAGAAATTCTACCACTGAACCCCCAATGCACAAAACAGGACGAATAGTCTGTGATGACCATGCAGTCCACAGAGGACTACAAACAGAGAGCCAGACTAGGCAACAGCAGATGGCAACATCATGTATTTCCATTAGGGATATGCATCTCCATTTCTGAGGCGAGGCGATAAACATCTCGATGCACCGCCAATCATCCGATACATTAAAGATACTTATGAAGCAATTACTATGCCGATACAATACGATTCACCCCTACTGCGATGCAGTGCAATTCGACATATGATGTGATGCATCACCGGACATGCCTCCAACTGCAACCAGGCCAAAAGACTTGCAGAGAATTGACCACTGACAGCAGTGAAGAACTGAAAATGAGAGTGTGTGTTTGAGAAACAGTTTAGAGGAGGGGAATCAATCTAAATATTACATTACTAGTCAGAAATCATTGGTCAGATTTCTAAATAATTAAGGTATAGGGTCTCAACTATTAACTATATATTGATATAACCCTGGCTGTGTGCTGCTTCTTGATAACTCCAGGTCACTGTGCAGGCCTAGGGCAGGGGGTTGATGGTGAATACAGTCTGGAGGTGAATATGACTTAACAAAATAAAACTAAAGACTTTTCACTATAAAAAACAGCTTAGCAAAAAACAAACAAACGAGCAAACTTAATAGTGTATTAAAGATTCTTCCTCACTTTCCAATAAGCTTAAGAACGCGTTTGTGATTCTTCTGCCTTCACAGACACAAAGGAGAGCTTGCTTTTGGGCACTAATTTGCTATAGTCACAAATTAAACTTTTCGGTGTTGGCTCCATAAAACATGGGCAAATACAACAAAATTATAACACGCATACTGGCTTAGTTATACTTAAGTGTACCTTAAGAACTCGCCGGTAATTAACTTTAACATAGCAGACACCGCGACTTGGTGAGATGTGTGTCATTTTGAAAACCGCTAAACATACCATTTAATCAAAATCTTTTAAATGAATCAAATAAACGTCCATCTGTCTCATTGCCAAACATGCTTCAGCATTTAAACAAACGGATGGCTAAAAAATATTCCCCTAAAAGTTGTGTGATCCTGTCGTCTGGAAGCAGAGTGATCATCCCAAAACGTTAATTCCAGTTCGAGCTAAATAATTAATACGAAATTAAATGATTTACCTCACTATTCTACATTAGTAAATCGTATTTTACCGATGCAAAGATGTATTCCGAGTTTATTCCAGATTGTATCCGGCGCACACTTTTTAAATCGGGGCAGTCACATCGTGAACGTTTATCCGTTGCGAATCGGTGAATCTTACCATCCCTAATTTCCATGGTATTTTTTAAAGATTATTTCTTACAGATTTACTCCGTCCATCCACTCACCCTTTCATCTTCCAATCATTTATATTACTGCGGGGTTTATCTAAAACTCGTGAACACCTGTCAGCAGGTCTTCTGCGGCTTCTTTCCGGAACAATGACCAACTGTTAATATTTTCATTAATAAATGGAAGAGCAGATTGACCATTACTTTCCGACTGAGGAGCTGATCTTTGACTCTGATCTGTTGACCGTAGCAAATTATACATTTCAGTCAGATTCCATTACGACATAAAGGTTTTTAATGGATTTGGAATGTTGAAACTGGAGTTTACCCCGGTGAACGAGAGGGCTGTTTCCCTGCGCCTTCGGGTCGGGGATAGGTCTCTGACTGTCATCTGC
>JAODJU010000130.1:8326399-8346678 GCA_026776725.1 Gnathonemus echidnorhynchus
TGGGTATCCCTCCTGAGGCTGCTACCCCCGCGACCCGAACCCCGGACAAGCGGAAGATAATGGATGGATGGATGGAAACTGGTGACAGCATCACTTTATTAAATAGTAAAATAAACAATAAAACACTGTTGCCTTTACCATATTAGCTCCTATGAATATGTTCTTAAGGGATTAGTCAAGTGTGACTGTTGTGTTTATTCTGGTTTTATTGCATTTAAACGGACACATGCTATTATTTGCCTAAAAAAGATTACAAGACAGGGAACACCACCACTTTAAGAGACGAATGTCATGAAACCTGATCTCCTTCTCATGCACTGTCAGAAAAATGGGTACAGCCCTGATACAATTTTGTTCCCCAAGGTACAAACAACATTAATGTGCCCCCTATTGTAAAAAAATGTTTCTCAGAGTCTATTTCTGTACCTTAAAAGGTACATTGACCTACAGCTATGGCACACAAGTAATTGTACCCTCAAAGGTCCAAATTGGTACTTTTTTTCCTGATAGTATTACGTTGCATTATCATAAGACTTAAACATTCAAAAACGACCTATGCATTAGAAAAAAAAATACAGTTTGCTCCTCTGTGTGACTACCATTGGCTGATTAATAAACATTAAATAAACGACAGCAAATACACAGGACGGTTTCTGGCCTGCTCGGCATTTCGAACGAGTGCACATTGCAGTCTATTTAAAGCTCTGCTGCAACTAAGAGCTGGCTAATGTCTGTAAACAGTCTGCGATGCGTCAGGAAAGTTTTAAGCCCTGTTCTCCGTTGCTCCATTGCCGTACGTAAAGAAATGCGATGCCACCTTCGTCCAACTGAATGACCACAAAAACAAAGGAAAGGCTGGTAAGGTGTGCTTCATGTCCTGCTCACCTTACTGAAGCATGCTTGTAGTGCCATACTTTGTGTACTTATGCCTCTTACTTTAACATAGAACGTGCCAGGATTCCCCTGAACTGCCTGGACCAGCTCCTAACACAGAGGGACACCTCAGTTCGATGCTTTGTTTGGGGGCTTTGTCTGGCATTCTTTAAAGAAGTCACTGAGATCAAACCCCCATCAAGACCTAATTAAAGCATTGAGAAGCTAACGATGACATAATGTTACTAAAATACTCTTTTTGTGTCGCTATATTTACTGACAGTCTTACAGTGACCTTTTTCTCTTGCAGGTCTCAATATACGAAATTCTGTATTGCTTGGTCTAAACAACTTGCAAGACTGGTATGTCCTTCAGACATAAGTTAGTGACATTTGGATCATAAATTATTTGTTGACATTGTAACACATTGGCAGTGAGAAAAGCTGTAAGATGTTCAGTGTAGAAAACAGAAGAGAGTAGACAGTTGCTGCTCTACAGGCAGTTCGTAATGGTCGGTGAAGTTGGAGATGTTTATAATAATCCACAGAGTGACCTCATTTTGATCTAGTTTCAGATTTCCCCAAAGAGGAGCCGATCTCATTAGGTGACCGAGCTGTGTAGTGAATTTGCTTAATTGTTTATTTCGTTTATTTCATCTTTTTGAGTATTTTTTTTGCTGTCGTGAGCCATGGATCCCAAAAACAAGCACGGCCTGGCCCTTCTGGAGCAGCTGTGGACGATGCGTGAGATGGGCGAGCTGACCGATGTGGTCCTGGTGGCCGAGGATGTCTACTTCCCTTGCCACCGTGTGGTCCTGTGTGCCTTCAGCCCCTACTTCCGGGTCATGTTCACCTGCGGCCTGAGCGAGTGCGGCCAGCGAGAGGTGGTGCTGCGGGACACGCCTGCCGAGAGCCTGGGCCTCCTGCTCGACTACATGTACCTGGCAGAGCTGCCCCTCACCAACACCAACGTGCAGGGCGTCTCCACTGCCGCCTTCCTGCTGCAGATGGATGATGTGTTCAAGCAGTGCCAGCAGCATATGATCGACCACATGGACGCCTCCAACTGCCTGGGTGTATATTACTACGCGTGGGAGCTGGGCGCTGAGGAGCTGGCTGATCTGGCGCAGCGGTATCTGCGGCAACACTTTGCCGAGGTTTGCCTGCAAGAGGAGGTGCTGGAGCTGGAGGTGCACCAGCTGCTGCCGCTGGTCGGCTCAGACGACCTCAACGTCACACGCGAGGAGAGCATCCTGGACATGGTGCTGCGCTGGGTGGATCACCGGCGGGCCGAGAGGGCTACACAGCTCGCTGAGCTTCTGCGCCGCGTACGGCTTCCTCTAGTGGCACCCGACTTCCTGCGAGAGGCAATGCGGAGGAGCACGGTGCTGCTGGGGGACGCTGAGTGCCTGGAGATGGTGGAGCAGGCCCTGGAGGCGGCCCAGCAGCATCCTGCCGCGGCACCGCGCCGCCTGAAGCTGCGATACGGCATGGAGACCACTGACGTGCTGCTCTGTATCGGCAACGACGGCCTGGGCATCAGGTCACGGCAGGGCAGCTACTGCGACTATAGCTTCTGCTACGCCCCCACCACTGGGCGCACCCTCTTCATCACCTCACCCCGCTACGGCGAAGTGCTGGGCTGCGTGTGCGCCGGCGTGGTGACTGAGGACAACCAGATCGTGGTGGCTGGGGAGGCAGGGGCCCGCAGAATGGCCCGGCAGAAGGACAGAACTGTGGATATCTGCAGGTAAGAGTGAGCGCCCCGGCAGACAGGAAGTGTGACCTACATACTGAGCGAGAAGGTAACGGCGGCAAGTAATGAAGGCAACTTAGGGATCAATTTGGATGAATGGGTATAGTGTCCAATTCAGGGATGGACTTGCTTGTGAGACAATCATGCTGATAATGAATTGTCACAATCACTCATGGTTAGAGATACTTGGGCAATGAAGGTCTAAACAATTCAATTAATGAATGAAGTAATTACACCCTCTGTCACATTTACTTGCCATCGCAGGTACAAGGCATCAGCACAGGGCACCTGGGAGAAGCTCTGCTCAGTGGAGTATCGGGATATGTACGCTCTCGGCACTTTGGGCGACACTCTCTACCTGTTGGGGGGCCAGATGAAGCTGAAGAACCAGTACCTCATAACCAATAGCGTGGAGCGCTGGTCTCTGAAAGGCGGGCCCTGGAGAAACTCCGCCCCACTGCCAATGCCATTGGCGTGTCACTGTGTTGTCAGCTTGAAGGGCTGTCTTTATGTACTGGGAGGCAGGACACCACAGGTAATGGCTTGAAATGGAATAATTACACAACACTCAGTTTTATTTAGTTATATTTGTGGTACCTGATTAGAACTTTTAATGTCTGAATGAAAAATATCAATCCTTGGGGTAAATTAAATGAAACCTGGTTCATTTCATTTGTTAATGCCAATTCCAGACTTCATAATTGCTTATATCAAATCAGAATTTTTATAATTAACAGTAACATAAATTATATAAGATGAATATGAAATGAAGCAGTGATATGGATTTTTCATTCATATTGTGTACCAAGCTGCATTTTTTTCCAGCTTTGTTTAAATCTGTTCTTTAATTTAGATTCTGTGCTTTTAACTGTGCTGAGAAAAAGAGTGCACTGATTTTTGGAGCAGAACTATACACTGAAACATTATTGAGATGAATCTGCATTCAAGGCTGACTGTATTCAGACCCTGACCAAGCCCCCCCCCATCCCCCTTCCCTTTCCACACCTGGTTATCCCCGTCTCTCCAGTGTGACAGGCCAGATGACGAGCCCGAACGCCTGAGCCATCGCATGTTCCAGTATGACCCCGAGGCAAACAAGTGGGAGGAGCGTAGGTCCATGAAGTTCTCCAAGTACCGCTGCAGCGCGGTGGTGCTGAACGGGGAGGTCTACGTGCTGGGTGAGCGGGAGGCCTGGGGGCAACAGTGATAAGCGTCTGATCTTAACAGAGTGAAGATTATTTTGAAGTGTACTGCATGAAGATATACTTGAACTCATTGTACAAAATAAAGGCATGGATACCTTGGCAGATTCAGGGAGCCCAGCACCTGATAGAGGCCTCGAATATGTAAAATTATACGTAAGATTGGCGGGGGGGGGCAAAGTGACATTTCATCAAGGGGGGCAGAATTTCAAGCTACACCCCAGCTTGTGTATACTCCATTAGCCAACTTCCATTTGCACCATTTCCATTTTTTTGTACTATTTCACCATAGTGGTACACAGTTTTGCATTGGTTTTTTTATTTATTTATTGATTCAATGCCTTTCCCTTGTATATTTATTGTCTTTTGACATACGTTATCCTGCTGTATCTATTTTCTACTCACTTTATCCATTGTTGTATTTCTTTCTGTGCTATTGGACAAAGAAATTTCCCCCCATGGATCAATAAAGTTCCATCCTATTCTACAGTTCAGTCTGAAAACGGGTCATTAGATATCAATAACTGAGGGGTTTGATCCCTGTCCAGAATCAGAATCTTTTCTGCCATGGCTTTAGCTTTGAGAAACACATCTAGGTCCTGCAGCTTCTACATTTTATTTATCGATCATACGCTGTTATCCAGAGTGACACACTATTGATTTATTAGGGTCAGGAAGTCTCTGGAGCAGCTGGGGGATTAAGGGTCTTGCTCAGGGGCCTGATGGTGACATCAATCTGCTGACAGTGGGATTTGAAACAGCGACCTTCCAATCACAGGCACAGAATCCTAACTTACTGAGTCCCACACCACCCCCAGCTTCTCTGGCAAGAACACCTCAATGACAACCAACCGCAATGTGCTGTCGCCCCTGTAGGGGGCATCGGCTGTGAAGGAGCTGACCGTGGACAATCACGCCGCTGCCTTGATGTCGTGGAGATTTACAACCCTGATGGGGACTTCTGGAGAGAGGGACCCCGGCTGCCCTATCCGATCCTCTCCCTGCGCAGTGGGGCATCCAATGCAGGGGTTGCAGGAGGCAAACTCTACGTGTGTGGCTTTTACAGGGGGGCTGGTAAGCACCGTGCCATACAATCATCACATGACCCCAGGCGCCACCTTCATCGTGAGCACATCCGTGATAGTTTAATACCCTAATGCTGCAGACTTTAATATTTATCATTTCACCTGCTGTGGAACAAGATTTTATTAGTAATCAACTTGATAAGTATCAATGAAAGACATAAAATGCATGTCTATTCATGAGATTAGATTTTTTAAATGATAAATTATAATTCTATTAGCTCAGTTCAAAATAAACAATTCTTCAGTGTCATAAAAGTCAATGTCACAAGGTTTTGATGCCCAAATAGGATATTGGGTTACATCTCTAGGTGTGTGGAGTTTAAGTCAAGGGAGGTGACGTTACGATTATACAGTTATACAATTCCTTGGTAAGACCCCACCTAGAATATTGCAGGTTTGGTCACCATACCTTAAGAAGGACATTGTGCTGCCTTGGAAATGGTGCAGCATAGGGCTACAAGAATGATTCCTGGTCTTAGAGGAATGTCTTACGAGGAGAGGTTAGCTGAGCTGAATCTGTTTAGCCTCGAGCAAAGTAGACTAAGGGGGGGGGACATGATCCAGGTATATAAGATTCTAACAGGTCTGCATGCTGTTCAGCTAAATGGCTATTTCAATATTAGTTTAAATACTAGAACTCGTGCCCATAAGTGGAAATTTGCGGGAGAACATTTTAAAATGAATTTGAGGAAGCACTTCTTTACACAGCATGGAGTTTGGAATATGAGTATGGAATAGTCTTCCTGTTAGTGTAATGCAAACTAAAACCTTGGATTCCTTTAAATCAGAGCTAGATAAGATTTTAACAACTCTGAGCTATTAGTTAAATTCTCCCCAAATGAGCTTGATGGGCCTAATGGCCTCCTCTCGTTTGTAAATTTCTTATGTTCTTATGATGTTCAGTTTTAGTGCTGGAGATCTATATTTTGGGGAAGTTTGATATTGTACAGAGTGTAAAGTGAAACACAGTCTAATACAGCCCTTAGTGCTGAGGTTGCTAAAGGCTTGGTCAGACAGTATTCCAAACCTTTCCTCTTAGATCGGCATGACGCCATCATCAAGGACATCATAGAACTTGATCCATGGGAGAAAGTGTGGACTATGGTGGCACGGCGTGTCCTGATGCACGACAACTATGACGTATGCCTGGTGGCCAACCTCAACCCTCGCAATCTTGTGGCCCCACCCTCAGATGCTTCAGATGAGTGATGCATATAGGAGTCTGGACTAGCATAAAGGCGCCCTTGTTATACCAAAGCTGGCACTGTGTACAACATCCATCTGGACAATCGACATTGCTTTGGCTGTGTACACCCATTAGCTTGACGCATCCATCCATTCATCATTCATCAGAGCATGGAAGCAGCAAGACTACATGGCATGCGATGAGTACTTTTACCAGATTTAGAGGTTTGTTACTTTACTAACACTCATTGCTCAGTGCTACACCATGTAGTTAATGGTAGTTTAGTGGTAAACATCATATGATTTTTTATGGGGGCCCATTCACTGGATTCCTCATTGTGAAAGCAACATAAGGATTTCTGGTTGCAGTGAATCCCATACTGCACCCTCAAGATGTCTTTGCAAAGACCTTTTCTGCTGGAACTGTTTATACATGTACATGGACTGAGCTGCCCCATTTTGGCAGTTTAAAATGTACTGTTGACTGATGGGAGAATTAAATATTATGCTGTTTTGTGTAAAGCATGTTTGGAAAAAAAAACATTGTTCACAAATTTTAGTTCTAGTGGTTAATCTCAATTATGAAAGCACCCTTAAAATGTAGACACATCTTGTTGAAGTTCTAGTTTGTCCTTGGCCCAGAGGTCTCAGAAATGAAGAAGGTAATATTTCACAAATCAGAGAATGTCTTCTTGGCAGAACTAATTCAGTGCTGATAAAAGTGTACTGAGTTTAATGAGTAAGGTTTATATAATACTGGTTTTATCCTACAATTGTGGCTTTAAAATCAAATCTTCAATTTTCAACTCGTAAAGGAATCATTTTTACCAATCTTCACTGATCTTGATTTAGCTGAAAAATAACCTTTCACGTTACAAAAAACTTCACTTGAATAATACAGATTTAGCAAAACTTCATTGAACATAAATTCTGTCCCCTAACTTTTTCATTTAAGTGCAGGTTATGAAAAGAGAAATGTTCCCCTAAGAGGATACGTCTGATACTATACAGTTGAGTAATTGCATGGTGTACATTCTTAGTTTTTTAAGGAACATTTATAGCCAAGCATCCTACCTAATTTTTCATATCTAGGTCTTGAAAACCTTCTGCATCCATTCTAGTTTGGCCACCACAACACATAAACATAGGAGCCACTGATAACAATGGTCATAATGGTGGATTAACCTAAAATAACGTATTAACCAAAATGGTTAGTTCTTGTTTCCTAGTTATACGTGTTCATGTGTTTATACACACGCGCACACACAAACACACGCACACACACACACATTCTGTTCTCTACTAACACTCACTTTTATGGAGTGCTTTTACAAAGTTATCTGTGATTTCACAAAAATGACTTTGGAACCCTAAAATAAAACTTTGCTTTTCTTTGTTAGTTTGTTTGACACTTTTAAAGAAATCCAGTGCATCCGTTAGGCAAGACGTGCATCTTGTAAATGCTGATTTATACTTCGGTCTTGAGCCTACACAGAGCTTATGCCATGTCCTCAGTCACCACAACAGCACCAGTGTGACTATGAGGTAGGCTATGGCATTGGCTATGTGGCTACACCATACCTACATCCTACTGACAGTGTAGCGGGAAGGAGCACGTCCTAACAGCACATTGCTGCACCCACCACACAACAAACCACCTCAGGGATGAGAACCTGAGGGGCAGGTGACACCTCAGCACCACACTAGTCTGAAAGGACCTGAGTAACTTTTTTCTGGTGACTGGAGAGCCGATCCTGCCACCAACACCAAATATCCCTGTAAGTTAGAGGACTGCTTTGCAGGGCTGGATGTAGATTAACATCATACCCAGGACAAAGCAGCTGCAGGTTAAGGGCCTTGCTCAAGAGCTCAACGGAGTAGGATCACTCTAGCATTCTCAGGATTTGAACCAGTGACCGTCCAGATGTTGGCACAGATCCTTAGCCTCAGAGCCACCACTCTGCAATGCAGATTCTACACAAAAGTATAAATCAGCCGTAAGTCCTCATCGATTGTATTGTTTTAGTAAAACCTTACTGTTTAGTGGTAAACTTTAGTGCTCCTATGTAATATTTGGGAACTTCAGAAACTGAGATTGAGAAACTATTTCTGTCTTTTAAAGCATTTAGATTCATCTTTAATGTCAATAAATTACATTTTCCATTTGATTTGTAATAACTGTGGCCACATTTTTGTATTGTTTGCACACTTTATACTTAACACACTTAATTCTGCAACTTTTACCAGCAGAGATAACAACCTTCAGCTTACCAGCACATTTCTGAGTGTATGCAGAAACAACACATAGTGGCGTCAATAAGTATTAAGTACTGAGTAACAATCACTGTTGACTCATATTGAGATTGAATATCAGATCCCCACCCAAATCAATCAGAATCATCGCTGATGCTAAACAGCTGCCAGAGACCTTTATTTTGCGGTGATGTCTGTAGAGTGTGTGGTTTTCCTGTGACCCAAGTTGTCGTGGCCATTGAGTACCCAGCATGGCCTTGTACTGCATTCCCTTTTTTCGGCTGAACCCCCCCCTTGCCAGCACCTTGGCATAGGCCCACAGACTGTGTGGTAGGCAGAGTCCATGCCATTACTGTCTCAGAAGGGGAGGCTCTGGGCCTTCTCCTCAGGGCTCGCTTAGGTCTGTTTGCCTTTATACGCCCATTGTGGACACCTGCTTGTTTATCCTTGCAGCTAAGGACCTGTGGACTCTCCTTATCATGTGGGGGGGCATTCTCCTTACAACATCTTGGGATACTGCCCGACCTGCGCTGGTTCTTCCTTTGTGTGCTGGCAGAACGGGTGCGGTAGAACTTCTGCAAGGGTTCCTTGCTTGACCCAACTGTCAATGTGTTAGCCAAATGCTCTGTGGGTATCTCTGCCTCACCAGCTTGTGACACCTTCTCTAGGTCTTCTATCTTTCCCAGAGCAAATGGTTCAGGACCACAGAAACGCGTTGCCTCAAGGTACTTGGTCTTCTTCTTTACTAAGTTTTCAAACGGGCAGGGTGAGGTTTGCACTGCTCTGCCTGTGACCTGCTTTGCAAGCCTGTGAGAGGAGACCAGGGTGCAGAGTTGCGACAGGATGTCTCCCATCATGCACTGTTCTTTGCCATGCTCTGCTCTCAGGCTCTCTAGGTCACGATGGAGGCTCTCCACAGAGGAATACAGGGCACTCACCTCCACACTGATCTGGGACACAAAACACATTTAAACATACTTTACTGCACATTGATTTTTATGTTATCCTAAGACAGTAAATGGACAGTTTGATGTTTCTGTTCCCACACTTTCCTCCTTTAATTAAACTGGATTCATTGTTCATTATTCTTCTTGACTAACAATGATTCATATAGTAACCTAATTTAAATGGAATGCTGATAATCTTGATTATTTATCTAGTTTCTTCCCCCACCTGTAATTCTTTGGTACCACAAGAATATTGCATGAATATAATGAGAATTATTTCTTGAAGTGACATATCTATGTTGGTTGACTAACTTTCATAAACACGTTGACGTAATTTAACACAGCAAGAATCTTCTAAAAGACAGGTTTATCTTTCCTCAGAAACATTACCATTCTAACCCAGCTTGGACAGCACCATGTTCCCTCTCTCCCAAGATTTCCAATCTAGACCATTATAACAGGTCTTGTGTAGACCAATAGTAGCAACACCCCACTGGAAGTTATTTCCACAGACTTTTTCAGCTTGCCTGTTAGAATCTACACACCTTTGTCTCTCTGTCCTCCACGTCTCTGAGCTTTTGTGCCAGGGAGGCCAGTTCATTAAGAAATGATTCCAGAGGTGACACCACACTCTTTTGCACCATTGCTGCATGGTCTTGAACTAAAGCAAACAGCCCAACAGGATCTGTTATTTAGGTTGAAGGTTGGACACATCAGGGAGGGCTATCGCCATTGTCTGTATATTGACCCATCCCCCACTCCTCTATCTCACGCGTCACTTATGTTTCTGCTGCATCATTGCAGGTAAAATGTAAGAATTGCACATACTGCAGAACTGAGACTTAATTTTGCAGAAACCTTACTTTTACAACTGGTCAACCAGCACAATAGCACCACCTACTGGACTGATCAAGTCATTGCTGAGCGACTGAGTAGTCAGTAGGAGGCAGGGAGCAGGCAGGCAGTAACCAAGCAATGAACCTTGATGTGCGCATGGAGTATTTCCGACATCACCAAAAACAGATTTTGCATACCATCATGGATCAGGTCTTCCAGTGAAACCTACTTGTTGTTGTCAGACCATCTAAATGCTCCAGAATGACTCTCTTGGTAGATTCTATGCTTCCATCAATGCTACTAAGAGTAAGCTTCATCTGAAAAAAACAGAAGCAACCCATTAAGTTCCTTCCAAAGAACATGTGTTGTGTCAAGCTGAAGCCCTCACAAGCCACAGGGCTTTCTGCTTGTTGTTTCAGGCCGGTGAGGACTGCAGTTTCACACACGTGAAGAAAATTCTTCCTGTTTTCCTGCCCTACAGCACTTACATTTTCCATAGTGTTTCCCAGTTGAAGTATACGGTCTGCCAACATGCTAAAAAAAAAACAGGATCAAATAAAATTCAGCACTGGATTTCTTTTTCAGTAAACAAAATCACATGCATCCAAGGGTTCAAACAAATTAGACATCAATGTATAGAAGTTTGTCATATAAGTGAGTTTAATATTCAGTTACTGCTTTGACACTTGATATATTCCTTATTAGCGATTCTAAAGAAATACTACAAAAAATCCAATAAACCAGAACAATCTCAAATTTAAAGATACAAGCCCTCCTGAACCTTCCTGACACTACAAATCTATATCAAAGTTTAGCTTTACCTCTCATCCCTCTCTTTTGCTTTCCTCTCAACATCCTCAAACATCTCCAGTATCCCTTTGTTTGTACTATCTGTGAGAGCCGGTACTTTGCTTTTGTCCTGAGAATCTCCCCCAAACAGGTATGGCTTGATCTGATAGCTTGTAGAAACTCTACATTCATTAACCTAAAAGCATGTGTCAAACAGCACAAACAGATGATGTTTAGCAATAACTATTAGTCTAATAATGTTTATGGTTCTCAAACTTCCCTCCACCAGGCCTGTAGCCCGAAATAAATTTCATGGGTGTCTGGCAACCCTACTGACAAGACCCCCTCGATAGACAATGCAGACCTAAAGGGTGTGTGTGTGTGTGTGTGTGTGGTTGGCAGGGGTTCAAACCCATGATTTTACCAGCTGGCTGCCATAAAAATAATCAAACAAAAGCAACTGCAAAATAAGGTAAAAAACAATGCACACTGGCCAGAAAAACCCAAGGAACGGGACACTGGAAGACCTCTGAGTTCTGCTGTGAGGTTCTGGATGGGAAACTCATCTCTACGGACAAGCCCTGCGACTGATCGGGCCAGAACTGTGATCCAAAGAGAAACTGGGAGTCTGTCAGGCTGGAATAATCGCTGGCAGCAGGGATTAGACTAGAAGACTTCTGGGGCACCCTGTGAGAACAGTGATGGACAATAAGACTCAAATAACATCACTGGTGTATATGGTCATCAAACTATACAGCACTATACTCACCGACAGACCTTAGGAACAGATTAAACGTGACCTCAACATAGTCCCCGCTATTCAACATACTGTCTTTTCATAGCACCCGTCACAGTAAATACAGCAATAGTATCTGAAAATTGCCTCACATAATCTATTTATTCCAGGTAAGATATTAGGATATTTAAATGATATTTAAATTTGTATGTTTAGGTCTACTTACCCAGATGCGGGTGGGATGCTTAAAATCTCTTTAATGTTCCATGTGTTAGGATTCATATTTGAAAATGGGCTCTAATAAAATAAAGTAGCCGACTTGGTATTTTCTATATACAACACAGGTAGAGAATAAACAACGTTAATTATTAATACATCGGAATATTACAGCAGCTAGCTGGCTAGCTAATTATATCTCTGAGCGAAATACAAAATTGGGGCGGGTACCTTTGTGGAAAACGGCGTTTTCAAAACACAATTAGATGGATTCCTTTACATTTCTCGTTTTTAGCTTTGCACACCATGCCTTTATAACGAGCCTTCCAATGGTTAACTTTTCGGCTTGGTTGTGAGGCCAGATAATGGCACGTGAGATCGGCGACTCGTCACGTGGGGATCATCGTGGGCGGGAATTTAAGCCGTAACCCCTAAATACTCTTAATGAGTGCGACCCCGCCGCAAAACATACACTTACTGCCCTTTTTACGCTTATCTTACACTTACAGCAATCAGCAATGTTCGCCTTTTCTTCCGTTTTCACGTATTTTTTCGACAACCATTTGGAAAGTAACATGTAGTATGTTATGAATGGTCTGGCTTTAAAATGAAAACATCATTTATTATAAAAAAAAAAATATATATATATATATATATACACACACACACACGTATCGTATATCACAGCCTTCCATTGTAATATCTTGCTTTAGTAATCCGGATGGTCCTGAATGGACATTCGTTTACAATTGTAAATGTCGTAATACATTATTAAAATATGAATTCATTTCAGTTCTTATTACATATAGTCATATTGCTTCAAAGATGTAAGAAAATGTGTCCGACTATTATGTAAAGTAAGTAAACTAATCTGTTACATGATATCTGCTTAAACTATGCTACAATTAACCCGTGTATGCACTTGATTGCTATCAGTAACAATTCGGAATAACAGAATACGAGTAGTACTGTTTGCTGTTTAAGTATATGAAGGGGTTTCTGGTTTTCTTGTCCTGTCGGTTTCCAAACAATTTTCACGGGCATTTCCGCTCCAAATTCCGGAATGACTTCCTGCATGTCCTGCCGTCATGCAGTCTGCTGCAGAGACTTAAGGTGAGCTTAGCTCATCCCATAGCCTCACGGTTCACCGCCCTTATCACCACAGTTATCATACAGGATGTTGACCATAAGAAAGTTTATGAAAGGATGCAACTGAATTGGTGTTTACAAGAGCATTCAGTGTCTGCATATGTGAATTATTACCTAGACTACTTGCTACACACTCTAGAGTAAAAGGCTACATTTTGTGCATCATGAAATGCATAATGTTTATTTAATTTCTATGTGTTCTCTAAATAATTTCCAAAACTGTGTATTGGTGAAGTTTCATACATGACACATGCTACCCATTTCAGGAGGGCCCAAAGGATATGGCGTCCTCAGGCGAGACTCTACAGTCTTAGGGCCAATCACAACCCAAGGTAAGCCTCCAGCAGTCCAGCTCCTAGGCAAGACCCCTGACTGTCTGACTGCTCTGAGTGGACACAAAACCGGACAGTGACAAAAGATCCCTAATTGGGACTTGGGGTTTGTTAAATAGAGACTGGGATTGGCTAATTTGATATTCCCTTATCATTCATTCCTTGCAGTGTTTACTCAAAAATCAAACAGTATGTCATAGTTTCATCACCAAACTTTTGGTATTATTTATTCTGTGCCATTAACATCATGCCAGAAGGTCTGGCATTTTGTGTCTCGGGTACCCTTATTAAATTTATAACAATTGTAATTTCAATATTTACAGGCACAAATTTACATATGATAAAATGTTAAATCTAAAGAAAAGCACCTGTTTTCTCTCCTGTAGCACATTGGGAAAAATCCCAGAAAGCAGCCCCCGCTTGCTGTGAGAATGCTCTCATTAGCGGGATTTTCCCGCAAGGCTTTCCCAGAACAGAAGCCCCCCCCCCCCCACCACCCCAATCCACAAACGTAGCCAACCAGAGTGATGTAATGATTTTCCAGCAGAGAGGGCTGTGTTTCTATCTGCTGCTAACAGTGGTCCTGGTGGCTCCTTATTTGCTGAGCGCAGCAACTCAGAGAGACGGAAGCCGATGAAAACGCAAAGCAAATCCCCCCCCACATCACTTTGGAATACCCAACACCGACTGGCTGGAAGTTACGTTCGCCGCCTGTACTGGCAGCGGGAGGCAAGATAGTTTTGTTCGTATAGAAGATGCGTAGCAGTGTGACTGCCCACGGAGCCACTTGGAATCCTGCCCCCTTTGAGCTGGCAGGATCACTGCACTGCTCCCTGCTGTGGGAGGCCTTGCACTGGTCTTACGTCAGATCCTCGGAGACTGTCAAGGCATACAGGGAAACAAGCCACTATACCTGTCAGAGCTGCCAGACACTGGTTGCGTTCTCGTTCCGGAGTGCAGTGTGCCACCAAAAGGCCACGGTCCCTTGGCGAGGCTCACTGGTTAGCTTTTGATGCATCCACCCCCCAATGCGAGGTGACGGGGGGCCTGGGGCACATGCCAGGCCCCACAGGACATCCCGGATGGGACGCCAATTCTTCACAGGGTACAAACAGTGGGCAATTTAGAGACGTCAGTTCACCTAACTTCACATTTTTGGACTGCAGGAGGAAACTGGATTAACCAGATGCGCAAACCCAGGGAGGTCATCAAGCTCAAAACCCAAAGCTGCTGTTAATACCTGAGACATTTCACATTTTATTTATTTAACAGATGCTTTCATCCAAAGCAACATGTATTGCAAAAACAAGGACAGACAGGTGGAGCTTTTGGGGCTCAAAGGCCAATGCTGGGATTTGATCCAGCAATCGTGGACACAGCGTCCTAAGCCACTGAGCCAAACCCCACTCCTACAGGAAACGTGGCCACGCTCCATCATCGTTTGGTGTGGTTCATGTAATTATGTTATTCATTAGCAGAAATAATGGTGCTTGGGATCTTGTGAGGGTGCAGGTTCAGATCCCAGGACTGACCGTCATCCGAGTGCAAACTCAAAACCCAAAACTGCTGAAAGTCAAATGTCTGGCTGAGTTAGTTGTTAGTTGTCTTTTATGTTATTGTTTCTAAGTAGCCAAACAAATGCACTTCAGCTGATTGTTAATATCGCTTGATCTTCATTCCTTGATCTCCAGTGTATTCCTGTCCCCCGGAGCCTTCTAAGCTGTGACAGTTGAGGAATTGACAGGCAGAAGGTGTCCTGGGGCAAACCCGAGGGACCTGTCCTCCTGAACCGGCTATTGACAGGAACATCAAGATCGTTCAGAGTGTTGATCTCCCTTTAATTATGCAGCAGCCCTTCACCTAGTCCTAGTGGATGAAAACAAAAGCTCCTCCTACAGGTGAAGCTGGGTATTAACAACAAGACTTAACAATTCTCCCCTTGGGTTTCAGCAGTGCCAAAGGAACTAGGAGCACATTAACTGTCATGCAGACGTAGGAATTGTCTTCAGGGTCTTGTGTAGAAAGTGAGAGCATGTGTTTTAATGATGCCAGCTTTATGGACGTTACTGTCACTGTTAGCATCTAACAAAAAGGCGAAAAATCTCTGTAAGTTCTCTCCATGTTATTAAAGTGTCATGTTCACTTCAGAATGTATACAGCCACATATACAAAAACCAGAGGTGGAAATTTCAGGCCCAGAATGTAACAATCCAGACCAAGATTTCATTTCAACCAACCAGATGAGAATACAGAGTCACGGTCACAGAGGACTCAAATGGTTGGTTGAAACAAAATCTTGGTCTGGATTTTCACTTTCTGGACTTGAAATTTCCACCTCTGACACATACATTCCACTCAGCAAACATGTGAACGTCCAATCCACATCCAGTCAGCAGAATCCCCCTCAACCATCAAGAAATGTGTCAAAACCCATCGTTTTTTGCCAACACCTCAACTAGTTCATCCACTGACAGTTCTAACCCTTCGCTCTTCTCTTGTGCATCCTAAGACGCTCTTGAATATTTACATGTGTCTTTGATTAAAATAGACATTTTGTTAGAATCTTACAATGTCTTTTTGTAAGTCATTATGGCTGTTGCTGCTATGCTAATCTGCAGCTGTTCCTGGCCGTTTGCTGGAAGCTCAGCATATCTGGCTCCTTGACAGCCATAGTCCTAGTTGTGTTCTCTCTGCCTCGCTTGTATATCGCTTAGGGCGAACCTGTCTGCTAAATAAATAGATGTGAATGTAGATTTAACCCTTTCTTCTATTAATTTTAACCCTTTCTTTAGCCCCTTAAATAGGTAACACATGATGCTCTCTGTCCACTTAGCACAAATTAATACTGGACCACATCAGAAGTGACCCAGGGGTCTTTGTGTTGGAAAATTGCAGTTCCTCCTTTGAGAAGCAGGTACCTTGGTGAGCCAGCGAGACAGTCCCCCCCCCCTCGGGTTACAGCACTCCTGTGGAGGTGGAGGGTAGTGATGGGTAGTGTTTGGGCTAGAAGCGTGATGAGTGATTCAGCCCCCACCGGCTGGCAGCCCCCCCTCTCTTGGGTCCCTCCGATCTGTTTGATTGCAGTTAGTGGGGAATGGGAGCGTCGGCTCTGACTGACCTTGGCAATTATCGGCGTGACAGGCTGCTAATGACGGGGGGGGGCAGGGTTGATAACACCGGAGCGGGCCTTCTCCCCCCCCCCACACGGGGGTGTTATCAGTCTTCCTCGCGTCATCTGTAATAAGCATTCTGGAGAAAATGAACGGCACCGGTCCTGACTGATTGGTCCATCCTCAGATCTAGGCGAGACAAGAGCCCATTCTGGAATATTCCAATTTCCAGGTTTATTTATATGCAACAGGAAATAAAACATGTTTCCCTTGATGCTGATGCATTCTGAGGAGTGTGAATGACCACAGTAATCACCAGAGAGCCAGGTGTGTGTGTGTGTGTGGGGGGGGGGGGTCGTCCCACTAGGGGCTCCCGTCCCATTCTGCAATAGCTCAGAGGTCAAAACTCCATGGACAAAAACTGGGTGTCCATTTTGCAGGGCCACAAACAATTCTGACCAATCAGATTTCAGCTGAGGCTAGTGGCCCTAAGGCCCCACCCCCATACACACCCCTACAAGCAAAGCCTGTTAACCATGTAGCCATGGGCTGGTCAGTGTGGCTGGAAAGTCAAGGTCTGTCAGAACAAAGACATACATATAGTTCTGATAGACATTCAAATAAGCATATTTGGGGCCCACCTTGTATCTGTTTCACCTACTAGGGTACAGAGGCATGCAGCCAAAAATTTGGGGCCCCCTGACACAATGTCACCTTGGGCCCCAGCCCAGACTTACATTATATAATGGGCCCCTGGGCCCCTGGGCCCCTGTAAAGTGCAGAGCCCCCTGCATCGACGCCCCCACCGTGCCCCCGGGTACACCCTCAGAAACAGGATAAAGAACAAAGAAGCCCCACCTGCTCTGAGCCCAGCAACGTCACCGAGCAGATGAGGCCTCAAACGTAGCTAAACCCAACCTACATGTTCCCAGATACTTCTACTTGCCAAACGTTTTATACAAATATTTAGCCAGCATCTCCTTGTTCACACAGTCACATCACCCATCAATTCTCCAACCAGTGCAGGGGTCCAGTCCGAGTCTGTCACAGGGATCCTGGGCCAGGAGGCAGGGGACACCAAGAACGGGATATCAGCTCATTGCGGGTCGTCCACTCGCACACTAGGGACGATTCTGATGGAGCAATTGACCTAAGTGTGTGTTTCGGGCTGCGGGATGAAACCATAGCAAACAGCAGCAGAACACAGAGTCGCAACCCTAAAACCCTGCGGTCTCATCCCACCATGTTGAGTCAGTGGAGTATAAATTCATTTAATGCGATACCTTCCTATTAACGTGCCGACGCTTTTTTGATGCGTCGAAGTTGCTTCGAAGAATAATGTCTGAAATATGTCACGTGTCTCGGTGAGGTCTTTACCATCCAAGGTGCTTTTTCGTGATGGATAATAGCCGGTTCCATAAGACATTTTTAATGAATAATATATCTGCGAATTACCATTATTGATTTGTATATACATAGATGCTGACACAGGGAATAAGACTGGTCTGGAGAGAAGGACCAAATATGTAATGACAAATGCAAGCTGATCAAAAAAATGGCTCCTTTATTATTGTCTGAGGTCACAGGACAGAAGTAAATAAAATGTTGGCACTTTATGCTGATTCTTCATCCCCTTAATGATTTTCGCATTGTAAGTTGTGCCTTTCTTTCCCGCTGGTTACATCATCGTACAGCCTGGCTGTATATCTTCCTAAAGACAAAGCTGACGTACGGAGCATGATAATTATTTTTGCTCTCTCCTGATCACGAGCGTTGGTACGCACGGTAGCACTGTGTCCTCGAGGTCTTGGGGCGTGATTCGGGCCCTTTCCTGCGTGTGTCCGAGAAAGGCGATGCTATCCCACAATGCCACTGGAGCTGCAGCCAGAGACGAAGAATGTTGTTCGCTCCGAAATTTGTGTCGAGATGTCGAAAGGAAGTGCCAAATTTAAGTAGAAAACGATTCCTAGTTACATGTCGACTTGAAAATGTATTTTTTTCGGTAATAGTTCTTAACGGTTTTTAGCTTTCTTGGGGGTCAGGCTGTCTCATTGGTAAACACCCAGGTCAGATAGTATGCAAGACGGTGACCTCAGAGTGTCTGAACGCATGCAGACTGTTCTCATGCGTACACACAGTATGCACTACATTAACGGTCAAGTAGTAGGCTTCTGATGTAATTCAGTACATACTGTATAAGTATTTGATTTTGGACGCACCCTGAATGTTCTCTTCATGTTTGTGTGGGGGTCCACTTGGGAACTTTGGTTTCCTCCTACAGTCCAAAAACAACACATGGTTAGGCTATCTGGTGCCTCTGAATGTGCCCGGTGATAGACTGGCATCCCTTCCAGTGTATCTCCTGTACTCTGCTTTCTGGGACAGACTCCAGCACTGCCCCCCCCCCGCCAAAAAAAAAAAATTTGTAAAAGAAATCTGTACTAGACAAGCAAGCAGAAAATGGATGATTCGACAATTCTAACTGACTGCATACATTAAAGCATCTTTTGTTTCAATTAGCTATGCAGGTAATTAGGAAGTAGCCTTATTTATCTTAGAACTCCTTCAGTGTTCCCAGGCTTCCGAGGATCTCATTTGCAGTTGTGTTGGATGTCTCCTCTCAAAGCTCCACGATAAACAGCAGCATTTGATGCATTTTTCCAAGTCTGTATGATCAAATGCCTGCCTTTTCTTAGAGCTTATGCACGGACTGAGACACAAAATAGATAATGACGACTGTCTGGTATATCGTGCATCAATAAAAGCAGGTTTTGGTACCAAGCCAGATGGAACCAGCCGGTTCTGAAGGTCCAGAGTCAGGAAGCTCCACGTTCTTCACTCAGATATACAGATCCATTCCTGAGCATTTACTCTCTGAGCCCTGGGGAGCCATTAGGGGGGGGGGGGCAGACTCCCATACCGATGCATGATTCATAAGCGGCTCCTATACTGCAAATCAGATTAGAGGTCAGGTCCTGACTGTCGGCACTGTGGTGTGAACCAGCCTCTCGGGGCCCGTAATCATGGCTCAGTCTGCAGGAGTTCAATGAAACTTTCATAGCGTTTCAGAGCAAAGCGGCCGGCCGCTTCCGTCTCCCTCAGCCCTCCCCGGCGATCACTTCAGAACATGAAAGCGGCTTCGCAGTGTAGGCACTGCCACCCAAAAGCCGGCGCTCAGCCTGGATGTGCCGTCCGCACGCCCCCTCTGCTGGGGTCCGTTTTCCAGGAAGGGAGAATGGAGGTTCCTTCACTGGGCAATGGCAGTTCTGGGGGGGCAGGGCGGGGCAGTACCCTAGTGACAACATACATAGCCCCCCCACGGGTCTGAAATAAATCTATTATTATTATTATTATTATTATTATTATTATTTACATTTATATTTATATTTACATTTCTGTATGCGGGCTGAAATGTTATGCATGATTGATCATTCAGGCTGTATGCAAAACATAAATATAAGCACATTTTCTTGATGGACTCTTAATACAGAAGGGCTGGTGGTCGAGTTGCTTTAGTTGGTGAAGGGTGAAGTTAACGACAGAAAAAAATAATCAAGGTTGTGGAAGCAGGACAGTCCAAACAAAAAAATCAGTGAGTTACGTATTTGTAAAAACTGTAGAATGTAATTGCAAAGCATTGCATTAATAAATCATTGGTTATCAAAATTGTCTTTTGCTTGTTAATGCTGGAAATCTAGTCTACTGTAAGTAATTCGTGGAGGACATTACAGTCAAATGCATCTGCCCCCAGAAACGCTTGAGAACAACAAACTTAGCCACAAAGTGTCAGACCACATAAAGTAACAGCAG